>VUYV01000018.1:1228621-1376968 GCA_008711295.1 Anarhynchus alexandrinus | reverse complement strand
GAATGGCTTCAAACTGGAAGAGGGCAGGTTTAGATTGAACATTAGGAAGAAGTTTTTCACTTTGAGGGTGGTGAGGCACTGGAACAGGTTGCCCAGAGAGGTTGTTGAGTCCCCATCCCTGGAGGTGTTCAAGGCCAGGCTGGGCGTGGCCTTGGGCAGCCTGGTCTAGTGGGAGGTGTCCCTGCCTATGGCAGGGGGGTTGGAACTCAATGATCTTCAAGGTCCTTTCCAACCTAAACCATTCTATGATTCTATGATTCTATGAAGCAAGAATTTGGAAAGTATGCAAGTCTCACTGTTACAGAGTTGAGATGTGGGCAAAGTGCACATTTTAGAATTCAGTACTTTTCTCAGCTTCTCTAGACTAAACATAACCATAGTTGGTCTAATAAAAGGTATTACTTTTCCCTCATACCCTTGTATTATTTCTAACTTTAACCCAACAAATTTATTGCAATACTGTCATTGCTTCTGTTGGATCTGGTAGATGCAACAGACAAATGCAGCTGACTGAAATTCAAAATGAAACTTCAGTGGTTTGAAATCAACAGCGTCTCTAATCACTGATTGAATGAGGAATGAGTTAGGACTTCAGAACTTTTGGTTTCAGTATCATGATATACAGTCACAAGAGACTTAATGATGAGAAGCTCTGTCATTATTAGATCATTATTAAATCTAATTAATAATCCAGATGTTAAATCAGGTTTTTATCCTTATTTTATTATTATTATAAATCCTAATGTTACTTAGCATGCAGTTGCTTCCACAGCATCTGGGAAACATTATTAAATTTTAAAAAGGGAGAAGAGCTGTACTTATGAGGAAGGAAGTGTGCTTTCTTTTTTTTTAGAAGCAAAAGATAAGGTCTCTCCTTTTTACTGGAAATAGTTTATTTACATCAACTTTATAAAATTTTGTTAAAAGCATACTTCCAGGGATTTAATCTAATGAAGTATTATACAAATTTGGTTTATAGGAAAGAAATCCTTTATACAAATAAATGCCTCTATATTTGGCCACTTTTATGAAAAATCACTTAGTAAAAGTGGACTACAAGAACAAAGAAAGGGAAAGAAAGATATGTTAATGAAAGTAGTCTGAAAATATAGGATATAACATACGCAAAAAGGAAGCGGGAAGTCAATACTGAGTTTTGGCAATTTTGTCATACTCATCTTCTGATAAATATGAAAATTTCTATTTTATGGAGTCTATAAATACAATTAATCTTTCCATTGACATTAAAATCTGCAGCAGGTCTACCATGTGATGTGTACACCAGAGACATGAAGCTGTATAATTAAGTATGAGCAGTCCTTGAACAGAAGTTTAGTGAGTTCAGGCAAAAAGACTGAGCATCAAATGGAATGGAAAATTCTATTATTTTGTATAGGGTTTTGAGTGAAGAGCTTCTACCTACAGTTAAGTTTAGAGGCTAGGTGTCATCTTTATACCACTCATCTCATTAATTCATTTTTCAGAGAGATCTGTTCTTTTTTATTACTTTACTCCCTGGATGCAACCACACTGCAGGAGGTTGCTGTTAGTGATGTGGAACATGTAGCTTTGTTAGACAATTTCTTTAAAAAATTCTGATGTAGCAGGAACACAGAGATAAGCTTTATAAGTAAGTGATCCAAGCACCAGCTTCACGTTTTAACCCTTAACAGGCCTCCATTCACACTGAAAAACCTCATTCACATTCAAACACCTGAGCAGGCTAAGGAAGAGGAAAGAATGGTTAAAGGTTGTAAAAGCACAGCAAAAATAAATTTTCAGTTTCTAATTTAATTACTAGACATAAAGGAATTGTTCTTCTAAACCTAGGCATATTCCTGGTGAAGTATGGAGGAAAAAGCAGAGGTAGAGCAAAGAGAGTGTTATCTCTGCTTTCTGCTTCATTGTGTGAAAACGTAGGTATCTCATTTGTTTTGACTTCAGAGAAAATATATTAAAATTTGCAGAGAGTCTGAAACAATAGTTCTTAGTTACGAGCTATTCCATTCACTTGAAGAATTGCCAGCGTTCCAACCTGCCAATATTCTCAATCCAAAAGTGATAGTCTGACAGTGATACCCTGAATCTCCAGTTCTTAGCATCTTAATTTTCTCTGCATACACAGAGTCTCCACAATCTGCACAATATCCCCAGAGCAGATACACTTTAAACTAGAGAGGATTGTTAACTGTTTCAAAAGCCACTGTAGCATGGAAGAAATGAGATGTGCCATATTTTTTTTGGGTGTATATTAATTTTCCCAAAACATTCTGGCAGGACGCCAAGGGAAGATGAGGTCATTAAGATGAATGGGTCCTTGATAACGTGTAACAAGGCTGGACACAGGGATGGATTAGGGCTCAGCCTTGGATAATCTGTGCCTCATTCACTAAGGATTACCATATAGTTTCTCCCTATTGCGGATGATATCCAACCTACAACAACTCATTTGGAGACTGTTTCCCCTGTCTTGGTGGGTGTTTTCATGCATATCTTGCTGTTTTTTCCTATTCTAGTCCCCTGCAATTTTAAATACATTAAATACATTCTTTGGAGGCTGGATGTTGAATTTCATAGGATATATTTCCAGAGTGGAAGACTTCTGAACAGTATCCTATGCTGGATACTACCTTTTCATGCAATTCATCAGAAATGAAGGAAATATTTCTATTAAATATTTATTAAGATATTTTCTGTTTGAATAAGATAAAAGATTGTAGCATGTAATTTCCAATGTGAAATGGCTAAAGAATGGAAGAAAATCTTTTTCAGCATTTTCTAAATGAAACTTTAATTTTCCCCAGTGTGTAGACAATTACAGATTTCTGTTGTTTCATTTGAAACATAGAATACGTATAGTTTAGAATCAGTTTAAAATCTTAAAACTTATGAGTGTATAGAGGGAGGATTCTGAATTTTGGTCAGGTGAGTACAGTGTTTTTTTACTGGGTGAATTCTTCAGACCCACCAAAACCAAAAGCCTAACCACTTACATAACACTATGCACACAAACCCCTTTCTATCTTGAGGCAAGGAACATCTGCAAATTTGTGATGTGCTTTTTTTTTTTTTTTATAAGCATAGGGTATATTTGGATTTGTAAATTTAGACTCTAATGCATGTTAACAGAGAGGCAAAGTTTTCATCAGGATTTTGTTTTGATGACAAGTAGGAGTGAGGTAGGTAGGTAGGCTGGTAAGATGGCTGTTCCCTAACTCATGTCAGTCTCAGCAATATCTGTGATTAGTTCTGTCTGGACAATGATAGCATTATTTTCTGTGTTTCCAGTGTTGAGAATAATTCTTGTAGTAATAATACAAGAATGTCTTCCATAGAAATTACATATTGTTTTTCACTACCGGTAATATTCAATGACAATTAAGAAAAAACCTCTCTCTTGCTGAATAATCACAAGGAGTTTCTTTATTTTTGCATTATATGTTTCTTAAATTCATTAACTCCCAATGCACAAGATTCAGAATAGAAAAGACAATCAATAGCTATAAATTGAATAGTTTACTTCTGTTTTGAAGACAACTGGTATTTGCCTAAGAGTACAATCTGTGAGTAATTCAACTGGATTTATTTAAGTATGAACAAATTAGGTATAAAGACAGAATTCAGTTCCCTTACAAGATTAAAAGAGAGCTTTATTAAAGGAAGATGTTACTATGCAATAATCATGGAAATACAGTTTCCCTGTCTTGAAAAGGGAATCAATTTCTCACAATTAAAAAAGTAGATGTGGGACCTTCACAACTTAAACAGTTCAATTTCAGTGTTTGATTAAAAAAAAAAATTGTTTAGGAGGCAAACATTCCTTGTTTTGCAGCTTCACTATATGTTATTTTCTAACTATCTGCAATACATTCAGACATCCAGTGTATTCATAGCAACACTTAAATAAAACAAGAAAATATTCTTACTTTGCCAGCCTTCAGACCTTCTAATACATGACCTTTATATATAAAAGTTTCGGTTTCAAGCCAGGCATGTGTTGACACGGTTACCCTCCAATTTCCAAACCCAAAGGCATTGTGAAAGAAATGCTGGCTAGCTAGTTCTGTAGAGTTTGCTTTTTACATATCTGAAAAAGAAAAAATGGCCAACTTTGGAAACCATGTCTCTTTTAAGAAGTTGTAGTTCTTGGAGCACAACCCTTTACAAGTTCATCAGACATTTTGGTCTTTGTCAGCAAGTATTTTCAACCTGGGACATGATTTTCAATACAGAATTAGAATGTTGCTATCACATCTCTAAAAAGGGGCCAGTATCTTCAAACATGAACAGCTAAGTTTTGGCATTTTAAACTAAATATAGAAACTGACATATAGAGATGTAGTTCTCAGAAGTGCTGAATATCCAAAACTTACTACTTTAATGGGAGCACTTGCATAAGAAGGAAGTGCTCTATGGAACTAAAATGTAATTTATTTTTAATAGTACTCTTCATGCACCGTGGCACAAAATGCTTTTCAAGAAAGGCAGACTTCTTCCCTCAATCATAACACTATAAATTCAGCACGACTTTGGATTTAAAGATAGCAGAGAGAGAGTAAATTTCATCCAAAATTTTTAAGAACCGTTATAATGCTTCTTATACATGTAAGGACTCAGATATATCACAGAAGAATGAGGAGAATGAGGAAATTGTCTTGAACGTGATGTGAGCACTACAGTAGTTTATGTTAATTTTCCTGATTTTTTTCTGCTTTATTATTTGGTGGCTGAGATAAACTGTCATTCCCTTGTGAAGTCTAACTGCTGTTGGCTAGTCGCCTTGCTATGGTTTTATATGCTAGTATCAGGGTTCTCAGAAATTCAGTTTTTGTCAGAGCCCTAAGGGCACCCCCAGCCCTGCCTATGCCTGTCCAGTCCCCCCCAGGGCTCCCCCGACCTGCCCAGGGACCAGGGCCCCATATCACCCCCCAGGGCCGTCAGCCCCTGCCCCAGCGATGCTCTAGCAGGGCTGGTCTCTAGCTCCACACAGCCCTGCCTGACCATGGGCCCTGCTGAGCTGGGTCAACCCACCAACCCATGTGCCAGCTAGGCCTCAGCTCATCCCTGATGACCAGGGCAGCCCTGGTGCCCCCTGGCTGCCCTGCTCCTATCTGGGTGGTGGGACTGGCCCTGCCTGCCAGATCCTGCCCCATGGGGACCCTCCATGGGGAGCCACAGCGGTCCCAGCTCCCAGACAGTGCCCTAACAGTTTGCTACTTTGTTTTAGTGACAAATCTCAGTAAATAAGCATGTAAAGAAAAATTGTGATGGCTGGCATGCGCTATGCAAGGTACATGTGGTAGTAGTTTTTTACCTAAGTCTTATCTGCAAAGAAAATAAAATAGGAAAGAAATATCTGTAAGGTTTTATTCAGCAGCTCTTCTAAATGGACATCAGGATCTTGTATTTGATCAAAATATACTTTCTTGAATCACATCCAGGTATATTTTAAACAGATAGAGATGCAACAGGTTCAGCAAAGCTCCGCTTCCTTTTACTATATTGTAACTTAAATTGTTGTAAATTAATAAAATTTTTCTGTTTTGAAAAAATGCTTCATTTTAAAAGAATTCACAGATTTTTATGGAATGGCTCCTGTGCAGCTGTGCACACAACTTTCACTTCCAAATGCTTAGTGTCAGATAAAAATGGGAAGTGATCGAAGTCTTTAGAGAACAAAGACTTCCTTCCCAATTTTAGCCAAAGTGTGGAATCCTTGGTTTTTTTTTATGACTGTTTTCTTTAACATTTTATTAACAAGTGAATGCATTTTTAAAATTTATGCCTATAATATTGAAGGAAAGATTTTAGAGATCAAGGTCTAGGAAACAAATTTTAAGGCCCCAATTCTATACATCTCGGTGCTAGCATTATCCACGTGTAACAGCTTTTGAGTCCAGGCAGAAATTCTGTTCCTTCAAAATTTCTACTTTAAATAATGCACAGCAAGGCTAGAAATTGTGTTTAGCTGTAATGATTCTATTTCTATATATTGGTTCGTAACAATTTGCCCTTGGACATGACTCATATTGCTATAGTCAAGCAGATGATCAAGCATCTTCAAGTGATAGTTTTGCTGCTGACATGATTGTCTGAGGAGAATGTGTTCCCTTAGAATTCTAGAGTAGTAAGGAAATAGTCAACATTTCAGAAATACAGGATGTTCTGGCCTGAAATAATCTCAGCATGGTGAAGTTTCTATAGGTCAACCACAACAAATATGCAGTCACGCATGGCAATGACAATGACATGCATCTTTGTAGTTGTCTACGATCCCATAGGGGAACCTAACTGAAGTAACAGTAAACAGTAAATCCTTTTTCACCCCCTCTTTTCCTGTCCCACCCCATCCCATCCCACCCTGTCAGAAACCAGTTCTATGAGTCTGACGTAGGGGTCTCCTCAAACCAGCCACATGATCACACAGTATTAGTGAAACAGCCCAAATAGACTTTTTGTCAGGTCACCACCAGGCTGTCAGCTCTCTGTGGGCCAGGAGCTAGGAGCATCAGAGGTTCCCCATGGGATAGAACTTGGCAGTCAAGGCCCATTCCACTCCCCAGCCAGGAGCAGAGTAGCTGGGGGACACTGGTGCAGCCCCAGCCCTAGGCATCAGGCAACTGTCTAGGGACAGGCTGAGGCTGGTCTAGGATGTGGACCCACAGATGAGCCTGTCTTGGCCCGGCCAATGGCCAGGCAGGGCAGGGCTGTGAGAAATTGGAGACTGACCCTGCTGCAGTGTCACTAGGACAGAAGCTGATGGCCTCGGGGAAATGGCATAGGGTTCTGGGCCATGGACAGGGTTGGAGGGAGTCATGGGGGGCTGGGTAGGGACAGCCAGGGCTGGTGGCACCCCCAGAGACTTTCCTCTGGTGACATTTCATACAGAAATTGAAAACCAGAATAAAAAGAGTAATTCCCAAGAACATGTACTTGTAGCCAACCCCTGTTTTAATTTGTTTCCAGCCTCGGTTTTTAAAGATGGCATAACTATCAAAGAAAAGACGGCAACACTTCAAAGAAAGGAAGAAAAAAGGCTGAAGATATCAAACATACCATCACCTCTTCTGGTCCCTGCTTAATAAAGCCTCTTTGACTACGGCTGTTTCACTACCTTGTGTTGATGTTTTTACATGCATATTTTAGCATTGTGTTACTAGATATGCATTTGCCAGAGTATCTATTAAAAGACATTTGCTATGTTCCCAGGGAGGTGGAAAGCTTTGTTGGTGTAAATCCAATTTTTGAAACATCTAAGAAGCTAACAGTTGATATGACCAGCAGCCAAGTGGCACCATGGCTTGCAAACCTGGATGCTTACATTTTACACAATTCACTGAAAAAGAACTTTAAGAGCAATAAGGTGATTGTGATAGATCTGGATGCTCAAAGGCAGGTGCATTTGGTGCATAAACATTGGTTTTCCAAACTGAATGACAGTGTTACACACATGTTAATTATGATAGATATAATATCTATGTATTCCTGGACTAATACTGTTCAGAATATTATTTACCACTTTGTTACTAAAATTACAGTGAAAGCCTATCATCATAGAGTCTTTTAAGAAGACACTGAAGACTAAGATGTAGATATATTTTACATCATGTAACACTTTTTCCTGTGTGGAGAGGTTTATAACCACAGCCTCCACAGAATGGTCAGATCCAGACCTGTGGAAGTGAAACCTTCAAACTTTGTGAAGGTTTGGAAAACCATGTACAGACATTGTTTTAAAATTAAAGAAATTATGTATCTTCTCCCTTCAGAAAGGGAGAACACAAGAAGATATCTAGAACAAAAGTGAGATTTGGTATCAATCAGCTAATGAAAGAAATTATGAAAGCCAGTTTATGAAAGAAGTATTTATGGTATATGAAATCACAGGAAAGGGGAAAGGGGATTGGATACACATATGCCACATAATAGATTACAGTCACAAAGCTAGCGATGGAATATTTTACACCTAAGAACTTCAGAAAGTGAACCCCGATGAGGATACTGCTCAAAATATTTTCAAGAAACTCACAGTGAAAAGGAAAGGAGGAAAGAAATAGTTGTTGGAGTAGTGGTGTTGCTGGACTCTACCAAATAAAAACTTTCCTTGGCTCTCCCAAGAAGGAATATGCTTGTGTTGCCCTGGTTTGCCGAGGCACCTCTATGCATTCTTCCTTTACTGGGGATGCACGTTGTCCAACACTTCCTGAACAACAGGGACAGGGTACTCAGGTTTCTTCATATGGTCTACCACTTCTGTTTTGAGTTGTTCCAGTAGAATGAAACTTCATCTCCCTTTTCCTGATCATTCTGCTTCACATGTGCCAAGGTTTGTTGAAGAGCTCTGTTAAGAGCTTAGTTTTTTTATATCCTGTTAAGCCTAGTTTTTGGAGACTGTCCCTTATTTCAGCATCCAAACAGTGGGAAATGTCAGCCCTAGTGTCTTTGCCAGGTAGTGGTGGTACCCTTACCTGCTCCTGCTGGTTTAGAATGGAATCATAGAATCATAGAATAGTTCGAGTTGGAAGGGACCTTTAAAGATCATCTTGTCCAACCCCCCTGCAATGAGCAGGGGCAGCTTCAACTAGATCAGGTTGCTCAGAGCAACCTGACCTTGAAAGTTTCCAGGGATGGCACATCTACCACCTCTCTGGACAACCTGTTCCAGTGCTTCACCACCCTCATTGTAAAAAATTTCTTTCTTATATCTAGCCTGAATCTACCCTTTTTTAGTTTAAAGCCATTACCCCCTGTCTTATGGCAACAAGCCTTGCTAAATATTTGCTGATACCGGGTAAATTTTTTTCATGTACTCTATCACTACTTAACTGAAAGCTCTAGAGATGGGCAAGTTCAAAACTTAGAAAGAGGATAATAAATCCTCCAGCTTGTTTCAACTACAGCTTTTTTGCTTTTGAAAGACACCCTCTTACTCTCCAGGTTTTTCGTGAATTTGTGACAGCTTTTCAGCGCATGTATCTGGCAAGACATTAAGAGGATGTTCTCTTTCAAGGAATTCAGGGCATTTCGGAAATGTCTTTTATCAGTTCATCAAAAACAGTTCAAAGCATAGCTTTCCTCAGTCTGGGGAGGAAGAGATCAACAGCTCCAGGAGGGACAGGAGCTGTTCAGACATTGGGACATCATACTCCTGTTCCTGTCTCAATAGCAATGCAAAGATGTCAGATCAACCCATCAGTTTTTATTGCTGAGTGCTGGTTTTCTAAATATGTAAATGAAAAGCTGGTTTTGCAGGAAAAAAGTCCTGTTCTTAGCCTAAAACCCTCTGGTGATAAATGTTTAAATCAACAAACAGGTACCCATATGGTGAAATAGTAACATCTTCAGACACTTCTAAGAAGATCATGTCTTCCTATGACAAATCGGTCTGGGGGTAAGGTTTGGAACATCTCTCAGGGGTTATAAAAAGCACTACACATTTTGTGTTGAGATTGATGTTGCGGGTCTTTCTACCCTGACATAACCATTTTGGACTCTAAAAAAGATACTAAGATCCCTGTGATACATATACTTAGAAAAAGCTTTCTCAGTTTTGCCACTTCACAAGCAGAATTCGTCAAATCATTTATTACGATCATATTTATTTTATTTGGGGAAAAAAAAGGATTTATTCTCAGGACCTTAGTTAAGTTCCCCACAAATTTGACAAAAAGGCATTTACAGAAAACTTTCTAATATATTAATTGTGAGAAACTGTAACACATAGAATATTTTCAGGTGTAAAAGAAAGTAACTGGTCAGGGGACATTTTAAAAAACACCTTTCCCCACAGTTGCTAGACAACCCTGCAAGAATAGTGGTAAAAGGGTGTTTCTAGCACTTCTTGGTGATCAAAAACTGTAGGGGCTGCTCATAAACTTTTCAGTAATTACCTATTTCCTATGGACCACCCTCTGCATCTTTAGAAGAGGCATGGTTCCTGTAGTCCTCCTTTTCTTGTTCCTGATGATGGAATGCTGATCTATCAGAACATTTTTAAGGGTGGCACCATATGGTTTTACAACAGGAAGTTCCTCCACATCTCAAAATTGATTTTTCTTTGTTAGATGCATTTAGAGTGATACCCTTAAGTCTAAGGCAATGGTTCCCCTGACTGTGAGTAGATGTAGGTTTTGGATCCTGACAAAATTAACGCGGAGATGTGTTCATCAAATGGAAACTTATTTACCAGTTCAGCTAAGTAGTCACCAAGCTGATGGGACCCAGTTTCCTGGAGAATTTCTGTATATCACAGCATCTGTGTTATGATAGCAGTCATGCAGCACATAGAAGAGAAAGCTAACATTGCACTCTAGAGTAACGTTACCTTTGGCATGCTTCCACAAACCAGTGGACATAAGATCACTGGCAGGAACACAGAGTGACCTTTTACTTCTAGACGAGTGTGTTTCCACAGCAAGGGGACAAAGTCATGTCTGTTCCCTGTACTCATCATCGTCTGGGGTACAGAGATGTGAAAGCAGAAAAACCCTGAAACAAACATAACACCCAAGGGTATGTTCTTGGATTTCCTTCATTTGGAAGGGCAACTTCACTTCTTCCTTTCCAATCAGCAGCCTGGTTACAGACTCCAGAGATCACAAAGTGCAATTTAGTCACTCTCTTCCTCCTGTTGGAAAATGGGAACGGTATCACTGTGGAGCAATCAAAGTTTGCCTCCTCATGCCCCCTGCTGGCAGAACCAAAATTAATTAGAAGTGGATGAAGACTGAGGTCTTGCGCTCCAAGGGAAAACTAAAACCAAAAAACACCCCCAACAACCAAACCAAATCCAAACCCTTTTCAGTGAGATTTGCAAAGGCATTTGCCACACCTGTAGTCATCATACAGGCTTGTTGTTTGGCTCTGGACAACTCCCTTGACACCAAGTGCCGGCACAATGAGTGTCTGCAGCAGGAAGCCTTGAATTCGCCTGCATCAGGGCTTCTGTGGCCCTCCAGCAAGTTCTGCCATCTCTGCTTTGCAGTGTGACACTGCTAAGCTACCACCTGGTAGACAAATTATTTTTCTATTTTTCCATTGTCAAAAGAGGCAAACTGTTTTTCTACCAGAAGGGCCTGAAGGAATGTTGTCCTTTAACTGCTAATGTTCTCTTGCTGCATCTATACATTTCTAGTCAATAGCTCTTGGGTATCACTGGGCAAAGAAAAGCTGTTGCTCAATATCAGATAATTTCCTTCCTTTTCTGCCTTTTGTGTTAGTCTCTGAAGAGTGGTAGAAGTGTCCCTGGAAGTTTTAGGTCAGCCATCTTGCTGAAAATTGGTTTGATTTTACTGTACTTGCACATGCATGCATGTGAAAGGATTTAGGAATTGTTTTTATGCAAAACAGTGCTACTGAAAAGAGCAGGTCAAGAAATACTCAACATTTTGAACATTTTTGTCTTTCTCACTGAAGAACTGATTAGAACAAAACAAGCTGGAAAACCGGAAGTGCTGCACATGGGAAAAAACTTTTATTCCCCTATCTTTGGCTGTTGGCTGCAATCTTCCCAGAGGAAATACCAGGAAAGAGAGAAAGCGCTGATCTGGCAGTAGGAGGCATAAAATAGAACAGCTTCTGGTCAGCATTTTAGGTAGGAGTATAGCTATGCCCATGGTGTGTTTCAAAGGCTTTCTGCTGTTTTCCCTTAAGCATGTGGTGAAAAGCCTGTTTTTGAACCTAATTGTTCACGTATTGAAATATGAACAGTATTAAAATCTCACCCTTGAATATAATAACCCACGATGTATGTATTTGCTTGCAGTTTGGATGCCACTGCCAGAAGAACATTCTCTCACTGATTTTTTGTTACAGGGCCTTTGATCTATGTTGTTCCACTGATGGCTGGGGATCCCATTACAAAAGCACCTTCCACGCTTCTAACACGGATTTCAAGGAAAACGGGATTACCTGTTAAAGACAGTTACCAATAGCAGCAATGAACATTTACTGGACTGCTCTGCAGAGCTTTTGATTCTCTAATGGGAGCAGATTATGTACAGTAGCCGTATTTTCATTGTTTCAGTAAAATAAAATACTGAGATGCATTTTGTGCCATACCACATGGTTTTAATTTGTACTTGTATTCTAATTACTCATCATTCTATTAATGGATTTGCAATGCTAGGAAATTATTTTGGAAGGTGGCTGTGTGTTTGTCACACACAGGGATGTGATTCCATCCCTATGGGATTCTAGACAACCACTAGGATGCATGTCTCTGTCTTTGCCTCTGTGGTAACATGTGAGGCCAGATGTTCATAATGACTGGCATATAGAAACGTCTCCATATTCAGAATAAGATGCCGCTCAGGGCAGTGACATTATTCTTATAAAGCAGCATATTTGTGATAGAGATATATTGGGGACAATATTGATGCGTTGAGGAGTAACTTATGGAGATATCATACAGATGACATGAGCCTCAGACTTAATCTTTTGCTCTTCTTCTTCATTTGTATGTCAGTGATGCTAAAAACAATGCTATACTGTTGATGGTACAATATAAATATAGCTCTTAATTAACACAAGTCTGATCATTAATAAATTACAGTTTCTGCCCTGGAGCCTTTTGCTATGAATCATGATTTGTTTGGGGATATAAGCAAAACATAGCCAATGATTCTAAGCAGACTGTGATTATGAAATTAAATGTAGCCTTTTTTTTTTTTTTTCCTGGATCCTATTAGCATAGTTTCCCATTTGGAAGCCTGTAGTTATTTTCTTCTGAAGCCCCGAGCCTACGAGGCATAGCTGTTTGGGTTGGGTAGGAAATAGCAGGTTTCTGCATCATTCCAGGAAATAGGACTGATGGACAGGCGGTGCCATAATAGTCTCATCCTCTCATCGCAAAGATTTCTCTTCCATTTCTTTGGGAGAGGGATCTGTTCCCAGCCCTTGATTAGAGTCATGACAAAAAGATACAGCCCTGCTCAGAATACAATTTGGAAGACCAAGGGTAGGATAAAGGACACAGGATTTAAGTCCATTCTGCCATTACCTCCCATTTCATGTTGTGATATTTTATACAGAAGATAGTCTAAAATGTGTTATTGTCAGACAACAGCAAAACCAGCTGTCCAGGCAACTCCAGATAAATTTCAAAATGCTTGTGTCTGCATTACAAAAGCTGCCATGAATTATGCAGATGAGCCTCCTGTGTTTAGGGAAACTGCAGGCGCCAGCACAGCCTGCTTGCAAAGAATGAACCTCATCCTGAGAAAACCACCTTCCCCATCATGTTATCTCTCCTCCTGTATCAGACAGAAAGGTTAGTCCCACATTCAATAGCCACAGGATTTGAATTTAGAAGGCTCCCTGCTCCCATAAATAAAGATTTTAACTTGAAGTAAAAACCTGGAACAAATTCATTGAGCTTAGTTGTTGTGGAGGGCTGTGATAGGAATGATGATTTCTCAAATGCTGTTGTCCTGAAGGCTTTAAATTCAATTGTTAAAACTTTGACTTGAATTTATTAGCTTGCTGGGCAAACAGTGCTAGGCCTGAACTGAGAATGAACCTGTCTATAAAGAGTAAATGTAGCCACATACAGGAGAAAACAAAATCTTGAG
The DNA here is from genome assembly GCA_008711295.1 of Anarhynchus alexandrinus. NCBI lineage: Eukaryota > Metazoa > Chordata > Aves > Charadriiformes > Charadriidae > Anarhynchus > Anarhynchus alexandrinus. The sequence continues at coordinate 1,363,397 of VUYV01000018.1, read as the reverse complement.
CGTGTACAGAACACACCTAGTTACGAAGGCAATGTGTATTTCTGATGTTGGAATAAAATGCATCATTAAGTAATAGCTGGTTGTAAAGCCGGACTTGGGGGAAAATAGTCTCTCCATATACTTTGATAATGTGGATAATGAGTTGAGTGCATAGAGGGTGCGCATAGAGGCACCACGCTGCCTTGACACCCATCTGCACCATCATTATAACTATAGAACAAACACGAATTTTGTGCTTATGTCTCACTAATTCCATAGTTCTTGCCACATATATTAAGACTAACCTGATTCAAGCTAGGAAATGTGTAAACAGTGCATTTTAAAGGTCCTGCATGACCAGCAGTCCTCATAAACGACAGGACACTTAATTAACATTGAAAAAGTTATTTACAGAAGATTGTTAGAGTCTTTCAGATAGTAGCAAAGTAACGTGTAGTTTAAGTAAGGTATCCACAGTTTATTAAACCTTTCCCTGATTCTTTCTTAGCCATAGTATACTTTTTCTTATTTCTGACAAAGTACAAAACTGGGAAATCCTTATTTCTGATAAAATGAAGCTGTTTAAGTCAAGTAAATAAGGACTGACTTTATTTTCTATTACAAATTGTTGCCTACAAAAAAGATGGAAGGTTTTTAAGAGCTGAATGAAAAGCAAGATTTTTTTAAAGATACCTATTTTTAGTACCTTATAAATGACTATGTATTTTACTCAAGTATACCAACAGTACAGAAGGCCACCTACTGTGGCTGACTACTTCCCTTTCTTCTTAATTTCCAGAGACACTTTACCTAACCTAGACAACAAAACCACATTCGAGCTACCTGGTAGTCATAGACTAGGTCCTTGGGTCTCATTGAATTAGGCATTTAATCTGAATTTAGGGACAGACTGGGCCCAGCTGCTTGTGTATGCAGAGAGTAGTCAATATACCTAGGGAACAACTTGTATTTATGCCATCTGCCAAAGATCTATGTGTCATACAAGATGATTCAGACATGTACAAACCCCTAAAGGCACCCCTTAATCTGAGAGATGATGCAGACTAAAATGTGAGCTAATAAATGCATTCAGTGCTAGTATCTGAATAGTTACTGATAGCTATGACTCATTGAAGAAATTATTGGTAACATGTCAGAATTATGAATTTTACATGCTGGAGTCTGAATTATACCTGTGACACAGGTCAGCTGTGAAAGCAGGGTCCCTTTTCTGAGGATTATAATTTTAGATGTATTCTGTGGTGGTTTTAAATTATCTTCATCCCTTTCTCCAACTTTGCAACTGGTGAGTGGACCGTGGCTATTTGAAATGGAGCAAGGAGAAAGCATCTATGTAAAATTAGTCTCTAGCGGCTGTTTTTGCTTCTTGACACTGTTGAGAAGACATTGTGAGGAGTATGAATGCTTTTTATATGAAGATATATAGAGGGTCAGATTTACAACATGTGGTTTCAGACATATATGTATGAACTGGTCATTTTACGATCCCTTTAATGTCAACAAAGGGAAACAAAATGCACCATACAGATTCTTACCTATCTGGCTAATTTTAAATATATACCTTAAGATGGTTAATCATGCTGTGAAATTAAATGTTCACACTCTTGAACAGTTTATTAATCATTATTGAGTATAAATGAAACTAGAAAAACTAGCTTAAGTGTAGACTTCTATATCATACACAGCTACATATGATTATACATTACATATCACTCCCACAGGAGGAGTGTGAAGATGAGCACTGCACACAGCTTTGTATACAAAACTAAAGACATCTTCCACAGTTTTGCAGCAGAAATAGAACAGATTTTTTTTTTTTTTTTGAGAGGATGATCTTGGAAGTCTGTCAGATTCTTCACAAAAACAGCTTGGATTTTGTGAAAACGAAACATGTGGGGTTGAATGTGTCCAAAAATGAGGCTAGAGCGTTATGAAGCTGTGTCTGTAACTGTTGGTGAGATTGTGATAATTTCTAAGTACTACCCAAATGTCTTAAGGAACTTCCTTAAACAACAGTGCGAATTTTCAGATGTGGACAAGTACAATAGAATTTAAAATCCACAAGCCTGTGCGTGCTATCTCCATAACTTTGACTGACAAAAATATGATTTGAGTGCTAGGGAAATCTTTGCTTCCCACACTTTGCCCTTGTGGTATGTGTGTTTGTCAGTGTGTGTATATTTGTGTGCATAGATTAAAAATTTTGTTCCTATGCAAGTTGGTGACAGTTTTGTTACTAACTTGTCATCCACTGAATGTGACAATGATTTCATCATTTGCAAAAGAGAGTTCTGGGACAATTTTCCATGTTTTCTTTCTCCCCTCTTCTTCCTGCCTTCTAATGTAATGTAATCTAATCTAATCTAATCTAATCTAGTTTTTCTGTTAGTCATAAAAGTGTAGATAACAAGTCAGAAGATGGAAGAAAAAGTCTTTCTTCCATGGCCATGTTTTGATCAATTCATATGTGAGATTTGGTATAAAGTTTATTTCTGTTAACAAGTTACAATGGGAACAAAATTATAGATATAAATAATTTACTTTCCACACTGTCTTATTTATTTTAATCAGATAAGGATGTTTCTAATATACACAAATGTAAGTTTTGTTAATAAGTGAGAAAATCATATCTGTAGCAATGCCTTTGGGCAAAAGCCTTTCTTAGAAGAAATGAGCATATAATTGTGGAAAATATTTTTATATAAATGGAATTACCTTGTCTTAAAATCACAGATAACCTGCTTCTAAAAAAACTTGCTGTCATAGTTCATCACGTTACACTCATAGATAAATAAAAAGCTAGGAAGACTAACAAAATAGCTACCAATTTAGAGGTTGTTTAGAATTGTATGTTATTTATACTTTTAAAACTGTGTTGACAGGACTGAAACAACGGTGGGAGAGAAAGTTCACTAAGGGGATCTCTCTAAGGAGATGTCAAGTGCAGACAAGTACACTACAGCTTTGCTGGCTGTCACTTTATTTCTGCCAACAAGAAAGACTTCTTAAGTGAGGAGAAGCCAGTGACAGATGAATAAGCCTAATGGGTGAGAAGGTGAAAGGGACACGTGTGCCTTTTTATGGCTCTGCCTATTGAAAATACCAATTCTAAAATTACATGCACGATGATATAGTCTCAGAATATCATACTAGCTTTTCTTAAATGAACCTTCTACAGGTTTACATCTGCAACAGTATAAATATCTGTGTTTTCTCCTCATGGAAATGTGAGTAAATAAATAATGTCTAATATGGCAATCCAAAACATATCTCCTTTGTTTGAATCCCAAATAGAATTTAGCAGATTTCTCTTACCACCAAAATCAACAACTGGTTGAGTTAACGTTTGTATGCAATATGTAATAGTTGTGTAATCCTCAGTCCCATTTTCAATAGAGAAAGGAACTACAGAGGACTTCATGCCTCGTTACTTTCTCTTTGCCGGAAATGTAATAAGAATCTCCAGTGGAATGAAAAAAAAATCCACAATCATTGTATATCCTTCTTATTTTTTATTTTAAATTAAGGAATTGTGTATTTGAATTCACAGTGATAGTTTTCAAGACACAGTAATTCAATAATGTTAATTTTCTGTGAGTACATTTAAGGAAAAAGGGAAAATCACGTTCAGGAACAATTTGAATGACTTAATATCCAAAACAGGTATCAGTTCAATGGACCTAACAGAATAGCCTCAAAATGCACTCCAATAGTATTAGAATATAATTGGTCTGTAACAGGCCATTTTTCATCAACAAGTCAGAAAAATTCCTTCTTCAATAAAATTTCAGTGCTTCATTTTGTTGTCCTTCACACTCCTTCAATCTCCTTAGCATGCAAGGGCTATCATGTCAGACTTATGCATACAGAAGGTTACTTAGCATGACCAGGAAGATGTCCTTTTTTCTTCTCAATAGAGGCAATCAATTTACCACTTATCATTTCTGAACTTTAACCACACGTCCTAGAATCCTCATAAAATCCTGTCATTGCGTGCTCTGCTAGACAGATAATGTTAACCCAGATCCTTCCTTCCCATGTCAAAAATACTAGAGAGGAAATGCAGAACAATCAAAATACATCTCTATCAGGAGGAGAGCAGGGCACCATTATTAATTCCTTTTAGCTTTATCCCAAACTATTGGCTTCCACCCTTTGCAAAGATCGACACAGATCCAACACTTATATAAGAAGCCCTTGCAAAGTACAGCAAGGGAAATGAATTCCCCTTTTGCATCAAGTGAAATACAGTCTAATGGGTGTGCAGGTAATAAATACTTCTCAAGGTCTGTTGTTTTCTCAGTTTCATGATTTCTTCACATGGATTATACAGATTTGTCTCACAGCATCCTCCTATTTTCATTCCTGAATTTGGGGCCAATGTGTCAGTATTTATTCTACTTCTATTATATGTTTATCTTCTCTTTTGTGGAAGGAATACTCTAGATTTGGTAAAACAGCTCCTAATATTTTAAGTAATGTATGTCCATGTGAATTAGTGAGAGACTGAGCCTGAATTCATCATCAGAGTGCTAATTATCTAAAATATAAAGGATATGAGGCAAAGCAGGAGTAACGGCCAGAATTTTCAGTGATTTTGTATATGTCAGCAATTTGCAATCCTAGTTTTAAGTAAGACAACTGAAAGCTCAAAATCATTTTGGCTATTATGACCAGAGTCTTCAAACATGCAGGTAGACCATATTGTTTATTTTCTTTGCCTTTATAGTTCAAACATTTGGTCTTTCCATATTTTATATTTGAATTTTATTTCTCAGTGAGGTTTGCATGATATTCTTTTGATGTGGGAACTGTAAGTTTATGTTAAAAAGATACAATGTTAGTCTACGTAACAGAAGAAAGAAACTACATGTTTTAAATTAACAAATACAACTCCGTAAGAGAGAAAGGAACATAAGTGAATGGGTATAAAGATAAATATATATCTCCCTTAGAGAGCTCTGTCTGTTTTGGGGGGAATGTTTTAAAGAACTGTGTATCAGGTTTACATTCCAAGGTTTTGCTAGCATGAGGGCTGCAGGGGTGGCTTCTGTGAGAAGACATCAGGAGCTGCCCCCCTGTAGAAGGGAGTCAATTCCAGCTGGCTTCAAGACAGACCTGCAACTGGCCAAACTGAGCCAATCAGCAGTGTTGATAGCACCTCTGTGATAACATATTTAAGGAGGGATAAAAAACAGCAGTTAGGAGAGATGAATGAGAATATGAGAATCTGCCCTGCAGACACCAAGGCTGGTGAAGGTGGAGGGGGTGCTCCAGCACTGGAATAGAGATTATCCTGCAGCCCGTGGTGAAACCATGGTGGTGCAAGTTTTTCCCCTGCAGCCCATGGATGTCCATGGTGGAGCAGATAGACAGCCTGCAGCCTGTGGAGGACTCCATGCTGAAGCAGGTGGATGTGCCCTGAAGGAAGCTGGAGCCCATGGAAAGCCCACACTGCAGCAGGTTCCTGGCCCACGTAGAAGCAGATTTTCTGGCAGGAGCTGTGACCCATGGGGGACCCAGACTGGAGCAATGTGTTCCTTAAGGCCTGTACGCCATGGAAAGGGCCCATGACATAGCATTTCTTGAAGAACTGCAGCCTGTGGGTGGGACCCTGCGCTGGAGCAGGGGAGCAGCGTGAGGAGAAAGGAGTGGCAGAGATGAAGCATTATGAACTGACTGCAACCCCCATTCCCTGTCACCCTGTGCTGCTTGGGGGAGGAAGAAGTAAGAGAGTTAGGAGTGAAGTTGACCCTAGGAAGAAGATAAGGGTAGGGGGAGGGATTTTTTAGTTTTGTTCTTATTTCTCACTATCCTACTCTGTTATTGTGGTGGGTTGGCCTTGGCTGGATGTCAGGTGCCCACTGAGCCACTCTATCACTCCCCTGTTCAGCAGGACAGAGCGGGGAAACTAAGATGGAAAAAAAAACCCTCATGGGTCACGATAAAGGCAGTTTAATAAAGCAAAGGCAAAGGCTGCGTGTGGAAGCAAAGGGAAACAAAAGATCTGTTCTCTACTTCCCATCAGCAGCTGATGACTAGCCACTTCCCAGAAAGTAGGGCTTCAGTACGCATAGCGGTTACACTGGAAGACAAACGTCGTAAATAACAAATGCCCCCCTTTCCTTCTCCTTTCTCTTAGCTTTTATTGCTGAGCAGACATCACATGGTATGGGAGATCCCTTCGGTCAATTTGGGTCAGCAGTCCTGGCTATGTCCGCTCCCAAGATCTTGCCCACCCCCAGCCTACTGGTGACAGGAGGAAAGTTGGAGAGACACCCTTGATGCTGTGGGAGCACTGATATTTTGGCAGTAGCCAAAACACTGGTGTGTTATCAACACCCTTCTAGCTACCAATGCAAAGCACAGCACTAGGAGGGCTGCTATGGGGAAAATTAACTCCACCTCAGCCAGATCAAATACCGCCGTTAATTAGTAATAAATTAAATTATTTTCCCCAAGTCGACTCTGTTTTGCCCAGGATGGTAATTGGCACATAATCTCCCTGTCCTTATCTTTACCTAAGATCTTTTCATTGTGTTTTCTCCTCCTTGTTGATGGAGTGGCAACGGTAGAGAGGCTTGGTGGGCCTCTGGCGGCCAGCCAAGTTCAACCCACAACAAGCTGCTAGATATCCCAAAGAAAGGCTTTGTATAAAATGAGGAATTGTAATCTGTCTGTATAATTAGATACTATTGCATACAAATGTATGCAGCTAAGAAAGAGAGCATCTTGATCCTGACGAGGAGACCACTGTATGCCGAGGAGTTAGTGATCAACATAAAAGTTAATGTGAGTATGCCCAAGCCTGTGGTGTGCTTGCACTGCCCTGCACTGTGCTGCAAATACATTTTCTTGTACGAACATCCTATAATAGCTCAAATGACGGAAATGGGGGAATGTCTTCTGTAGATGGGGTCTGCCCATTGTGCATTGTGGATTGGAAGCCCATGAGGTGCTACACCACCTGGAGTTCCCATCATCTAAAGGGGTGTAAGGTTATCCATATTATTCATTCCTTGTGGTGCTAGCTCTAATAAATTGCATTTTAAATGATACCTTACAAAGTCTGAGTTTCTTTCTTAGTAGGATCATAATGGACCAGCACCGCCAGGCAAAACAGAGAGTTAAGTTTGGGATTAGTCTCTCTAGTCAGAATGCATCCTGGAATGTTCACTGGAAAGTTGTTCAAAAGGTAATGCTGAACCTAGTAGAATCTCCTTGATAGTTTATGGTTACGGTGGATCAACAGCTGGTAAATACAGTTGTCGGGACACAGAAATGTTTTCTCTTGCATGCCTATAAGTGCACCTTTCATTTGACATGGCAATCCACACAGATCCTCAGTACGTTTTTTCCTTTCTCATCATTTCTGTGTACCAGCAGACCATTTGGCCCTGAGAAAATACAGTAACCAAGTTGCAGCTGCTTGAAGCATTTTCCCATTAAATATAATGGCACTGAAGTGGAAGTGCCAAGGGCTATTATGCATCGACAGTTATAGTCAAGAAAAGTACCCATCTGCAGAAACCATGCAGCAAGGTGGAAACAGAGCAATGAAATAACCATGAAAGCAGTTGGAGCCTCAGGACAAGAAAAACAAGTGATCTGCTGCAGTGCTTAACAACAAAAGGAGAGATATGAACAGAGTTACTTGGGCTTTCATGGTTACAAATGTAGTAAGGAGTAAGCAATATTGCCTTTGGCACAGATCCCTCTCACCATTATAATGTTCACTTCCTCTCTAGAAAGCCAGGTCCCCACATGTGCAATCGTAGCCTCGTCATGAGAAATAGGAACCGAACCACAAATGGCTGCTTCTGTGTGAATCCCCTATGCCTCAGCTTTTAGTGTAATAAGAGAACTCCTTAAAAGGAGTTAAATCAGAAAAAAATAAAAAAAAACCCAAAACCAAAAACCCACAACAATGTGCAAAGCCAGAATTCCAAAAGTTTTACCTTTAGAGCATAGAAACTGTCTTTAAAAGCAGAGGCCTGATTAAACAAATGTTCTAGCTCCTGCTTTGCATAGTGTATTAGCACCTGTGTGCAGGCCAGGACTTCAGTAGCTAAACCTGAAATGTTACTGTTCACCAGCACATCAGTTAGACAAAGAAGCGTGCTTTGCTTTTGGTTGTGCTTTTCCTAGTGTGTCCAACCTCTATCTGTCATTATATTGTTGATTTGTGATGTGAAAGTGTCATACATGGTCAAGCACAGAGCTGCAGCAGAGAAAATAAATAAATAGTAGTTTAGAGTCCAGTTGAAGAGGAAAAAAAAGCAGTTTTGTCTTTTTAAGTCTTTTCTGAGTGTGAAAATGCTGTTGTGATAAAGTAATGGAAGCTGCATAAATAAATATTTACTGAAACAGAGACCAAATAGAGCAATAGCTGGTTTTTGTGTGAGCTACAGCATAGTGAATTCATAGAATTTTAGTACATTAATCATGATGCACCTTAATAAGGTAAAATTTACTTTTAAAAGTTTGAATATATTTTAGAAGGTAGAATTCTCATTAAGCAGCAGCAAAAAGCTGTAAAAAGGTTAGGAGGCCTTGTGAAACAAGATACTTTGTATAACCAATACATGCCTTGCTAATGAAAGTACCCTTGATGAAGAACAGAAAGCTGATAACAAGGGAACATCCTTACAAAGAAAGCGCTGAAAGCAGCTGAAAACCAGACAGCCCAAAGTCAACAAACATCTGTAGTAACTGGGGGAAAGGTAAAGGTGGCAGTGGGAGATCGTGACCACAGTCAATTAGAGAATGAACAGAACTGTCCCCCCACATGTGTACATCAATTAAAGGACATTGTATCTTTAAATGAAAGTGAGAGACTGTACTGACCAATAGAAACTGTTAAGATAAGATACTAGCCAATAATTGTAATTAAGGGTGTGCATTTCTGTGTTTTGAACTGTATAAATATTCCAAAGAGTTTGTAGGCTGATGTGATAGCTTTGCGGATTACCACCTAGCACCCACCTCTGTGCAGAAATGATTTAAATAAATACCTCTGCTCTGTGTGTACACTGGCATCTTGCACACCGGGTAAATGACCCCACTTTGGGACAACAATCATAGTCTCTTCCAGTTTGAATTTCCTAAAAAATTTATTACCAGGACTTGAGTCACACAGCAGGCATCTCTAGCATCAGTGAGTGTTGCCTTAAATTGGTCCCCAAACCTGTTACTATGTGCACAAATGGTGAAGTACCACACAATGGCTCGACTAAAAAAAAATACACACATGCTTCTTATCTCTCTTCAGCTTTTCTTCAATAACTTTTTAAAATGTGGACCTTGAATTCATCAAATGCTCAACAAGTTGATGAGAAGGTGCTTCCAGTTTTCTTGATTAGCTGGATAATTCCTTTGAACATTGTAGTCTGCATGAGCGGCCCATCATTAGTCCTTCTTATTGTTATCAGATAACAGTACCTTTTGCTAGCATGTCTGCTTCCATTTTTCCCACTCAATCTAACCATTCTCTCTCCTTTTAATCCCTAGTCTTTCTCTGTGGTCTGTGTCCTGTCATGCTCCTCCTTGTGATCCTTTTTCCAAGCTCCACCTCACTCGTCCATACCTATGCAACAAGCCTCAATGTAGTCTGGTGTCTACTTAGATAAATATTATTCTATCACCTTCTTATTTAATTCTCTCCTGCTCTCCATCATGTTTCTTCCTCTTGTACTTCTTTTATTCTTTCAGAAAAAGAAAAAAAGGACATAGAAGTGCATCAATAAGGAACACAATTAAACCCCAATTATCTGAAAAATGTGCAAATGAAAGACTACCCATTAACTGAAACTCAGAAGTCTACCCATACAAGTGAATTGTAGGCAGAGAAAAATAAAACTCCTTCAGAAATACGTTTTTAGCAATACATTACTGTAACACCAATGGACCAAAAAGGAATTTGGAGTAAGTAGCAAGTGCTGGCGCAAAGTATTTCGATGGTTAAAGTTCAAGTTTACAGAATATCCTGAACAAAATGTACACACATTAACTATGATTTTGCTGTGTTTTCTGAGTATTATTGTCTGCTTTTTTTCAATGATCAATGAAAGTAGCAGATTAGTTGAGTATAAAGTAAGGAATTGAAATGCAAAGTCATGTAAATAAAAAATATTAATCCCTATCAGGGCTCTCAGGAAAATAATTTTGAAAAGCAGTTGAAACTTGCAACTTGCTTTTGGAGAAAAGGACTCGAGTATCTGGTGAGTTAAGGCCAGCAATGCACCTTTACAGCCCATGGTACTGTGTGTGTGCTCCTGTGATCTGAAGACACTGGGCATGACTCAGAAAGCCTTTGTCCTCAGCTGGTGGGGCTGCTCCTGGGTTCAAGTGATTCGCAGTTAATGGGGTTCAGGTACCGATGATGATGTCTCTTTCTGATCCCTCCCAGAGATCTGAGCTGCTCTCAGGAACACTTGTACCAGAGGGAATCCTGTGTTATGACTGCTTTTTGTTCTGTCTTTTTCAGTTCACCCAGAATGCTACATGAGACAAGAAGGGGCACTACTTCTGTGAAGCAGTGAGTAGCCCAGTAGTGTTCACTCCTGTGTGATGAGAAATTATGTTACTCTCTGACAAGTGAGACTTCCAAAAACCAGCACATCCTGCCTGTTGGTTCTTCATTTCAGTTTAATATTTTCAACCTTAAATTTCTGAGAGAAATTGATTCTAAATGATTACACAATTAATAATTGGATTATTTAGCAATACAAAAAGATAAATGGCAAAGCAGGAGATGTGATCTAATCTCACACAGAACAATTTAAGCAAGAGTAGAATTAGGCAGCACTTTTCTATTTTCAAGAAGTTCTAGTTGCCTGTAACTTTTGTAGCTTTTTGTTAATCAGCACAGTGAAAATGTCTTTATGCACTCAAAACATAATTCAGCATTATATTCAGACATATGATTAATCTAAAATCTCATTAAATGATTATATGTGTGCTTAAAGTTAAGTATCTGATTAAGTAGTTTGCCAGATCCAGTAAAGGAACAAAACTCCAAACTGAATGTAAACAAAAAAGGCAACATTTTATAACAAAATATATAATTAAACAGTGAAACCTTCTGCAACAAGTTATTACATTTCAGATTAATTTTTAAATATCGTTTCAAAGAAAGACTAGACAAGCAATGTAAGAAGAACCCATTTAAATTTTTTAAAATATTTTAATCAAAATATTTAATAATAAAAAAAATCCCTATTGAACCTCAATTTTCTGGAGTCAAAGAGTATACACGTTGAGGAAGTTCTACTCCATGCTTACCCTGTTCTTGTATTCTGCCCTAAGCATCTTTTGGCCCCTGCCAAAAGCTGTGGAGTTAGAAGGATCATTGTATTAGTGGGCTATTTTGCCTTCAGATGGGCTCAATGCTATCCTTCTTGCGTTGCATTCATGCTTTGATTACAGTTACCTGCACAGAGATCTGCAGAGATTTAAAACTCCAGTCATTGCCTACAGGAGAGATTTAATTTACACTCTTCTCTTAGTCATTGCTTTTACTCCTGGACTTTTAGAAAGTAACAGAACGCCACAGCTTACTTCAGAAATTATTGCATTTAACTGATCTTGTTATTAATTTTCTTTTATTGATAAATTTGTGCTTAGATAGTTTATTTGGATATTTACTGTGGTCAGGGAATGATGATTGGTCATGAGCAGGGAAAGATACACCTCGCTTATAATCTTGTAGATTTGTTCTCCCTTAAATGCATGACAGCATAGTGCTGTGGATAATAAAGTATTTTTAAATTTTAAAATAGCTTTCCCTAAGGTTTATTGTGTCTGTTATACTTTTCATCAAGCTCCTTTTTCACCTTTCTGAACAGCGTAAACAGAATCACAGATGGGTTGAGGTTAGAAGGAACCTCTGGAGATCTTCTGGTCTGACCCCATGCTCAAGCAGGGCCACCTTCAGCCAGTTACCCAGGACCGTGTCTGGATTTTTTTTTTAATATTTCCAAGGAGGGAGACTCCACAATTCCTCTGGGCAACCTGTGCCAGGGCTTGGTCACCCTCACAGTAAAAAAGCATTTTCTGGTGCTCAGAGGGAACCTCACGTGTTTCAGTCTATGCCCATTTACTCTGGTCCTGTCACTGGGCACCACTGAAAAGAGCCTGGCTCTGTCCTCTGTGCACCCTCCCTCCAGGTATTTATGTACATTAAGATCGCCCTGTGGCTTCTCTTCTCCAGGCTGAGCAGTCTTACCTCTCTCGGCTTTTACTCATATGTGAAGTGCTCCAGTCTCTTAATCGTCCTAGGGGCCCTGTGCTGGACTCCCTCCAGATAACGAGCATTGCCAAAGGCACTCAGAAGCTCAAAGGTTGCAGTTAAGTTCCTAACTGTCTTAAGCTCTCTTGAAAACCTTAGAGACACCTATTATTAGACACCTAAATGCCTTTGAGAATCTGACTGTAATGTTCTTAGAATTAGTTTAATTAAAATTATACTGAGATGAGTTCAAAAGAAGGATTTATTCATATGCCCTTTCTGCAATTATAGGTAAACCTCCTTTTTTCTTCCTTTTCTGTAAAGGATTTTAATGTGTAATATGAAAGACATACAGTATTTTAAACACCAGCTTTCTTAACATGAGAACACAACTGGATACATTTGTATAGGGCAAGCGTCTTTATGCTTTAGACATAACGTCTATAACAACTTTACACAATTCTGCCCATGTATTTTCATAGTAATATTAATAGCAATAAGTCAATTTGCATTCTTAATTGCTAAGACTAGGAGGTACAACACTTTGCTGAAAAACAAAACAAAGTAAATCAAGTGTCTAGCTGTGAATGTAACCACTGTAACTTCATAATGTTTTGATTAAATTCATTCTTTCTTTCTTTGTTTTCACAAAAGTCATGGGTAATGTTTTCTTTCAAATAACTTGATGACTATATCATTTATGTATCTCTGTAGTTTTGGCATAGTGTGGTCTCTGAATACCATTAATATTCATAGAACACATCTTCCTAATTGGTTTTACCTTAGAACAATCAACAAAAAAGTATTTATTAGGGAAGTTAGTGAAAAGCCTCCATACCCATTTTCAACCAATGGCTAAATATCTGGAGACCTAAAAGATGTTTTGGTCTAAATGTAAAAATTATTCAATTTTAAGTCCATAAACAAAGAAGAAAGAAAAGAAAAAGGCAAATATTTAACATAAAAGTTGTGTATGAGAATATTTTTTCTTAGAAATTATTTTCTTGACTTGAAATATTTATGCATTTTCCTAGATATTTGTATCTTGATTTGAAAGATGCACACTGCTTCAGAGTTCCTACATAACCATTACTTAAATAGTGTAATGCTTCTTTTTCTTCTCATTTATCTGACTGAATACTCGAGAGTGACTAGCTGTCATACTTTTACTTGTCATCCTTATTATTCATTGGCATTAAGATTAATGGCAGAATCAGAGAGACTTAAACCACCTGTCATAGTCAGCCTAGTCAAGCATGCTTTCTGTTATCCAATTTTTCTTGAAACAACACCAGTTTTCCAGATTTCCTTTTTTTTGTTGTTGTTGTTTTTTTAATCACAACACATACATTGAGCTAACAGAATGCTAGATGAACATAGCAGCACTGTAAACAGCTATATTTGTGGAATCCTACCATGACAAAGTTCCAGTTTCAAGTCTTTCCACGCCCACAAGTCTAAACAGTTGTTTTTGCCTTGTTCCTCATGTTAGTATGACTATTTGGTCTCTGCAACTTTTCTAATGTATTTTAAGAATTATTTCTTCAGCTGCGCTAAAGCACAAGTCACTTCTTGGAAGACATCTCTCTGGATCTCCAAATATATGCATTGATTTTTTGAGGTACTTTGCCTTTCTTACCTCTCTTAAATCCACCTCATATGTCTTTAAACACTGCCTAATATTTAATTGTGAAAGGAGATACAAGTGTTTTGGTTGAACACAAATACAAATTCACATATCTGTTCAGCAAAGTAGAAAAATGTTTTCATTTCAGTGTGTACTTTACAATATCTGTCATAGATTCAATTGTACGTGTGGATGAATGAGAACGGCTGAAGCAGTGTCTCTTTCCACATGCAGCATCTGAAGGTTCTTCATCTGAGAGGTATAATTTTTCCTGTTAGTACAAGAATATCTTTCACATCTTAGGAGCTCTAAATAAAGCATTATTTATGGCATACTCTAGGTATCATATTTTATAGAATTCCGATTAGGAAGATAAAATAATTTTCTCAATCTAAGCAATCAGATGAGAATGAAAAGTATCTGGAACACAGGCTTTGTGGGTTTTTTTGGTGTGTGTATTTTTATTTTTAATTGATTTAAGTTGAGTAGAATTTGCCATTCTTTTGAACTAAACCCTTCACCTGTGTCAAAGCTTTTCATTAGATTACATCTGAAGACCTCTTAAAATTTTTTCATGCAGTCTACTATGACTCTGTCACTGTACAGTAGAGAAGTTAAGATGGAGTGACCCACTACTGGAATTTTTTGAGAGTACTTACTACAACTTGGTATCTGACAGTTATTAATTTCATGACATCTTGACTCTTCAAGCCAGAATTGTGATTTTTTAAACTTGGTTTTAAATGTTTTTGGTTCTTTGTTCTGAGCTACTTTAGGGCTTTTGAGATAGTTGTTTTAAGGGTTGACTGCATGCTTAACAATTTGTTCTTTGCCTGTAAAAAGATGCAATGTCTTTTTTAAATGTTTTCCTAATAGTATTTGAAAGGAAATGTTTGTCAAGTGATTTGCCTTTAAATGGTCCAAGTAGATGGATAAGCTTGAGAAATCCATTGGAAACTATCCCCAGAGTGCATTTACTATTTGTACATCAAATTGAAAGGTCTGCTTTTAAAACAGCCCTTGTAAATCATGAGATACAAAGAAAGTATTGGTTTTCTGTTTAGTTTCATGGCTTCAGCAAGTTCCTGGGAACACTTAGCAAAGCAGTGATGGTAAATTATATAGGTATATTTATGGTTAATTCCTATTGAGGAAGCTTTACATTTTAAGTTGATTCATGTAGTTTGGAAATAAGCACAGCTATGCTGATCACACTGAAAGTTTTTACCTATAGTTTTCATTGAAGATAATTTATATATGTTAAAGAGACTCAGTGTTTGATACACAAGCTTTCCTCCAAAATATTCCTGTAGCTCGTGTCCTTTTCAAATGAGGCTGGTGTCTCAGTCTCAGACTTCTTCAGAATGCTCAGAATTATGTCCTGAGCAGATGCTAAGACTGAAAATCAGTATATTTTCTTGTGCTGGAAACCCATACTCTCAAACCATACTGCTTATCTGGACAGTGACGTTCAGAGATGATGAAACATAATGCACAGTAAGTAGTTAATCTCCTTCTGTGTGCTGGAAGGCCCATTAGGATGTTTAAGAGAGCAAGAGAGTGGGGTTTTTTTTGTTGTTTTGTTTCGTTTTACCCCCCCGGCACTGATTAAGTGAAATAAGGTTTTTCTGTGGAATCAGACAGCACAGGGATTATCCACCGGTAAGGATCACATGCAGCTGGTGCATTTTAAGCTACACTCTTTGTAGGGTGCCCTTATATGAAGGAGTGCAATTGGAGCCACAGAAAATTGTTTGAGCACCTTCAATGATTTTCACTTAAAACCCCAGGACGGCAGCCATGAGGAAGATATGGCAATATAGCTTTCCTTCATACTCCATGGTATGATTTGCTGAGGTAAGAATAGATCTTACCCTCAGTGCTTAGCCTGCACGCATTTATAGACACATAGGCAGATCAGTATGATTTGTTTAGTGAACCTGAGTGGACTACGCCCTTTTGGAAAACTTTTTCTGTGAGAATAAGAATGGTAAAACTTTGGGGAGGTTCTTCGGGCTTTTGCAACCGTGTAAGCCAGACAATGCATCACCAAAATGTCACATGGGAATGGGCATGACTCCCACAGCAGCAGAATCATGGCTCTCAGATTTTGCCTATTAAGAACAGAATGGTCAGTCATATTTCAGGTTAGGATTTCTGAATTTTGCATTTAGTTCTTGCTGAGTAAGGATTGCCATTCTGTCTCATCTTCCTCTGGATGGCTCCCTTGTTGCTGAAAAGTGGAGTGAGGGAGTAGGTAGTACTGAGCAGAATGTGACTGTAGACAGCATGTATTTCTTTCTTTTTTAAAATTCTCTTTTACTTGCCAAAACAAATAAAAAATATATTTATGTTATACATTATCCAAAATAGTCTTTGTCTTGGGGATCTAGCAAGTTAGGGTTACAGATCACCTAGCTACTTCAAATACTGCCTTGGTTTAAATGTATTTTTATTTCCAGTGATGCCAGCAAGTCTAAGCACAGGCCAAGGTTACTAATGAGCTTGAATAAATCAGGAGTCAAAGCCTACAGTAGTACAGGGAGAAACAGCTGTCCATTGAAAGCAGAGAAACCAGATTTACTAAAAACAGTACACTAAAGAAAACTTCAAGCTAATGACAGTTTCTCTGAGTATTCTGAGTTCTGACAGCATCCCAAGTTTAATATGTTTGCTGTTTCTATCTAAATCCTTCATTGTACAACAATCTGAGCAGTTAGCTCTCCACGTCTACGTTCATCATTCTAGAAACCTTTGGTTAGTCTTTATGTGAGAGCATAACTATTTTTGGACGCCAAGTTGTGAAGCACCTGCCTGTGCTGAGGACTGCAAAACATTAAGCAGTTCTTACAGGAACAACTAAACAGTATACTACAGTGCCGCATGTGCACAATACAGAAATTTTATTTTATTATATGGTATTTCAAGTTAGTGGTACACATTTCCTCTTACATCAGACATAAGCTGCATTACAAAAATAACTTGGGGAATGTATTTACTGCAATAAAGCAAAATAATATAGGTTCTACTTTGTTACTGCTGTCATAATATAATCTTGCCAGAGGGAAGGAGACCCTTTTTTCCTCCAGTGTCATGCTAAGCATACCTATACTGTGCTTTCATCAGCTTGATTCAAAATAATTTGTCAGTCCTGTTTCATCAGCAGGAACAATACAATAATCACTGTGGATAATAAATCAACACTTCATTTCCTGTAAAGAATGGAGTGAAAAGAAAATGAGTATTTACAGAGCTCAGCACAGCGGTTCTCTTGATTTGAGAGATAATTCAGACCTCTTGCTCTACAGATTGCTATTTAGATACTTGGACAGAGGCAAAGCATGCGTGCTATTCAAACACCAACATCAGACCAGGCTCGGTTGACAGACAAGATCTGGAAAATCTGCATGCAATAGGTTAAGATGTGACAAAACTAGTTGTCAGCCTCCCGAACTTTCCTAGTTCAGCCATTGCTGTAGCCACCTAGGGGGGTAACTTCCCCAGAGAGCCCCAGTTGGCCAAATGCAGTCGCTGTGTTGCAGGCAGGTGTTTGTAGGCAATGTAGAGATTCAGAAAGCAAACAGAACAAAAATAAAATGGATAGAAGATAAGTGCTAAGTTATTACATACCAGCCACCCAGATATTTAGAAAAGGCATATCACTTTTTTTTTAAAAAAAATGCTATTATCACATTAAATGGAATTAAAATTTAAATTCTTGTATTAAAAACAGCATAAGAAAATCTTTCTCTTTATTGAAAGTATATTGCTTTGCAATCTTAAAAAATGTCAAGTGTTGTTTTATTTAGTATGTGCATATGCTAGAAATTTACTGGGAAAGAGGAAATAAAAAGAAATACAGAAATGATACTTGATAGGATAAAGGCACTACAGTATGGGGTTTTCTGGGTACTGATCTGTTTTTTTTCAGATGCTAAACAAGATGGGGGCAGAGGCCTGCATCTGTGGATTTAATATCTGTGGACACAAACTTCCAACAGCAATCAGATTGTTGGTCTGGAGGAAAATATTTGCCAACCTTTTTAGGACATTTTTAATGTTAGACAGACACCTGGGGAACACCGATACTAGAGCTTTATGATAAATTGCAAAAAAAACCCACCCTACAGGTCCACACATTTTACTTATAGTACCCAAATTTATTTACTAACTAAGGCCTCTAAAGTAGGAACCTGCTTGTCTCAGAACCCCATGTATTCATTACCCATGGACAATACATTTCAGCTGAATCATTGATGGCAATGCCTCTCTCCAGTGACTCCAGGGAAATGTAAGTTTGTCCCAGTGAGGAAAGTAACGGTAGGTTAGATAACTGGAGGGCCTCGAACTCCACTAAGGTGTATATGGGCAAATAAAATAATAAATATGTACCTTTCTGTGATGTAGCAACTAATCAGTTTGTAGTCTATTCCCCAAAATGTGTGCTTAGGAAAAAAAGAAAAATAGGTTGATACACTAGAAGCACTGAGTGATGGTTTTATTAGTCTTTCTTTGTTGCATTATGCAAGACTGTTAATAAGGAATGCATTAAAAGTTTCGAAGTCGAGTGTCTCATATATGCCACATTTAGAGGAATTATTTTTTCTGTCTGAAAAGACAGCTTGTCATAGTCAAAATCCTTTCCCAATACTAGTGAAACTGTAGAAGGGTGCAAAAACTCATTTAGACTGTTCAACATGTAATATATTTTAATGTTTACATTACGTTTGATGTTTTAATATTTATCAAAACAGTAACATCAGATTTTTCCATTATATTTTTATGTCTTGTGTCTTAAGAATTTTTAGATTTTATTTTTACTTTTTAATTCGACTTTCACAGAGCATTTCAAAATATGAAAATTACTGAAAGGAGAAAAATGACCAGCTCTATTACCCTTTACTATACTCTTTCAGGCAGCAGCACTTACGAGTCACAGCTAATAATGTTGACTACAGCTGCTAATTGTGTGAAATGTTCCATTTCTTGGAATAAGGACATTACATTTATTGTCATCTGCTCTATTGGATCTTGAAGTGAGACTATTCTCTTTTTAAAGGAATTGTATCCTTATAATAATTTATTTCACCATGAATGAGAATACTCTAGATTTATGAATTGATTTGCACTCCTAAAATGCTTTAAGCAGGAATTTTTACTGCTTGTGTGAATAAAGAGAAAATTTTGCTGTTTCATAGAAGTAACTAATTTCAATAGAATTTATAGGAGTTGAGTATTCTTTATTTGTAATACAGGATTTGTAACACAGGACTCAGCATTTCAAGATCAACACAAGAGAAATTGTTTCTTATGTACCGATCATAACCAATTATTTTTATTGCATTAGAGGGTTCTTAAAATGGTTGAAAGATGGAAAACCAAAGAATAGTTTTGTGTGGTTTTTTTTTCTTTTTGTTTTGTTTTTTTCCCTGAGATACAAAAATAAATGAAACAGTAGAATTAGAATCGCCTGGAGAAAAATGCAGTTTAACACTTAAATTTTAAACAGAATAGTTCACATTGTGAAATTAAATTGTAATTTGGTCTATTAAATATTTTCTAACTATATCTCAACTCAAACTTACGGGTGGTAAGGAAGGGAAAAGACAGAATAAGGAAGCTTGAATTTCAGACATTTCTTCTAAAGAATATTTTTCATAGGGTAAAAGAATTTGTTTCAAATGTTTATGATTTCTGACGATTAACCTTTAATTATGAATAATAGCTTGAATTAGATACACCATCAATATATCGTGAATCCAAGCTGCACAGTCTGTTTTATAACCTGATTTGGCAGACCCTGCCAAGCATGGTGTTTTCCACCATGAGTCAATGGGACTACTAATGGGAGGTTGTAAATACTTATTTGCTGGTCCTAACAATACTTGCTTAAAAACCAGACATTTTTTAGTTGCAGCAGCCAATTGGCTCTGGAATATATCTTCTTCCTATAGTTTCATTAAAATATGCTTAAGTAGCTTATATGGCATCCAGCCAGCTGGCATCTAATTCCTGGGGTCTTCTGTCAGACATGCTTGAAGTGGTGGGAGTGTAGAGACTGCTTCTGATGCAAATAGTCTGCAAGTTGCAGAAAAACACTGCTGTCTGGAGAAATACAATTGCTTGCTCTCATAATATGCAAAGAGGAATTGGCTGGGGATGAGTCACTTCAGAGTGGCTGATTGCCACAAAGTCTGGTACTAACCAAGTATTACTAATAATCTGCACATAATTAACACGTCTGCAAGTTTATATTAAGTATTTTTTTAACATACAGATTGATACATATTGTGAAGTTCAGCATTTCTCAACGAAGAATAGTGAGTATTTCACTTAAAGAGAAAAAGAAAGCCTAACAACAACCGCAAGGGAGAACTCCCACTATAACAAAGTAACACCTATGGAAGTGACCCGCTCTCATTCCCGTTAAGAAGAGAATATGATGGCTCTGGAGTGGAAGCAGCCAAGTAGGGCCACCGGCAGGCGCTGATGGGAAGACTGACCATAACAGAAAATAGATTTCTCAGAGGAGGAGTAGGAGTGTGTGAATCCTCAGTCCTTGACTACCACCTCCTCACAAAGGAAACTGGTAAGAGAGGTGAAAGAAGCTGTTCCCGTGTAACTTCAGCTTACAGTCTCCAGGGTTGTCCAAGCACATTTTTTCCCATCCGTGAGTTTTGTAAGCATTTGCAGCTGGATTGACTGTTCTGGATGTTATAAATAAAGGCTTGCAGTTCATCCTCACTCATGTTAAGTATGATCTTAAAACAGGTGGCTGACAGGAATCTGTTAAATATATGAACTAAGGACTCATATCTCACCTAAAAAAAATTCCGTTGTGTTCTAAAGAGCAGCAGACTGAGTAGCTGCTATCTGAGCCGGGGTGAAGAATTGTCTTTCACTGGCTGGTGACACTGAAGGTTTTCTGGTGTGCAGTAAAATATAATTTTGGATCCTTATGATCACAAAAAAAAGTGTTGAAACCCAAAAAAATGTAGAAACCCATTTTGCTAGAACAAGTCTAGGCCAAACAGTGTTTAGAAGGCAAGGACTCAACTGGGCTGTGAGGTTAGAAATGCAGCAGGGGTATGCTCGGAGACCACACCAATGAATTGCATAGTACCTTGTCTGGGATCAACTGTGTCTTACAAAAAGAAGTAGGTTTTAAAAATCTGAATGGCTTTTATTTCCATAAAAACCTGGCAAACTAGAATGCAAAGAATTTTATTTTCTATTTAAAATATGTTTCAAATTCCATTGTCTGAGTGTTTATCTTATTGAGAAACCCCCTTTTACTTGATGATAAAATAACCCATTAGGACTTTTCCATCTTGCATTATAAATTCCTTTCATCTCTTTACAGACGCAGTCAGTGACACAAAGAAGAAGGTGTTGCCCGAGAATCCTCTTCCCCTCTCCAAGTAGCAGAATAGAACTGAATTTGGAAAAAAATGTTTCTGAGGAGCACCTTATCCTTTGAATGGGAGAAAGTAGAACTTCAAATGAGAGATTGCCAGAAATGCAAATATCCTTAAAATTTATATCTTGGAAGGCTGTAGAGAGATTATTCGTACGCCATTAAAGCCAATATTTTTATTATCAGGTGAATAGCAGGATATTTTTTCCACCATGTGTATTCAGAATGAACACTGAGAATCAGTTACATATCTGAGTTCAGGAAGAGTGGATCAAAACGTTAACTCCCTGCCTTTGATTTCCTAGGACAGCAAGAGCACAAGGCATATTGTCAGACAGAAAACAGTATATTAAAAATAGTATTTCCCCCATGTCTTAACTGTTGTAATGATAAAAGCAAAAAGAAAAAAACTAACACCACTGTTGGTATGCTATGTCTGTGGGGCAGTAACCATGACAACTCGGCCAGATTTTCTTTTAATTTATAAAATAAATATAAGCATTTGTAGAAATATTCATAAAATGTTCTCATACAATGTTGATAAAATTCATAGGTTTTAAAATAAACCTTTGTCAGTGTCCCATATTTCCTCGTATTTTATGCATTCGCATTCTTCACAGTTGTCAGGACTTTTTAAATTTTATTCTTGTCATTTTGATATTTTGCCAGAATTAAGCTGAGTTGTTTTGATTTTCTTTCAGGATTTTTTATTGCATTGCTTTGTTCGACTAATTTTTTTCCATGACATTTTTTTAATTCCTCATGTCCCTATATTTTTCTGAAATGTTAATAGTTTTCATTTAAAACCAGCTCTAAGAGTTTATTGACTTATTGTATTTGGTTGTGCGAGTTGTCCTGCCAGCTCTGTGGAGCATTACAGAACAGAAGCTTCCTGACGAGTTAGGATCCAAAATAATTTAGCCTGAAGCTCTTGGCAGCATATCTGTTTCTTCACAGCAGTGCTGTACAATGTAGGGTTAGAAAGTTAACATTTCTAATAGGTAGAATTTTTAATGTCTTCCCAATCTGAAGAAAATTGAATAGAAAAACGCTATTCCACAAATTCTGCATTGTCTTTGCACTAACAGGGCTTTTTTCTCGCAGTGCCATGTTAAAGGCCAAATTCTGTTCAATTTATAAATATAATCACACCCAGCATGCATTTACTTGCAAGAGTGAAACAAGCACACTTTGAGGATAAAGCTTGAATTTTCTGAAACTGATGCTGAACTGTCTGGTCATCAACCCTCTACATTAATACAGTCATTAAGAGAAACTGACTTACCACGTTTCCAATGAGATAAACTGCCTGAGAACCTGCCTCTGTACTCAGTTACTCTGAGATAACTGAGTGAGGGAGCCAGGCTTAAACAGAGTGACCCATATCCCGTAGTTCCAAACAAAATCTTAGTGCTCTTGCTCCAGTGCTACTCTTGTTAATTGTTTTTATTTTTCTTATTTGTTTGTAAATCCTCCCAAACCTTCAGCTGTTTCTTTTTTTTATTCCCTTTTGTCTTTTTTTCTCCCTCAAGTGGTCTAGTCTCCCCATTTTGCCTACATCTCAGATTAGTAAATTTGATTAACAAAAACTACACAAGAATCAGCTGCTTTAACTGATGTGAAATATATAAGAAAGATAGCCCATCATAATGTTTTTAAAATTTGATAACTCAGTTTTCCAGTTAATGTTTTTCAGTGGATGTTTATTTGAAAATCGTCAGAAGCATAAGAGCCATCCCCTGTTTAGGGATGTTGGTGGAATGAAGCATAAAGCTTGAGAAGAAAGTAGGCTATATACAGCAATGATTTCTATGTCTGATCAGGGGAGGAAATGTCAAAAAGTATCCTTCCACTATACATTCAACTGACAAATTTATGCAGAACTCAATTGACATTACCACCTAACTCAATTTTCAGTCATTAAAACAAGCCATGATAGTTGCTTATGTTAAAGAAAAAACACTTTACCTGCTAAAGATAGTAAAACCATAGCAGTAATAAAAGTCTTTATTAACTACTCACATAATTCCTCTGATGTTAAGGTTGAGATTAATATCCCTCTTTAGGTTCTCCCTTGTAAACAGAAAAAGAGCTTCACTGCAGCCCATGGTGGGATATTTTTAATGGAGGCAGCAAATAGAAATATAGGGGTATCTGTCTCCACTCATCATTTTAGGTGAGGTGGAAGAATAAACAATTAGCTGAGACAAGACATGCAGTTATAAGAGGGCTAAAGGAGAGAGAAATCCTAAGCATCTGTGTCTCACTTTCTATCTCATAGCCTGCCTCTTGTAAACCTGGGTAACAATCCACTTGCAGTGGTGTGATATGAGTCAGCAGAACACGCTCAACACCTTTGAACATTTCCTACCAATATCATCACTGGATAAGAGAAGCTTTTTTATGAGCAAACATTGTAAGCCTGTTTTAATTTTTATGGAAATCTTCATTGGGGTAGGATGGTACACAAACCATTTGAAGGAGATGTATTGAAAGGTTTTATTTAATGTAGGCAGTAGGAAATAATTTATTTTGACTATAGGAGAGAAAATTCAGCTATTCATGTTTTACACAGTGTTCCTATAACCTCTTTGGGTAGGAAGCAGACAGAAGTAGTTAATCATTAAGATTTCTCAAAAGCTCTTAGACGTAAACTCGTGGATAGTGAAAACTATCATTTTTACTTGATTTACACAGCGAAAAAAGAAAAAAGCCAAACCTTGATACAGTTTACTCAGCGCAGCTGCTTGACTGCAAGTGAGGATATATGACAAATATAATTTTTGCATTGTAATGTTGTCCTAGTCCTTACAGCTGTAGATCACCCCAGATAACAGTAATGAAATTCTTGTTGTTCCTATCACTAGTGTGTATTACTTCTTTTAATCTTGTACGTAAGTGCCATTGACATCTACTTACTCAAATGACCTTTAGTTTGGACCTCGGTTGACTCTTCAGGACTACTATCCTGTTATTTAAAAGTTATTTTAAAAATAAAAATGAAAAATATTTCAACCAATGAAAAAGATTTTGTTTTGGATAGTCAACCTGGAGCAGATAAGTTTTTTCTCCTGTGCAGTTTCTCACAGCACAAGCATGGAAAGGAATAAAGGCACCGATTGCTACGATGTCTCAAAAGCAAACAAATACATTGTCATACTTATCTTTCAACTCCTGAGTCCACTTTACCAGGAAAAGCAGTGAAAAATTAAGAGGAAAAAGAAGAATGTTCTTCTTTTCAGGAGAGATTTAAAATGAATTGGAAGGTCGCTCAGGTGTAGATTCACTGAAAGGTTGCTGTAGGTAGAAGAGACGGAAGAAGAAAAGCTGTGTTACCAAAAGGTAACCGAGGATGAAAAATAGTTTCTGCAAGAGTGCAGAGAATGGAAAAAGAATAATAAAGTATGTAGGGGTGGTATAAATTTAAATCTTAAATTAGTCACCTAAAAGTAGCCTAAGCTGATTTGTCTAGATTCTTTCTACAGCCAATGTATAGAAAGAAGTGCTTCAGAGAGTAATTTGTTCCATTTGGTTTTGACACCTCAATAGGTAGGATAAATAGAAAGGGACAAATTCTTTTTGAAAGTGCCTGCTTTTCTCTGTTGCTGACAGAGGACGGCTAGAGAACTATGGTAAGGTCAAACAGGCCTTACTAGGATTTGAGATATATTCAGGAGGTTTAAAATTTAACATTTTAAATTGAATGCTAAAACACATGAGAATTCTTTTTTACAGCATTCTTTGAAGGCGTAAGAATGCTAACATTATATATTCAATAAATGTGTTCCTATTGATTCCAATATAAAGTTGAGAATTGCAAATGTAAGCCAATTGACTGAGACAGAAAGGAGACAGGACTCTGTTTAGAAGTTGATGCTGTTATACCTTACAAGATTTAAAGCCGTTCTTGATCTATGTTATCTAACAGAATAAATATAAAAAAGTATTGTTCCTTTCTGGTTTATGAGTTTGAATTCTGGAATCTGATCCCGGGTCTGCTGAAGTCACTGGGAAAAATGTCCTTTTTTCAAAGACTGACCTTTATGCATGACTGCATGTTCTGCAGTGATAAAAACCATTAAGTCCTAATATGAGCTTGTCTTTGTAAGTGAACCAGTGTTATCATCTCTGCTGGAAGAACAACAGTCAAACTGCTTACTGACCTCCAAGTGCAAGTACTTTTTACATAAAAGGAAATTAAATGTGGCTTTTTCACAATTGAAAATGTTTCCTCTACATCATGAACAACTGGGGAAGTTTACAATGTAATTTTAGAAATAAATTTTATCAATATATTAAGAAATGGAGTATTTGAGTGACTGAGGTTATGACTTCAACAATTTTCATGAATGTTCTTTTGAACTTCTATACACATTCGTAAGTGTTTATGCACATGTCACTGTTACGGTTTTTTTGTGGTTTCCTTTTTTTTTGTTTTTTTCCCCTAAGGCATTCCTTTTATGAAAAAATCTGGACTTAATTCAGCTTTAAATCTGCCATTGCATAAGTAACGTGATGGTAGCAGTAAGTGTGTAAAGGTAGGACTAGAACTTTTTGCAACATACAAATAGTTCCTTAGCTATTAATAAGAAATGTGAAAAGTTTGAATGGAAAAACAAGTCTTTCTTCCAAGAGAGGTTAAAGTCACCATCATTAATATCAACTGTAGACCGACTCCAGCATTGCAATTATTATAACATAGAAATACATTGTACAGAATTTGCTGTTAACTTTCAGGGGTTTGGTACTCCTGTTGTTGCAGAAAAACTTTGGAAAACTGTTGGTATAGTGATACTTAAATATCTGTGCAATTTTTTTTATAGAAAATTGCTATACAGATGCAAGCTAGCCTTTCCTCTATTCCCAGATTATAATTGTTAGCCTGTATTATTGGACAATATAGTCCCTAACAGATTGTAATTCTTCAGTTAACAATCAAGTTGGATGAATGTCTTTTTCATACTAACAATATCTCAGAAAATGCAGAATATATCTTTCCCTTTAGTGTTCTTGAAAACATAATGTAGTCATAAGACTATTCTTCTTTAAGGTAAATTTGTAGCTAAAGCATTTGGTACTAACGAATTCTCACAGATTTCTCAAGTGATACTTCATTTCTACAGAATTTATTCAGTTCTGTGTTAAACTTTTTTTTTTCCCCAGACACCAGAATAAATACTAAATATTTCTCTGTCCACTGCCTTTATGATTGCTGAGATTTTGTGAATGGTGCAAGGAGAAAAGACTCATAGGTGATTGATACCCATGCTTACGTAGCTATCAAAGCAAAGCAGTGGCAATTTCTTGAGCAATGCAATTTACATTTCAAATAGGTATATTATTATTATCATTATACTATTGCTATTACTATTGCTATTACTAGCACTGTTATTATGGCATTTAAATAATCTTATCCAAAGTTCTTCAAAGTCATCTACTAAGCAGAGATTAAGGCAAGTGGCAACAAGCAGCTGACATGAACAGTTCTGTACAACTGGGAAGGCTACTAATTTGGGTTAACACTCACTTACGGAGCTCACAGGAAAGAGTCAAGTGGAATATATGATTCTGTATGACCTGACAGAAATACGAAAGATTAAGATATCTTTCTAGGCATAAAAAGACCATCAAGCTGCATGAGATGTTATCTGAATCCTGCAGCAATGTCATGGACCGTCAAGAAACTGTTGGCCTTTTGAATTAGGTGTTTCTTGTCACTTCTTAATGTCAACTTAAGAGACAACATCAGGAACGAAATACTCAGATAAAGGACTGTATGGAAGAGGCTGTCAATGAAAATAAAATTCAACCGATTTCAACATATACAGAAGGCAAAAGATGAACACAAATTACAGCATTTATAACCAAGGAGCTAACTGTGAAGTAGTTATGTGACTGTATATTTGGAGCATTATGTGACTATATATTTGGAGTCCATGTTTGGACTATGTATTTGGAGAAACACAAAGGCACTAAATGTGGACATAGGGATAAAAATCTTTAAAAGCTGAGTACAGCAGGAGATTGGCCCATTGAATTACGGGACAGTGAAAATAAAGATATCAACAGCTACATACAGGATCCAGTGAGAAGGAGCATTGAGAAATCCTAGGCATACACAGTACGATACTTATTATGGCTGTTTCTACACAATATTATTTACACATTTTTCAGATTCATTTTTCAGAGAATCCAAAGAGGACATTTAAAGAAGGGCACAGAAGGCCTGGGTCTATTTTTTAACTGTTTGTTTGGTTTTGTTTTTTCTTTCCTTTCTTCCTTCTCCTCTGACATTAAAGATACATAGACTATCTTCTGCATAGACTATCTATCAATTGTCAAAATAATTAAAGTTTCAGTTCCACCCCTGTGCGATGTTTTCATGAATTGTCATTGTTTCAGTATTATTGCTGAGCCATTGGTATACCTAATCTCACAATTAAGATTCTGAAGACATATAGGCTTTTAGTTAAAACTCCCTACATTAGCCGTTACAATTAAAAAAGATTAAATACTACAGGGAGCTGATTTGGTTCCTTTTTTTTCACCCGAATACTTCAAGTTCTCACTCAAATTTGCTGCTTCTCCTTAGTTATTGATTCTGATGGATGAGCTGTCCAATCAATTATTGATAGAATTATACACTAAATTTTTTAGTGTTCATCAAAATGAGGTCAAACCGTGTTTCCATGCAATTCAATAGAAGAAATACAGTAAGCAGAATGGATTTCTTTAAGAAATCAACAGAAAGCAAAACCTGCACTGTACATTGAACTAGGTGATGATCATTAAACTCTGAGATCACAGAGCCACAGACCTGTTCTGTCTGAAATAAACTGAAATCAGATTGAGCTTGAACCTAATTTAGAATGAGTGCAAGAATGAACAGATAGGAAATCAAGTTGCTGTCCAACTATATAATAGGTTTAAATTACTACGAAATAGTAAGACAATAACAAGATCTAAAATCTTAAAGGATATCTCTAAAAAGTTCCCTGCATTTTGCATAGAAGTAAAACCATTTTCACATTTTGTTTTGTTGTTTGGGGCAGGGAGGGAACCAACATATCCATAAAAGAAACTGTGGTAATTTGAATTCAGTTACCACTCTATCAGTACTATTGCAATATAGTAGTCATCCACACAGTTTTGTCATGTTTCTAAATTAATTATATGTTAATATGAGTATTAGGTGGCTTCTTACATTATAAATATAAGATGTAGCAAAGCCCTTTTTCCTTACCAATAAAAACCTGCTTTTATTTATTTATTATTTATTATTTATTATTTATTATTTATTATTATTTATTTATTTATCATACAGCATTTAAAAAAATAATCTTTTTTATAGTGTTATACATTCTGTCCCAGAAAGTTCTTTGTTAAGATTTAAATATGACAAAATCTTCTCAAGCTAGACAGTCATTATATCACAGAATTTGAGCAGTGCTTACTAGAAATAATTTGCATGAGTATAGTCATTTTCACATGGAGTTACAGGTCCACTGTATGTGTAGGACATCATGGAGTGGAGTTCATGACGGTAAGTAAAAGTTCCTGTTTCTATCTGGAACTTATGATTAATCTAAAAAAGTAGAAAATAGTTACTGTATTTTTTGTATTTATGCTTTCTCAACATAACTGCACTTCAAAGTAAATGTTCTCCTCATCCAGAGGCAGAGGAGGAATCAGGAAGAAGAGTGCTACTGGAAAAGAGAAAACAAAGTAATGGGTGTCAGGAGTTGGGAAAATCTGAAGGCAGCTTCTATTTGGCTAATGCACACAGTATGTTACCCTCAGTTTGGTCAAATCATATGTGTTTTCAGATACCAGTTTTTTAGATGTGAAAATGCAATGTGAACATGGATAAGAATTCAGGAATAATAGCTCTGCATGCTGTGTCATAAGATCTTGTACCAATCACAAATTTTCAAGCATCACGATTATAATACCAGCAGTGAAAATATTCTGCAAAATCTGCTAGAAACATTAAGAGCATGAGCAAGACCACTGATTCATGTTATAGAACACTGCCTACTGTAGTACCAACAGTTTCAGTGATTTCTCTCATGGTTTTATCTTCTTTTCTTTTTCTTTTTTTTTTTTTTTAATTTAAAATTGTATGTAAGTTAAAGCTATTCCAGTGCATTACATATTTTTACTTTGGCATGAAGCACATGCTGGCACACAAACATGCATAGACATATGAGGTGATATTTATGTGCTTGCTTTAGATGCTGGTTAAAGACAATGAGGTGCAACATTCATGTTTTGCCCAGGAATACTTATCCAAGATCTATGCATAGATACAGACAATATCCATAAACCAACAGATGGACCCAAGGAATGCTAACATTTTCAAACATTTAATCCCAAGCATATATTTTAAAGGACACATTTGGCCAAAGCATGGATTCACTTTTCAGATCCATTTTACATCTGCAGTTTATTTTGAAGTCAGTGAGATCTGCAAGAACTTAAAATGACTAAAAATAAAGTCGAATATTTTAAATAAATATTACTTCAAATTATTCAAAATTTTACACGTGTGTGCATGATGTGTGTATTTGGTTGGAAACCGAACTTCTGCACAGGTTTACAGCATAGACATAAGCATCTAAAACCGACAAGAGGAAACTGCAAAACTCTGAAGTGTAGCACTGTGTTACTCAGCAAAATGAATAACTAGTAAAGTGAAAGATAGAAATGGGAGATGTTAAATGTTGCCTTACATTCCTTGATATGATGGAGAAAGACTAGAACCAAATTTATGCACATTGTAGAGAAAGGATCTGGTCACTGTACTTATCTGTATGAAGTTTGTGCACTGTATCATTTCTTGAGAAGAAAACCTATTCAAGTCCTTCATATCCAGTGCTTTGTTTGTTAAGCAGGTTAAAATAATTTTAGAGATCCCAAAATATTGGGGGTTTTTATTGTTTGGTTGAAGTCTTTTCCCACTGACTTGTGGATGTTTTTGTTTATTCTGTGAGTTTCCCTTCACTTTCCCAGTCTAGTCTCTCCTTCTAGCCAGGAATTTTCATGTTTCTTTTATATCTTTTTCCAGGAAGACTTATTTTTTGTTTCAGAAGCATTATTGTTATTCCCTAGCTGTTTAATCAGATTGATGGTCATCTGTCTCATAAACATGATCAGTTTGAGGCAAATGCCCACTCAGCCAGTTTCAGGTATTGGATGTACACAGGCACAATATTTGCACTCATGTTCTCACATTAGACTGTTTGCCCAGGGCACGTGGTGCAGGCACCTCACTTAGGGTCAGCAGAATAAATCCCAGCATTATCTGCTTCAGGTGCGATGTCTACATGGGAAGTTTAAGCCCTTATTTTTAAAAGTTTGTTAAATGATTGAAGAATGGCTGCCTGGTATCATAGTAGTTAAGGGGGAGAGCAGTGACACACAACTTTGGAGGGCCTGGGCCAAGTGCAATGTTGGGTGACCAACGATGGCCAGAGAAGGTGAAGGAGCTGTGAGTCTTTCACAGGCTTGAAAGCTGCCAGGAGGGGCTTTCATTTTCTATTGCTGTGAACACGTCAAGCTCTGAGGAAAACTTATGCAATGAACTTTGGCATTCAGCATTTTTCCCTCTACCCTGTCAGTGACAGAATCAAGTCATCTGAGAGGAAAAAGCACACTTTCAGTGGGACACTCCTTAGTATTCTGTGCAATGTTAACCACGTCTTAAGAAATTAATTAATGTTTTCTTAACTGGGAGAGAACATCACAGACCAAAGGACTTTTACTTTACATTCCAAGTATTATTTGGGTATTAAAATATCATAGTAATGTTTAACTTCTCATTTTTAGAGTTTAGAGAGAAAAATAAAAATAAATTACCTTTAACGGAAATTGGCAATGACAGTATATCAAAATATATTTGTGGGTAAACTTACCATTCTGCAGGGCTGGAGTTCACTGGGTTTTACAGGACTGCTAATAACCCTGATGGGATAAATTCAGTACACCACAATAATATCAAAAAACTATAAAAAAAATTCAAAATTTGTGCTTAAAGCACATCTGTGGGTTTCTTTATCTCTTTATGTCTGTTTGTCTATCTATATGTCTACCAATTAATCAATCCATCAATTAATGAATCACATAATTTAGAATTTGTACAAAAGGATAGAAGAGTTCAGATGAGGCTACCTAAAGCTCAGAAAAGATCATTTTGATCTTTGTCCCATATCTATGGTGATTAAAATTCTTTTAAAATGATGAAGCCTCTAGTTGTTATTAATATATTACAGTTTTTTGCCTTTAATTTTTTTTTACTTTTTTTACTATATGGATGAAAACATTTTAAACATGTATGTTTATATTACTGTGTGTTGCTTAGTTTGCTCTACTACTGCAGAAATAAAGCATCTGTTAGTACTGAGATATTTTTAGTTTTGAGAAAAAGAAAAGACCAGTAATTGATATTACTCCATTAATTGGAAAGAAAAATACAAAAATGAAAGGGCCTTTTCCCACAAAGTAAGCTATGCTGTAATCGTATGGTATTCTGAAGAATCTGATTTCCTTTAGCTGGTGTTTTCTACATTTTCAACAAACTGTTTGTGGGTGTTGCACCTGAGAGCTGACTCTACACCTCATCATGAATGGTTTGAAGAAATACTGCAACAGTCATCATTTTTTAACTTTTCATTGACTTGTTGCAAAACATACAGAAACTTAGATGCATCTCCCTAGTTAGAATTTTACCCCTTTTATTCTGAGCCTCTTCTAGATTTCCCTAGGTCACCATAATTTTTTGTTTTCTCTATACCTCTTTTCTCCTCTCACCTTTCAGTAAAACCTTACTGGTCTCGGTCACCGTTTCATAGTCCAGACTTGTAAAAATAATAATAAAAAAAAGATATAAAAGAGAGGGTGCCATCTGCTTCCACAAAGTACGAGCTTACCTGAATAGCTAATAATTCGGTAAGCAAACAGCTATTTTTTAGACAAGGAGTACGATGCAAAATATGAGCATTATAAAAAACTGTGATTTGCTAAAGCACGTCTGTGTTTCAAATTATATATATGTAATGCACTCCTTTTTTTCTCCAGAGAAGGTGTATGTGTGCATATATTTACATTAAAACCACCAGCCTGTTTCATTTGTCAGTAATTAGGAGTACCAGTACATATTATCTTATTTATCCTATCACTACTAACTGAGTTCCACAACAGATGGAGAGGTGATCCTACACAAACGGCGTTTTTACTGGGCAGAACTAGCAGGCTTTTCAGTAGCTTGATGCATTAGGTGTATTGATAGAGACATTTTAAAAAGTCACTTAACATATCCTTTTCTCTGCAAGTCTTATGCATAGAATAAGATAATGTCCTACCCCAAAGAAATAAGAAGAGATAGTACACATAAAGGAATCTATTGAGAAAAAAGGGTTTGCGGACAAAGGTAAAAGATGTTCTTCTTAAGTATAATATTTGGAGTCCTCTATAGCTCTCAAGATAAGATTTTTATGTGAATAGGGATCTCTCAGATCCTATTAGGAAAAAAATTACTGCTCAGAACACTGTCTTTGTTCAGGGATTTAAGTTCCTAATTATGGAAAAAGTATTCTTCTAGTAGTATTAGGGCACTTTTTTTTTTTTTTTCCCCTCAGCTAATGCTTACCAGGAGGTAACGCTTTTAACCTTGCTTTGAGTAGGGATATTACTAAATAGCTCAGAAGAAAGCAAACTAGGACAGATCATGAGTTAATTCAACTCCTGTTAAATGTAAAGGTAATTTTATTTTATAAACAACTGCTTTACTATAGAGAGACAAGCTGAAAAACTGAAGGAACCAAAGGAAAAAATTGTCGAAAGAGCTCAAAAAATTCACTGGATATCTTCAGCTCAGAGCAAGTGCCTGAAGCTAAGTTTTCTAGTTTTGTATGATGATAACATGTAAAGACTTAATGACCCAGTCACCAAATTTGTATTTGTTTCTTATGGTTTATAGCTGTACAATTTCACAGTGAGTCCCAGGAAACATTCTATGACATAACTGGAGCTTAATGAAATATAGAGGATTTTATGTTATGGTATGTGTGAACTACTGAAGGCTTTGCCACCTCTTGCAGTGGTTTCATTGCAAGAGATAGTAGGGGGGAGTAACCATTATGCTCAAGCACCTGAGAGATCCTTCTTTGAGGCTCATCTGGCCAACGTCAGAAAAGAATGCTCCAGTAAGTCTGACTTCATATTTGTATCCAGGTGAAACATAGCACATTTAAACATTTCTCACATCTTTGCTTTTATTCACCACAAAATTAAAAATCCATGTGGGCTTGAATCTTTAAAATACAAAAGTTGAACTCCACATGAAGTAATTCGTACGCTCACATCTTAGTATATATGACCAATTAATATGTGCCTTTGATATATGGAAGCCTGTATCTGTTTTAAAGAGTGTTTCCTAATATAATATTTCCCTTTTTAAAAAAAATTTAATTGCAAATAATTTACAATTATTCTCTGGAAATACTCAGGAAAACTTCAGAAATAGTGAGGCAGTTTTAATAAGGGACGTTGTACTTTGCTATGCCCGTATCCTTCACAATTCCTGACAAAGAAAAGACTGATGTACTACATGCACTACAGACACTTTTGGGTTTTTTTTTTTACCTGATACTGAACAATTTATAAGCAGTCTTCCTTTCTTCATTCCACCTGTTTCCTCCACACCTACGCACACTGCCTTGGTAAGCAGCATGCAAGCCATGAAGGACATGGCAGCCAGCATAAATTTTGGGACCTGTGAACATTTTCCTCATCCCTGCTAATGGTACATGCCTTGCCTGTATTTTAACTTGGTGTCATGGACCTACGAACATACATACACTCATCCCCCAGTGCCACTGCCCTCCCTGTGGACCTGAGAACACAGACTGGAAGGGTCCCTGTTCTGGAAAATCAGGAGACTGAGATACTGGAGGAGTGACAGAGCTCAGTGAGCACAGAGTTTAAATACAATATAGTGACACTGTTACTGTGTCACCAAACTGAGGATACGATAGGCAGTAACAGTGACCTCAAATACACTTGATGTGCTTGCTTCTTCAGCTGTGCTATCAAGGCCCACATTTTTAAACTTTCATTCAAATAGCTCCTAAAAATGCCTAGAAGCAATCCAGGTAGTCAGGTATCCATAAAAACGTGTGCCAACTAAGATTTCTAAAGCCTAAACTATCATGGAGTGTTTGAAACCTAATGTGCCTGGGGACTTTTAAAAATATTACCATGAGCATCATAGGGATTTCTCAAGCTAGATACTTTTGAAAATCCACATTTAAATCAATTCCAAGGAACCATCTGAAAATTCCTAATATAGCAGTGACTTGAGCTTGGATAGTTGCAACCACTAATCTTCAGAACGTTTCCTATTACTGTTTGGGAGGTGGATGCCAGGGCTATGAATTATGCAGAGTTGTGACAGAAGTACAGATCAGTGCCATTCCAGGACATTATGCAAAAGATTTTTGAAGACAAAACCAAGGGCCTGTGACAGTCAAAGGAAAAAAATAGATACATATTTCAGAGTAAGGAAAAATCCTCAGAGGGTAAATCTAGAACAAGAACAACCATCAGTGTTTCCTTTTGCGACACTATGAGGCTGTGAAAGTAAGATAAAACAAGATAATATTTTTCATTATCTACCCTATTTAGATTTAATATGTGTTTATTTCAAAACTTATTTTTCCCCCCAGAACAACGACTTTTGTTTTCCAAAACTCATATAATAGGGATATGAAATGTGTAGCTGAAGAAAACCTCTGGCAATTAGCTCTTTAGCAAACATGAGCTGCCCAGAAATCCTGTAAATGGTATGCAGAGCAGCAGACCTGGATAGCCAGCTGGCATCACCAGCGCACCTTTTATACGGAATTGCATTTCCTGCAAAAATCTGTTTGGTGATTTATGCATTCTCCTTTTAAATGCACTAAATGGTATGGGAAATGAACCATGTGACTAGCAGGAATACAAATCCCTTTTAAATCCTTGGAAACACAAACCAGAAGGCCCAGAAGGTGAAGAAGGTGGCAGCTTTCTATGCTTCACTGCCTCACACCTGGCTATAAGAGGAATCAAACGGACGAGCAGTTTAAAAAAAAAAAATAAAAGGATACAATTGGGACTTCCAGATCTCTGGTAAGTCTGTAGTGATTAGGGACAATATCTTGTTATTAAATGAAAGGATCAATTCCCCAAAAATATAAAAGTAAAAATACTTCATTTTCTCAGAGCTTATTCTGTTTCTCTATAACCGTGCCATTCTTTTTTGTATCTCATAAATTAAGGTATTCAGACTTTATTATGTGTACCTAGCACTGGATACCCATTATTTTAAAAAATAAACATAATGTATAAGCTATTTGTCTGTTTACTTAGTGATCTTTGTACTTCACTAATGCACTAGATTTTTGGTCCTTCAGGCTACTTTGACAATGTACTGTGATTATGAGCAATAGCCACTAACTTGTAGGCTTAATATTGTCTTCTATTTTTGCTTGCCTTTCTCTCCATTCATATTGGATCAATTCACTTTCTCATCTAACTTTTTCTCTCACCTTATGTGTTGTTTTCTTTCTATTAGCCTCTGCTGGTCCACATTTTTTCCATCCGCCCCCATGCCTCCTGTCCTCTCCTTCTCTTCAACACATTCCCTGTGTTTTTATTAGAACTGGGTCATATTTTCAAATTTTTTTTGTAGTCAAATTCTCTCCAAATAATCTAATTTTTAAACAATTCCTGAAGGCAGCTCTGATTTGGTAAAGAATTGTATATAAAAAGAATGATAGAAAGGTATTTTGATAAGTTGAAATGCAACATTCCAATTTCCTAAATGTAAAATTTTGATTTTACCTCAAAGGTGTTCCATATGAACTAAAACTTAAAGGAGTACGAGTGTAAATGAAAGTGACATATTATTAATAATAATAACAACAATAACAGTTACAATGATTAAATTCATAGATATCATTTTAATTGTTGTACAGTCAATAAAGACTTAAAAGGCATATTCTAAAAGAAAATATGAGGATTCAATGTAACAGCTTAACAGTTAATATTTTTGTTCTAAAATTTTAACAATTTGCTTTTGCCAAGAAACATCTTTTGCTTTCAGTTCAGTAAATAAGATGTTCTAAAATATGTATTATCTGTTTTTCAGTCTTAAAAACACCCCTGATAGTGCTTGCTCTGGTTCCATGATTGAATCTCAAAAGAGATGAGGTTGGTTTGGTTAATAAATGACACCTCAATAAAGATTGATTTTACTTGGAAATGAAATCTTCAGACAACAAGAAGGCACACTGTCTTCCTCTGTAATTTTCCCCTCTTGTGGGTAAAAGCTCAAGAAGAAAAATAATAGGAAAGTATTAGCAGATATGCACTATGGTAGGTCATAAGGAAACAAAAAAACCCAAAAAAACTCCTCTTCCCCAAATATACTTTGCTACTTGTCTGAGCTTGGAAATACTAGTACAAACTAGTGAACTAGTTTGCTAGTGAACCTGGGAGAAAGAAGTGCCTAAGGAATGAGAAGACATGTAAACAGTCTCTGAAAGAACATAATCACAATCAATGGCACCTAAACCCCAGTGATCTTGGAGAAGAAAATGTTTATGCATTTCCTCCACTGGTTTATTTGAAGAGTTTCTTTGTAAAATGAGGTTCATACTGTGATGGCAGATGCTCCAGCATTCTCCATAGTAGATTGGGAAAGCTGTAATGAGGATGGCCTACAAGAAAGCAGTGTCACTGAACAGACGTGAAAGAGGAGTGCTCACCCCAAACACCCTTGGTCCCCTCAACCTGGAGTCTACTCAAATAGCTCCAAAGCTCTACTTTTTAGACACGGAGCTTGTGAAGTCAGAAGCAATCTTCAAGGCAACTACTCATGTAACTCTGATCCTCATTACCTGTACGACTTGTGTGCAAAGCCATCAAAGGTTTGATCATCAGGGAACGGCACCTTGAAACAAAAACTGCTTAAAGCAATATGCAATGGAAGATAGGAGTGTAGATCCAAGGCAACATGCAGAGGTGACACAAATGCTGGCGCAACTTACAATTATTATTTAGGAAATATTTGAGTTCTGGGACGAAAACTGAAATGTTAGATTAAGCATTGTTTACTTTTCTGTAATGGATATAGAATCAGATTGAAACAAATTTAATATGTTGCCTGCAACAAGTTCATTTGAGGAAATTATCCTAACGGTAAATCCTCCTGTGGCGTATTAGGATTCCAGCATTCCTCGTAGCAGAAAAATTATTTCCTCCGTTGCCACAGGCCTTCATCTAGGCATTCAGTTCCTCCATTTGTTCCACAGTGATACAGATATTTCTCTCCTTTATAAAGCATTTCAATATATATGATTCAAGTTTATAAATGGAATTTTGCTTATTCCCTTAGCACCTCTTTTGGACTCTAAACTGGTTTTATTCCAAACAGACATGTCTACCAAAATTTTGTCATTGTGCTGATACAGATTATTTCATTAATTTCTCTACTTTTATGACCCTGAGATAAGGGACATAAAAGAGCCAATGGTAGCCAAAGAACACCAGGGTGGACACAGCCAGCATGCTCTATAAGGGTGTATCCTTTAGCAAATGGATGTAAGCCAACAGAGGCCATCTGGTTTAAGGGGCAGGGCTGCTTTCTGACCTTCCTTTTAATAGTACAGTCACAACAATGCATAGCTCTAACTACTATGTTAGTTCAGTACCTGCTCACTGAGGCATTCTCAGTATTAATCTCTATAATCACGACTGCTTTGAGGATTTTTTGTTATCTGTTGTACTGCAAAAAAAAAAAGATTTTGAATAATCTGGAAAAAATTAATCTGGTGCTTTTTTACTTTCTCATCTATTTTGTTTGAAAAATGGAAAAATTGCAGAAATACTAGGTAAAAATTATATACTTAGTTGGATATTAAATCTTTTTTTCTTGGTCTATTTCACTTGATCACTTCTGAAATTAAAAAAAAAAAAATTAAAACAAATTAGAAGTTGTTTTATATTTTTGTAAAAAGTGGAGCTCAGGCCCTCAACCCATTTTGATCAAATTTTTGTAAATGAAAGCGTAGTTTAGCTACAATAAATACTATAGTGTTATGGCTGCTCAATTTCTGTTTAAACATTTTTGAGTGAGATTATTCAACCTCTGATTTCACAAGTTCATCAGCAATCTACCCTCCTCTCCAATTTTCTATAATAAACTGTTCCCTGAAAAAAGTTACTCAGCTCTTATCACAGTAGTTAGCATCAGTCACACCAAGTTATACATTGGCAAAACAGTGTGAGTGTAAGTAGCATAATTTGTATGTTGAGAGGATGAAACAAAGCAATTTCTCTCCTGTATGAGCAACTCACAGCATCTCCTTGAATGCTTTTAAATAAATACCATGTTGCAAAAACTGTCTATGAGCCCACTTCCAACTAAATATCTATCAATGTAAGACCTAAAGTTAGGGAGCATTTCTATGGCTTTTGCCTTCCAACTTTTTCCCCAGTTTAGACAAGTGCTCATATGGAAACTGGACATGTTTACTTTGCTGGAAACGTGGAAATATAGTCCAAGATTTTTTCCTGTTGTTTTAGTTTCTCAGGAATATATATTTCATGTTTAAAATGTTAAAAAACATCAGAAATAAACCTTAAATGAGATAGCTGTGTTCTCTCTAGTCACAGGAACAAGACAGTGGTTGTGTCCAGCAGATAATGGCACACATACTGGTGGTGAACCCTAACCCTCCTGGCCATCTGGTGTCTTTTGCATGCCCTGATTATGGCTTGAGAATATAGGACTGTTTGAAAGCACAGGACTCTGGCAGTGACCAAAGGTACAAGTAGTATCTCGATTCCAGTAGATACCAGAATCAACTCAAAGTTTGGCTGGAGTTGTAGTAGCATGCGTGTACAAACACCTCTCCCTCTAGCAACTCTAGAAATACTTCAGAAGATTACATCAGATTATATGTGTGTTTAAGGTGATTAAAGTGCTGTGGAATATATGTCATCCCAAATGATAACAATATAGTAAAAATGTAGGTGGTTTCACATATTATGCCAGTATTCTATGGGATTCAGAAAAAAAAAAAAGGCAGCAATGGCTGTAAGATACATAAATTAAATTTAAAATTTTCTTGTATTTAACTCTAAAAATGCAACATAAATGGCATAGGTTAGAATCAAAATACAATTTCCTGTCACTGAGGATGGAACATCTGTGAAATATCAATACAAGGGTAATTCATATTTTTGCAGTGTAGAACTCTATTCACTTCAGTGCTTTTGCTATAATTGTCATATCCAAAAAGTCACCTTACCCTTATTGTTATTGGTCTCTGTCTACACAGAGGTTGTTAGTTCACTGCAAGAGAGCAAAGAATATCACACGTTTCTACTGTAAATATTGTGTATAACTTATTTCTCTTCTCTGGAGACTTTGCCTCTGATCATAAGTCAATTGAACCGCACTGCTTGGTCCGTGATTTCTGCACAGCTATTTCATTAAAATACACGTTCAGTTATACAACAGGGGTCCTCTCTCTTAAAATACCATTTGAGCCTAAGAATTCCAGAAGAACTAATCAGTAGACTATTGTCTTTACCTAGCCATACACTGAGAGCCAAAACTGAGAAACTCTGTGAACTTCCAAACTTTATTGTTCATTTTTTTGGTGGAGGGGTTGGAGGTGATTCACAGTTTCCACTAAAAGAATTTAACGATATATTCAGAGTCCTTTTATTTTCTGACAGTATGAAACCAACATTTCAATAAAACCATTATTTTTTCATATTGTTTACTGCAGCCCTTTCATTTTATACATATGTCCATTTTGCTTTGTAATTCTCAGCATGAGATCTGTGGGCTTTACCTTACTTGAATTTATAACTATTGAACAATACATTACATATATCATTTTTTTCCACACTTCTGGTATTGGCAGGATGATTAAAATTTTATTAGATAAAGCAGTAAAAGATGATTTACTTTCTGTTGTTTTCCTGGCAATGTAAAACTAGGCTGCTGATTGGTAGGAGAATCAGACTAGGCAAAACATTAAGTGGTCCGTTAACTTTGATTTATTAATAAGCATTCATTGAAGAGACTTTTCTCCATTCAGAATTGGAAGAGTATGTTCCTGTAAGATTAAAAGGCTTTTAAGGAGAAGAGTTAAATATGATAATAATAATTTGGACAGACCCACTTGACTTTATAGATTTTTAAGATAATACCATTTTAGAAATGCTCTTTAGTTTTTATAATGGGAGCCTTTGATTATTTAAAAAGAGATTGTGTAATTTTGATGCACTGTTCCTAATGGACTCCTGCATTTGGTTTTCCTGTAGAACACAATGCGACACGGATTTAAGTCAACCTTATTTTACATTCTTCCAACTGCTTTGTTCCTCTGGGCTCAGGGGGAGGTTTGCTGTGGGTAGTCTGTAGTAACATGCATGACCAGTCTTATGCTATATAATTTAAGTTGCCATCTGTTTAAAGAAAGCAAGTCTGCATGATGCACTGAATTTAAAAGAAAAAAAAACCAGTCTAACAATAATGGAATTACAGATGTGCTGACATTCATCTATTTAATTATTTAGTAAATTTGGACATTCTTCTGTTTATGTTTTTTCATGAACAAGGTATGATCCTTAATCATAGAATCACAGAAACACAGAATGTTTTCAGTTGGAAGGCACCTTTGAAGACCATCTAGTCCAAGTCCCCTGCCATGAGCAGGGACATCTAGATCAGGCTGCTCAAGCCCACGTCCAACCTGACCTTAAAGAGGGTAGATTTAGACTAGATATAAGGAAGAAATTTTTTACAATGAGGGTGGTAGAACACTGGAACAGATTGCCCAGAGAAGTCGTAGATGCCCCATCCCTGGAAACATTCAAGGTCAGATTGGACAGGGCTCTGAACCACCTGATGTAGTTGAAGATGTCCCTGCTCATTGCAGGGAAATTGGACTAGATGACCAAGGTCCCTTCAAACCAGAAGTATTCTCTGGGGCCTCCACAACTTCTCTGGGAAACCTGTTCCAGTGCCTCACCATCCTCATCATAACAAAATTCTTCCTTATGTCCAATCTAAACATACCCTCTTCCAGTTTAAACTGTTGCCTCTTATCCTGCCTGTTGCTACAGGCCCTGGTAAAAAGTCTTTCTCCATCTTTCTTATAAGCTCCCTTTATATATTGAAAGGCCTCAATAAGGTCTCCCAGCAGCCTTCTCTTATCGATAAAAAAATTTTAAAAGTTTTAATTTTCATATCTGAATGTAGTTTTCACCATTTGGCTAGGAAAACTGACAATGAAGGACAGACAGTCTTTCTAGGGACTAAGGTTTTCCTGAACAGTTCTGGGCGATTGTAAAGGAGACAGAGTCTTGTCTGTGATAATGTGAAACCCCTGTGTTGGGTTGACCATGGCTGGCTGCCAGGTGCCCACCAAGCTGGTCTTTCACTCCCCCTCCATCAACAGGACAATTCATCAGATACAGTAAGGACAATAAGGACAGGGGAACAAGGGAGATCACTTACCAATCACTTTTAGGACTATTTAGGGCTTCAGATTGTTTTTAATTTAAATATGGTTTGGCTGGCACATTTTCACTTCAGTAAAGAGGAGAGAAAATGAAGAGAAAGGTTTTTGACTTGCAGTGAATGCAAGTTTCCTGTTAGTTGTTTAAAAATACTAAGCTTGTAGTTTAATTTGTACTATTTAATAATATATTAAAACCAGGGAACACTGAAGAAAACACACTGGAATTAAAAGCAGCATCAAAATCAATTTACAACTGTGGCATAGGGTAAGGATGTCTACTATTCTTGGGTGTACAGTTAGGTTTTTAGCAAAAGCAGGATCAACTAAGACGGCAAATGCTCTGACACAAGACTGTCCTTTTAAATTTGAATTTCTAATGGGACTTAAATACTATTAATTTGGAAAAAAATAAATTCTTTGTTTATGGCTGCTCCCTCCAAAAAGTTACTGACCCTTGTTTAGCTGCAGATACCCTTTAGACTCCTGTTCTCACAGTTACGTAGGAATCTACTCTTTATTTCAGCTGTTACTTTTTTATGCAGAAGCTCTGAACTGTATAGGTTGTACTATGCAACCTTTGTACTAGACTGGGATTAATAAATTATAAATAGTTTAAAGATCTTCAGAAAGCTATCACAATGATGACTCTTGGATATGTTTCTTAAGTCTTCAATTCTGAGATCGGGGTAAATTGACAGCAGCAGGCACAAGAGATATGGTAAGTGATAGTTTTCCTGTAGTAAGTAATAGCTTTTGCACCCACTATTTTTGATTTGCATCTGCTATAGCTGTGATCTAATCTCTCTTATAAGTGTGTATGTGTATATATATATATATATCAATGATCCATAAGCATTTTCCTCCTGAGTCACTTTCCTTAAACGTCTGTGCTGGCGGTATCACGGGCCATCTCCATGGAAACAATTATGAGACTACGAAGAGTGAGTGGTGACATCACTAAGTGAATCAACCAGGAGGAGGAATGTTTGTAAATAGAAAACCAACTTCTATAAAGCAATTTACTAAATTATAGTGAGAAATGCATAATATTGTCTATGCAGTAGATCTATGTAGTAGTGTTCAAGAGCTTTTTTTCTGTCAAGAAAGTTTTTTTTTTTTAAAGTTTGCTGGAATATGATGGCAGCTCTTTAAATTAAATCACTGTCAATCTCTTTCAGCTGACAGTGTGAGCATATTTAAATAGCTTTATAGCTACAGTACCATATGTTGTAGTTAGTATGAAAATGCAAATTTCTCAATAGAAAAATTTTTCTGTCTTAGGGTGAACAGAAATAGTGACTTCATTCCTGATATTGTTGTCTTTATTGATGTAACTTCTGACATAATTAGATTATATGAACCCTATAAATACATTCCCTTCTCAAGTTGCACTTTCTGACAGAAAATTGCTGTAAGGAATACGTATTTCAGTTCCTTTCATTTGTAGCTTTGCCATACAGTTTTCTTTTTTTGTTGTTGTTGTTCGCCGTTGTCCTGGTTTCTGCTAGGATAGAGTTAACTTTCTTTCCAGTAGCTGCTGTGTTTTGGATTTAGTATGAGAAGAATACTGATTTAGTTGTTGCTAAGTAATGTTTACATTAGTCAAGGACTTTTTCAGCTTCCCATAGAAACTGAGAGGGAGCATAGACAGGACAAGCTGGCCAAAGGAATAGTCTATACCACAGACGTCATGCTCAGTATATAAATGGGGGTTGGCCGGGGGGTGGGAATCTGCGGCAACTGCTTGGGACAGGCTGGGCAACTGATTGTTGGGTGGTGAGAGCAACTTATGTTGTATCACTTTGTTTTGTATATTCTTTTACCATTATTGTTGTTGTTATTATTCTTTATTT
Source organism: Anarhynchus alexandrinus (assembly GCA_008711295.1). NCBI lineage: Eukaryota > Metazoa > Chordata > Aves > Charadriiformes > Charadriidae > Anarhynchus > Anarhynchus alexandrinus. Next base: position 1,319,689 of record VUYV01000018.1, on the reverse strand, counting down.
TTTTCTTATTATTATTACTATTATTATTATTTTCCTCTCCCGTTACTGTTCTATTAAACTGCCTCTATCTCAGCCCATGAGGTTTTTTTTCCTTTCCCCTCTTTTCCCCTCTTTTTCTCTCTTTCCTCTCCTTCCTCTTTTTTCTCTCTTTTCTCTCTTTTCTTTCTTTTCTCTTCTCCCTACCCTACTCAGGGGCAGGGGGGAATGAGCACACGGCTGCATGGTCCTAGTTGCTGGCTGGGGTTGAACCATGACAACTGGCTTCTTCAACCCCCAATTAAGAAAAAGAATTACATTACTACAAATAAATTATTTTTCTCATATTCTTCTGAACATCAGCAGACTCTTCTATGGGCATTGCATATATACTCTCCCTCTTCACCGAATTAACTAGAGATTTATTTAGAAATTGTTATTTAACCCTGTGGGCTTTTTAGAACCGAACATGTAACAAAAATGTTCATCACCTCAACAATCATGTCAGACATTTATTACTGTCTTGCACACAGTAAGTCATTTATCTGTTTGTAGCTTCTACTTTCAATACCAAAGAATGTAAAATTTCCTTGCATTTAATTATTTATCCAAAGCATAGTCTAATCAAGGTTTGGCAATAGAACTGATTAAACGTATTTGAAAATCTACTCCAAAATTGTTCATCTGGATGTCCAGAGATATTCATGTGGGCATTTTAATCAGTATCAGTTGCCAGAGCACCCAAAACAACCCAGAAGAGAATGACTGGATTGCCACTTGCTTACAGCTGCATTCTCCAGCCTATTCAAGGAAGCTGACAAAAGATGTGTTACTGTATAACTGATGGAAATACTCACAAGTTCCTTAATCTCTTATATCTGTCATTTATAGCTCTAGAAACTGTATTTAGATCTTCTACAAGAATAAGTGAAGACATTTTTTTTGACAATTGTTTTGCAGATGTTCATTGTGGCATTGTCTTTTCTGTACCTGACAATTGAAAAAGAATTCTGAAGAACTGTGAAGTCAATATAAACTGCACCAGTGTCAGTAAGTACACCTATTGCAAAGTGCATGAAAGCAGTAGGATGTAGCCTGAAAATGAATATGTTCTGAAAAACCATCTCAAGTGAAATGTTCTTGTAGATATAATCCATGAATATTAATTAAAGCTGCACAGAAGGTATTCTTCCAGGAGGTGGGCAGCGCCCTTTAGAGATTATTGGAATACTGGGAATATTGCTGTGGGATATCATTATGGGAATTTTGGTGGTGAGGAGAGTGCATCCAAAGAAGAATTATGAAACTGGTGAAAGGTCTAGAGCACAAGTCTTATGAGGAGCAGCTGAGAGAATGGGGGTTGTTTAGTCTGGAGAAAAGAAGGCTTATGGAGACTTTATTGGTCTCTACAACTACCTGAAAGGAGGCTGTAGCGACGTGAGTGTCAGTCTCTTTTCCCAAGTAACAAGTTATAGGATGAGAGGAAACAGCCTCAAGTTGTGCCAGGGGAGGTTTAGATTGGATATTAGGAAAACTTTCTTCACCGAAAGGGTTGTCAAGCGTTGAAACAGGCTGCCCAGGGAAGTGGTTGAGTCACCATCCCTGGAGGTATTTAAAAGATGTGTAGACATGGTGCTTAGGTTTAGTGGTGGACTTGGCAGTGTTATGTTTATGGTTGGACTCAATCTTAAGGGTCTTTTCCAGCCTAAATTATTCTATAATTCTATTCTGTGAAATGTACGAGAAGTTACAGCTGACATCAAACACATTCAAACACATGTTGAACATTGTATTGGGAGCTGTGCAGAAGACATTGTATTCAAGGAGTCAGTGATCTTGAACAGGCCGTGTCTGCTCTATTGTGCATTGTAGTCAGGGCTTGAAAAGTCCATATGTTAGTAATACAGTCTGTAATTTATGAGATCTTTGGGAAAAGTAAACTGTATGTGGATCAAAGGGTGGGATGTGATGACCCTGACTGGGAGACCACTGCACAATAAGGAGTCAGTGATCCACATAACAATCCAGGCCTGTGCTGTGCCAGGCTGTGCTGTGTGTCCAGCCTGGTTTTGAGGCTGTGCTGTGCAGCATAACCCCTGTGGCCACAGGACAAGCTCAGCCAGCTGTGACAGGAACACACACCCCCACCCCTGCTGCAGGTGTAATGGCACTGTATAGGGGCATGGTGGCTTATTTGGCAGGAAGCGTGTGAGCTGCTGGTCACCTACACAAACAACCCTCAGCCACATACCCCAGATACCTGAGCCCTAGAGACCACCTCAGCCAATGAGCCCACCTTGGAGACACAATGATCAATGACAGCTACATGACCACAACCAAGAGATGACCACAGTTCAGATCTGACCAGGCTATAAAATGGGGTCCCTGCTGGAAGCCTCTTTTTGAGTGGTTCTCCTTGGAGCAGTGGATCTGTCATTTGAAGTCCTCCCTTTGGGTCGAGATGTCAGCTCAGAGCAACTTCCCCACGGACTGGATGTCCTCGCCTTTTAGGTGAGTGTTTGTGCATTTTGTATCATCATTCTAAGCTTAGAGTCAATAAGCACAGTGTAGTAATAGCTCCCAACTGACATCCTGAACCTGTAAAAGTTATGTCTGCCTAAGTGTTTGAAGTGTAAGTTTCTGGTCAATTTTTGCCATTTCACTCTTTTTTTTGTGACAGCTTAAAAACCTGACTATTTTTTAACATTTTTTGTTGGTCTTACACTTCTGCAACACCAGCTTACTGTAACAGGGGAGCCTGCAGGCAGTGTACACTTGATAACAGAGATTATGCCTCCTGCATGGCCTTACCTTTATCTAAAAGTGTGGGAAAAAGCTCTCATATGAGCATCCTTTATGAAGAGTTGTTTTCTTGTAGGAAAATTATACAGTTTCTCAAACAACCAAAAAAGGAGGAGATTTCTTCGATGGACCATATATGTGCAGTATGCCATGGGAAAATCCATTTGGGCCTTGCCCAATGCTGCACAAATGTGCGGTTACCAGCATCTGAAGGGACATAAGACTTACTCATCCATGTAACTCTTCTTATTCTGTCTTATTAAAACAGCTATCATACTAAATCATTTGCTGTTGAGCCTTTCCTACTGATATCCAGAAATAACCCTGCACCGTCTCCCTCTCTCTCTCATCTCAATCCATCCTCCCCCAGTGCAAAACAAACATACACATATATGCAAGAGTTTCCAGTGAAAATGTTTTGTGCATAATAAAACTGGCAAAGGCTTTATTTATTCCCTTGCACACTGTATGATAAAGGTGAGGCATACATGGTGAGGCTGTGCAATGTGAATGCACAGCAGATCAGGAAAGCTGTTGGACAGCATATTTCCTGAACATCTTCATACTAATACTATTAAATGAAGCCAATTTCATGGGCTTTGGGACAAGGGAAAATTCTCCTTCCTGGTCTGCTAGTGTCAACTTTGTCTTGGACCACAAGGTCCGTACAGACCCAGTGTGATATAGCCAGGCTGCTGTGACTCCCAAGTCCAGCCAACAGTAGCGTGTATTCCTGGTAGATGCCCATCCTCCCACACATGTTGCAACCATGGTCAGCCATAGAAACCAACATAAACAGAGAGCAGCGTCTTTACTGGCACCACATAAACATGGGCAACGTAGACAACACAGATCCATTCCTCTTCTCTGGCGGATTAGGGTCTAGGTTCACTTAGTCAAGAATATACACACCCTAAATCCTTTCCTTCACAGACACAGCCACACTCACAGACAACTGTAATATTAGTGCATATTCAAAGTCTTTTCATATCCCTGTGCAGTTCCCCATCCTTTTACCAAGCCATTGGCTCAGACCTGGGGTCTTTCTGAGTGCCTCCTCTAACTTTCTGGGTAGTCCAGCTCAAAGTTTGATTGCAATGAAGAGACATGCATGCGTGCAAGTGCACATGCAGAACAAAGACAGGTCATAGCAGTTCACACAAAAATTGTCAGGGATGGATTTTAATATGAATACAAAACAGCCTGAAGTGGTCAGGTGCAAGGCTCAACCAGACAAGTGAATGATCCGCACATTGCTCTCCCTCAGCTGACCCCTTTTTTTCCTCCTTCCTCTCCACTTCCCATTCTTGTTCTTCCTCCATCCACGTTGATCCTTCCCTTCTTTCATTCTTGTCTCCTCCCAGGTAAAAAGTCCATCCCTAATTAAATAGTCACAGTTTTGCTGCACCCGTACCCCAAATTGCTACTTCTGATATAGTTACCTAGGGCATTCCAGTCTCATACGATAGGAGTGATAGAGTAATCTAGCCAATTAAGCCAACCTTGCAGGTTATGGTTACCAAGGCCACACTGGTGTTGAAGGATTTCACTCTCCAAGAGTGCAATTCTCTCAATTAGCTGTGGGGTTTGGCTGTCTCTCACCTTATTCCTCCTTAACCATCTGTGAAATCCAACCATTTCTCACAGTGAGATCCAGAGCAGCTTCTTACTCCTATGTCCAGCAGTTTCTCATGATCAGTTCACTTAGCTAAACCTCAGGCCAGGGCTTAGTCATCTGCCTGTGTACCTTAAGAAATTGGATGTGGACTCTGCAGTGCTCTGCTTAATTTTAATTCTCTGAGAAATGGTTTTAGAAATTAATGAACTTACAGATTTGTATCTCTTGATAAATAAATTGTCTTTTTGCCTTTACACTTTCACAGAGTCAAATCTGCATTTTTTTGACATACAGTGCTCTAATCCACCAAATATATTTTCATGGAAGAACTACGGTATTAACACACTGTTAAGCAAAAGTGCATAAAGTATTATTATAGATGCATATATAAATAATTTTCCACTGACATATAGAATTAATTTACCACTGACTTATAAATCAACTTTGATTAATGTATCTTCATCTTTGAATCTTTATCTTTAATCACCACAAATGAGTGTATTTAGACATGAATACACCAAGAATGGAGCAACATTCATTGGAATCAAATGATGTATGCCTATACACCCTTCTGGAAGTTGTTCTTTATGTGAAATTATAGTAGACAGTTTCTGTTTGTGGTCAAGTGCAATAAGGCCTAAGACATTAAAAGTTCTCGGAAAGGTTGAGGCAGAACTTTTAGACTGAGAATGATTTTAAGGGTTCGAGATTTATCATTTTGTAGATGTTTTTGTAGAAGTAAACATCAATTCCTTGCTTGTAGACGTGAACAAATGATCCACAGCTATTAAATCTTTCTTTTACTTTTCTAACAAAATAGGTGATACAGATGAAAAAATACAGACTGACAAACAAAACCAATAAATCAGACACTGCTAATGTATTAAGCTCTGCAGCCTAGATAATTTCATCAAAATTTTTTTCTATATTTTATTACTGAAGCTGACCTCAAGGTTCATGCCTTTCTGAGAGTTTCTCCAGAGGATAAAAACATATTTGGAGTGCTACCAATGATGCTGAAATAAAGTACTATTATCTCACATGGACTTTTGATGACTAAAATGTACAAGATTGAAGAATAAATAAAATAAATCTTGAGGTTACTGGAAACAACTTGGGATTTTCCAAAACACCAATAGCAAAATGGCAATATCAGGTGAAGAAAAGAAAGCCAAGACATTAAAAGATGTTTTAATCCTTTTTTTTTTTTTTTCAGAACAGAGTGTATTTGGTAGTCTTTGGGCAATAAGTAATAGATGCTTGCTGAACTCAGCAGAAACCTCTAAACACAGACATTCTTTAGGTTTCCTTTCCCATTGCTTTGCCATCTGTTGCATTAACTCCCCCCCTCCCTTTTTTCCTAATATCTAACTTCTCTTTTCTGTGAGCTAAATGGTTTTCTTCTTGTCCTTCCCTGAACAGATATGTTAAATAACTTATCTTCATCTTCTTTTTAATCACATTTTGTATGCTAGAAGACCATTATCACAACCCGTATCCCCTTTTCTTCGCCCCCCTCGCTCCCCCCAAGATAAATTAAATAAATCCTTCAACCTTTCTGAGAGGTCTTATTTTTTGAACATTTTGGTTTGGGTTGTTCCTCTTCTGTGGACTTCCATCAGATGTGTTTCTAAAAATACTGTGACCTAAGGCAAATGCAGTACACCACTAAAAGCCTTATTTGGGACAAACAGAACAGAAAAACATACGCTTTCTATGCTTCTCATTCAACACTCCTACTAATTACACTCTAGATTAATATTTGCATTTTTGCATCATCTTGTCTTGCACACTTTTGTCTCACATGCAGTTTGCAGTCCATTCAAAGTCCAACATCACCTTAATTTCCACTGTCTGATAAGATCTACATTGTATTTGTCATGTTAACTATAATCTTCTACAGTCTAGTTCTTTGTACCACTGCTTACTAAATTTCATATTGTTGATTTGGGGCATTTTCTCTAATTAATTAAGATGATTTTGGATTTGGATGCTGCCCTCCAGAGTGTTTGGAATTCATTAACAACAGCAGATGCAATATATGTATTGCCTATCCGGTCAACCTGGTCAGCAAAAAAAATATGTAGAGACTGACCCTTCAGTAAACCTTTCAAAATGTAGTTTCTCCAGCTTGATTGCAAACTACATGTAAGCAGTCTTTGAGTGTGATTTTTCATCTAATGACATACCTACTCTGGCAATTTCAGCCATTTTCCCTCCTTTTTATTCCAGAGATTGCCATATGTTACAACTTCAACAACCTTACTGAAGTGCTGATATAACCCCTTTACTGATTATTCTTTATCCAAGCATAGTTATCCTGTCAAAGAAATAAATTAAATGGTTTTCTACTATTTGGTCTAAGCACATCAATTTGAGCTCTTCCCCCCCCCCCCCCGATTCTTTATTCTGTATAAGCTTATAATTTATTTCATAATTTATTCAGGTATTTTTTTCCTGGAAATCAAATCAGACTCAGTGGTCTATAATTCTACTGACCCTGCTTTTCTGCCCTTTTTAATATAAGTACTATATTTGCTTTCTTCCAGTCCTCTGGGAGCTTCCTGCTATTCCAAGAAGTCTCAGTGCTAATCGCTAACAGTTTAGACACTGCATCAGCTTATTCCTTCAGTGCTCCAGGGAGAATTTAATCAGACCCTGCCAACTTGAATATCACTAACTTTTCTCTGACTGTTCACTCCCTACTTTATTCTATACTTATCTTTAGATAAAAATTATTTTGCTATATTTCTGGTTGCAGGTAACATTTTTTATTTCAACAGAAACAAAGAAATCACTTACATACTAGTATTTCTTATTTCATCTGTTATTTGCTTGCACTTGATATATAATAGTTCATTTGGTAGTGAATTATTTGAGGAGATTAACATTCCTGATGTTTTCACAATGCCCCATTTCAGCATTAATATTTATGTGACGACTGGATTAGATTATGACAATTCATCGCAGGACTTGAAAAATTAGCTCAATAAATAATTTGAAAGCCCATTAAGTAACATCTCTTTTATCACTTTTGCCTATCTAATAATTGAAAGCTTCACCAAAACCCATCAGACAATCAAGGAATCGTTGGTTGTGGATATTATTTGTTCTGTATAATAAATTAACTGGTAATATGAGGGGAAGGGTTGTGTTTTAGGGTCCTGGGAGAAAGACTGATGGTGTGGAGCACCAGTCTATGGGGACAAAATAATAGTCTTGAAAAGAGAATGTGGGAATACTTGGGAACACAGTGTAGATACTGAGTACCCAGGAAAGATGAGCAAAGTGATGGAACATCTTGTTTTGAACTGGGTCTTCACTAATGGTTGTGGTTTGGGTTGGACTGGCCACTGAGGTGAAATGACAGGTGCTCTCTCCCACCTCTCTCTCCAAGGAGAGGGGTGAGACAGATAAAGAGACTTATGATTTTAGAAGGAACGAAACTACTTTAATGAAATATTAATAATAAAATAAAAAGAAAATAATGAAATATATACAAAACCATATCAAGCTCCCAGGATGATGATTATGTCACCAGCTGGCACTGGGAAAATCCCAGAGTGGACTCAGTGATGGACGGGAACTGGATTCCGGATCTGGCTTCCGGAATGCACAGATTGGGATCAAAGGCAGATGAACAGACAGAGTACTCCTCAGACATCGGCCATTGAAGAAAGAGCGCTGACCCTTTGATCCCTCAGCTTTTATACTGAGCATGAGGCAGATGGGATGGAATACCCTGTTGGTCAGTTTTGGGTCACCTGTCCTGTCCGCTCCTCCCCGCAAGTGGGACCCCTCTACGCTTTTCTGCTTCCGACCCTCCAACGGGGCAAGTAACAAAGTTATCTGCCCTTGGCTGTTATAGCAACAAGTATAAGCAAGAGCCTCTCTGCATACCATGCCTTGGCGCTGCCGATAAACATAGGGCTTATCACTTCAAGACCAAACAGTTTTCTGCATAATACGTTGTTAATTTCAGTAGTTAGAAGATGCTGCAAAGTAAAATTACTGAACAGAAAATTGGTTCTGTTTTACATCAAACGAGGACAATAATACATAAAGTGCTTTGACTACCTCAGGTAGCATAGCTCAGGTGACTGCAAGAAAATAAGCTCTCCTCTGGTACATTTGCATTTGCATATCTAAATCAAGGAAGCAAAGTCAAATGAAGTGTGTGGTGGGCCAGAAAGGAAGCCGTTCACCTACTTATCAAAGAACTTTTTCAGTTGTTCTCTCCAGCCTCAGTATGAAGTGTCAGGAGACAAACAATTCGTTCTTGTTTGACAGAAATAGTTTTGTAGGCATTGGACACAACCAGTGGATAGAGGAGTATTTTAGTCATTCACTTTGAAGTGATAATGAGAGGGGAGCAATGGTACCTGCCCTGGCTCCCCAGTTGCTTCCACTGAAAGGCATCTCTGCTCTGTTTTGGCAGTCTGAAGGTCATGATGGTCCTTTGATCCCTTCCCGTAAAATTGATTGGTATGTAAGTGACATTTTCTTTGTCTTTCCTAGGGAGCCATTGTGATGAACTAAAGCTTTGAATGCTGTGGCTTTAATTTTTAGACTGTGTTCTGTTACTAAGGTTACCTTAATAAGAAAGTGATAATATTGCTTTTAGATTTCAACAGTACCTTTAATAAAAACCATTAAGATTTTGAGTTTTAAGCCAGTGAGGGACAGGATATATGGCTATATTTGTGCACTGGGATGAGGCTCAAGATCCAGCTTAAGCACGGACCCAATACTGTAAATATATCTTTTCAGTAACATATATAGCTAAAAGAGGTCAGACAATAAGAAGACTGGGCATTCTCTTTAGCATTTAAAGCTGTCGTGTCACTCATAAATATTTTGTCAACATCCAGAGCTGAGGCTTCTAGTCAATCAGTGCATACCAACAAACGTTTCTATATTGTCATTCAGTTGCAATTATCTCTATTAGCTGTTGTAGCTAGCATCCTAAAACAAGACAGGAAATCTGAAAGAAAGATTCTGCAAAATGTTTTGAACAGCTAAACTTTCTCATGTGCTCGAATAACTTAAAAGTACTAAAAGCTCCCAGGAAAACTCAATCAAAAATAGTACTTTAAGACATGTATTTTTTCTTGTTTCTTTTTTTGGTTTTGGGACTACCTTTCTATAATGTGTCAAACATTTATGGCATATTAATGAATATATGTGGTGAAGTGCAGATCACTCTGCAGGACAAGTATATGTTATAATGATCAACTTAAGCGATTAATAATATTGTCATCTTGGCTTATTCAAGTGTAACCTAGGCTCTATTTAGTGAAAGTCTCCTGGAAATTTATCACAGTGTAATTAAAGTAAGGGAAAGAAAGAAATGCTGAAGGTGGTGATAATGAGCTATCAGGAACATCTGGCAATTATTCTTAGCTTTAAAGATTTTTAGCACTTGGTGAGTGTACTACTTGGTGCTATAAAGCAAAGTGAACAAGTAGGCTCTAAAGATATGCTGAAAAGTGAAGTCAAAATGCAGATTCTCTTTTCAGCAACTCATTAAAAAATACTGAAGTTGTTTTAAGATTTTTTCCCTAGATACATACGAGGAAAAAATAGACCTTGATGTAAATGAGATTCCCTTGAGTTATCATCACTAACAGAGCTAGAGACAGGCCCAGGTATTTCGGGTTATCAAGATGCAGAGAAACTCACACATTTGTGAACAACATGCTGAATCATGACTTTATGCTATGTAGCTTTCATCAGTTGCACTACAATAAGAAAGGCTACAGTCAACAGGAAAGACTACAGTGACCAGTGATAAGTTTTGATGATGATATCCTTCTTTGTTATCTTAACCAGTTTGCTCTCGTGATATACTTTGATATTTTTAATAAAAGAGTTCATAAAGCAAAAATCACAATTTTTAATATAGATTATAATTTTTAGCTCATTATTCTTATTTTCTCTCAACAAAGGACCTTTATGATATCACTAAATTAATTTTCCCAGTCCACCCCAGGTCAGAATTTGTCAAAGGAAAAACCCTGTCAGTTCTCATAATTTAAACCAGATTGGGGTTGAAACAATTTCTTGATGTATTAACAACATGCAGTTACCCAGCAATCAGTGAACTCTATATACAGAATCAATACCGGTAATAAAACAGAATAGCTGCAATACTGGAGGCAGGATGTTAAACACCAACAGTTTTATAAACACCTTTATATTATCACAAATTTATCCCCAAAGGTTCTAATCACACCAAAACATACACGTGCGCATATAGACACACACACGTAGTTACAAGCATAACTCCTCTCTAGCAGAACACGGGGATTGCCAGTGAACCTCCTGGAAATGGGGCTGCACTGCTTGCACACCCCTCCTGTGGGAGATATGGGAGCCACAGCTCCATGTGTCCACTTGCTGTCCCTACCCCACAGGGACCAGTCACTCACTGGGGCACAACCCTCACGGCATGGGGTAGGGGGGGATGCTCCTTCTGGCCTGGGCAGGGGCTGTGATGCTGCAGGGCCACTTCTGGCAGTGCCAAACCAGGTCTCACTCCTGTTGTTTCCACTCCAAGGTCTCTTTCTCCTGTTATGAGTTTTCATGCTGTTTTTATACTTCTTATCATCAGGCTAATTCCTTCTTTGTATCAAAAGCCCTGTAATTCTCTGATTGCTTTCTAATCCTGCTGATGGTCCTCTTCCTCTTTAAAATGATCAGTTTTAGGCAAATAGATTCGGTTTTTAGTATTCAACCCAGACATACATACTATTTCTACTCAAATTCTCGTTTTAACAGGTTATCCAGGACAATCATTCGCCAAGGGTGGGCCATACAAGTAAGCCACAGGATTTAGCCCTAAGATGTTAACTTCTTAGAACTAGTGAGAGAAAAAAGAGGAAAAGAGAAAATATGATGGTTTAGATCTGCTGAAAGTAAAAGTAAGTGTATTAATTAGGAAACATTTATCTGCAAACACTCAGCTGCGAACTCTCTATATTTAGCCTATATCCACTGAAATGAACGAGGCTATCCTCATGCATCTCCTTAGCTGAGGCCATCCAAGGAATACTTTATAAAAGTGTAAGTGAAATTTGGGAATTATGAAATAGCTTTTTCATCTCCCTACAGAATTTCAGAAAGAAGCATGCCTGCTCCCCAGATGGTTTCCACAACAAACCATTTTTGATAGACTCTTTTATCCTCAACCTGAAAGTAATGGAGACCTTTAAACCCTTTGGCTGAGACACCATGACACTCCCCATCTTGCTGCCTAATGAAGTGGAAAGACAAATTATCCATTCAGGCACTCCCTATAAAAAGTTTGACAAATCTGTCAAACCTACAAAGAAAACCAACTTGGTGGGTTATTAGAAGAAGCTTTTTGTACTTCTGGAACCAAGGACTGGCTCTGGGATACTTAAGTGCTTTAAGCCTGAACTTTCTCCCCATCCAGAACAGACTTCAGGTCCTGTCAGAAAGGACAGAAACTGCATCACTGTCCCATTAAAGATTTGGGTAGCCTTGGAAGGAGTTGGCTTTCCTTTCATCAATGGATTCATGCTAATCCTCTTTTACATTAATATATTATATAAAATATTCAAACAATAATTCTCCTTGGGAAACTAGACCTGCAAGACTATGCATACCAGAGAACAAATGTTACTCGTAGATATGAGATAGCCTAATGAAAGAGATTCCAAGGTAGAAACTGCCTAGGGAATGGGAAGAAACTGATTTTAACACTGATGTTACACCTCCGCTATGGCGTAGGTCTGTTTTATGGAGCACCCTAACTCGACCAGATCAGAGAAGCCAATAGAGGATCTTTTTCTTTTCCTCACAGGGCACATGAGTGATAGCGTGCTGTTAGATGCGCTGCAGTACTCAAGTAGTGTTTAGTGCACATCCTCTGGACAGGACCAGGGCAGTGTAGACCGTCTCCGAAAGTTTAGTTCAACACACAGAAAGATTATTCTCATAACGAAGGACCTATGAATTTTCTTAATATTTCTTTAATTCGCTACCATTTCACAATACATTTTTTCAGCCTCTTTTGCTTTCTTTCAGACCCATATACATTAATTGCCAGTTGATACACTCACATTCAGGAGGCAGGCAGGCTATCTGAATGCTGCTCCTTTTGTGCTGCATTGCTCTCCATTGTCTTCATTGTTAACCAGTGTCAACCACTCTGCCAGAACTTGCTTTGCTGAGATCACACAATCTAATTTGCCCCTTTTTTGTTCTATTATTATAGTCATTATTTCTCAGCTAGCCCACTGCACTTAAAATAACTAATCAGCTGTGCTACTTTACAATTAAGTAAAAAACTAACCCTTCTACACCACTCATGGACAATAACAGCTTTGTATCAAGTTTACAATTTATTGCTTGTTTATTCCCCCTTGTTTGTGTGTGGTTGTTTATCTTTCTGTAGTTTAAAATTCTTATTTTGCTGTTTACAAATAATTTTGGTTTTGAATCTTTTGACACTTAGGTGTCTCTTCCTTTGAAAAGATTTTTTTTTTAAACCATCAGAGTATTTTCAAGGTAATTGGATTCTGAGCCCCAATAGTTATACAGTTCTCCTGATTAAAGTCAGTGGTTTCTAACAGGGAACATTTTTATTTATATGTATTACACATGTAATACTGGAAACAAAACTTAACAATTGCTGTATTCTTTTCTTCTTAAGAAAAATTGCACAAGGAAAAAAAGCATACAATAAGGATTCAAATTAAAAAAATTCTATTACCTCATATTAGCAGGTAAGCGAAAACTGAGCATGACTTTGGACACTATCATAATTGGACCTGTTCTTATGAACCTGCGAGCATTCACCATTTTAACAGAAATGGAAAGCTCATTATAGGAACTATGAGAATCCAGCTGAAGACCAAAATAATTCACCCACCTAAATAAACTGAACTAAAAAGGTAACTATTTCAAGACACAAAGACAATGATGAATTAAAATATTTGGAAAGTGATTCTGCTCTGTAGAGGAAGAACTTTGACTTACAAGCTTCATGTCTGAACTTTGGAGTAAGGATTTGGCCACAGTTCCTCTCTGTCAACATTGCATCTCTTTGTACAGTGTTCTTTCAATCAAGTTTTGCATGGAGCTAAATGACATTAAACAAGTGTTTCAGTAAAGAATTTAACTTCTTACCACTGCAGAGAGAAAAAAATCTGAGCACTTAAACTAAATTGTGGTTTTCAAATGAAAATCAAGGAAAACAACATAATCTATGTTGTATATGAATTACTGAATGTTATTAAAGTCCAATCACAGTTTTAATACATTTTCTTATAAGGTCACATCTCTTTTTTTTTTTAAATTATTTAACCACATTCTCACAATAAATTTTTTCCTGAAAAAAAAAAAAAACCCAACACACTAACTTTAAAGCCTTTAAGAAAGTGATGATTTGAAGAAACGTATAAACATCAGCACATTTAAAAGCAAAAAATCCCATCTACTTTCTCAAAAAATACAACACTATACTGAAAATTACTGTATCACAGAGAATACATTTCTTGATGGTGAATTCTGCAGTGTAAAACAACTGAGAAAAACTTCTAAGTCCTGATTATTAGAAAGGATTTTATATGAGATATGACATGTACTCTATACCATTCAAAAAGTTGGATTCACACAAAAGTCAAATGTAGTAAACCCTACATGATTACACCACTGTTTTTGAGGGTAGTAATAGCAACTAGCTTTTTACGTGGCTAATTCAACGGACTAATTCCCCTGTAATCCTGCTCTCTTTGGTATGGGTATTTCAGTGACTTCTTACCACTGTATTCCCAGATGTATTCTTGGAGTGGATGCATTTCTTTATTAATAGAGTGCAAAAGATATTGAAAGAAATTATTGACTGTATATGGCCATACCTCTTATTTAAAAAGTGGAATGTGGTTATCCCATTCATTTTAAATCACTGTCTTTCTGTCATGCAAGCTGTAAGCAAGTAAGCTGGAGACCTTATTTTACACATACGCCTCAGGTGCATAAACTCAGACTGCAGGCACCAATTGATCTTCAGAGAAACTTTGTTCTGCAGGCACTAGTCTGCCAAAGCCCGATGTTTTGTGATGTAGCACACAAAAGAAGCTGCTTCTGAGAGGATGGAAAAGAAAGTAAGAATATATCTTGGCTTAGGTTAATCAAAACTCTTTCCCTTCATCTCTGACAGAAAATCATCTGAATGAAAGATGGTTTTGAAAGGTGGACAAATGTATTTTGAATGTTAGAGCCTTGCTGCCTGTGGTAAAAGCACTCTGCAAAGAATCCTGTGTGTAGAAATCAGACTTAATTTTTTCCTCTTCTCTCTATTCTGTCCATTCTTTTGAATAAAAACGGAAGTGTAGAACTGTAGCCTAACAATTTTTTGGCCTTTGCTGGCTGATTTCCAGATGTTCTTTTAAAATAAATAAATAAATAAAAACCAGGAAAATTTCAAAGCATACAGAGGATGGCTTATTTTTGTTATCAAGAGAACAATAAATGTACTTGCTATTTATACATGATAACATCTGTTTTAATTATAATTGCCACAAGCATAATTGTGAAGAACAAAAAGAATAGTAATTACTGTTGTTGTAGTTGAGGTTTCTTCATGCTATTAAAATACATATTTCTAGATGCTATTTTGATAAGTCAAGATTGCAAAAAAACATACCTGTGTTGAAGGATGGATGTCTTTATAACTGCGAATATTTCCTTCTGTATTCCTTTACTTTCACACCTTTCCCCGTGGAGTTCATATCAAGTAATCTTTGTGAATTATAAACAGTGAAATGTTGTGTTGTTGTCAAAGGAAAATAATAAATGCAGTATTAGAGTGAACCAACTCGTATCTGCAAGGACAGCCAAGAACACCCAAAAAGATGCATTTTCCTTCCTGGTCTGTAGAAGACCCCATATACCAATACTTTCTCACCTGCCTCACAGAATGAATTACAAGTATGAAGATAGCACCATTTAGAAATATAAAGAGAAGCTGGAACTACAAATAAGCACATCTATAATAATTATTAGCTAAGGAAAGACAAACTTGTGTTCTCAGAAGCCATTCATCAAGAGAAAGAAGAGTTGACCTGCTGTTCCTGTCTCAGTGATATTTATTGCTACCAGTTGCTCTTGGGATAAACTAAAGAAGTGCATCCCATCAGAGCAGACAGAAGGTGCAAATTTTGATATGCTCGAAGAGAGAATCACATATTCTTTTGGAAAATAAAAATACAAGCTATTTGTTCAACACAAATTACACTACAGACAGCTACTTATTGTAAAAAGTGACTAAAGATTCACCAAGAACTTAAATAAAAATGAAGAAAATATAAACACATTAACAGACAAAATATGTCCTGATTATTGCAATGCATTGCCTAATCTTCTGTATCATACAGTCTTGTTCATATACACTCCTGACAAGAACAGCATGCGGCAGCTGGAATTTACATCATTTTTTTATTTTGTGTCCTAAAGGAATACTTAAGTAGAGATCAGCATTGGTTATTATGGAAAGTGAGTAATACGTTACCTTGGATTTAATATTGTTAGCAACTCAGTTGGACACTGTGTCAGATTTACAACATAGCATCTGGCTAATATTGACAGTAGCACAACCTCTTTCAAAGCTCTTCAGGCGACTGTCATAGATGTAAAATGTGTCATATTTTGTTGGGGGGTGGGAAGATTCGGTTACCTATCACCCTAAAGTTACCTCCAGAAATGTACTGGGCTTATTTTTATCCCTTATTTTTATCTTCCTCTTCTAAGCTTTTTTAAATTTACATTTGTGAACGATTATACCTTGCAAGCAGCAAACTTTGCACATGGGCTTGATTTAGATCACAGTGTTGATGTTCAGCACTTATATCATAGAGGTAAGTATGCTTCTAATACTTGAATATGAAGTATTTTTTCCAATTTCCAAGTAACATAAGTATGGCTGAGACAGATGGGGTTAACCCGTTTACTTTAGTGTCACAAACTGTCACTGAATGAAGAGCACAACACATTTTGCCTGACTGCAACCGTTGGCCCCGTTCACTATATCTACAAATTCAGGGAATCAGTTGTAAATATTTCTTCCTATTGGGTTATACCTGGTGAACAGCACTACCAAAGAACAAACTGTTGTATAAGTGTGTTGTAAATATGTTGCATACGGGTATATATGTAGGAGGCTTCCATCTTTTCCTGAGCTGTTACTTGTATGGTTCAGGTTCACTTTACTTATGAGTCTCAAGGCTACCTTTTGATTTAATTCAGTTCCTAGCAGTTCACAAGCTGGTGTTTCCTTTCATGTGAACCAGAAGCAGAGGGAACAGAGTTACCCTCTGGTAGCTACTGTGTGCCAAGTTCTTCTTTAGATGTAGGCTCAGCATGCAGCAAGGGTACACATCCAGTTTCAGCCACTCTGAATTTCACCCAGGTTCACCTATGGACCTCATTACCCTTGCTGACCTTTTAGGTATTTATTCCTCAAGTAACAGACCTTTAGCCTTCAGCTATTCTGGGGCCGATCTCATTAATTTCTACCTCTATGCCGTATCTCAGGCAACAGGAACTTATTCACTCAACAGCCTCGCTCAGGAAGCTTACTAAAGCAAGATACATGCCATCTTCTCCTGGGGAGCTGCAATGCACTGATTAGAGAGGCTTTTTCTTTTCTGCTTTGTATATTCATGCTTTTTCATATTAAATCAAACCGAAAGTCTAAAACCATAGCACAATCAAGGTGCGTGATCTTTCTTTGGCTGCATATTGCAAGGCCCAACTGCTTTTGACCTTTTTTATCCACTTCAATCCTTATCAATTTTTTCAAGTTTTTATAAAATATGGACTGAACAGAGCCTGCAAACATTAGCTGGAAAGATGCTAACTCAGGTATTCTTCCTTCACATACCAGCTTATTTAACAGGGATGTGTTACATAAAAGTATGTTATCTGGACTCATTGTTACATTTCCTGCTTAATACTAACTGCCTTGTTATTACCTAAACATTTTTATGTGTATTATAAAGGTTTCAAAGCAATGACAGAATGTACATCATCCAAGGACAATTGTATCTCACAAATTATTACCGGTGTTCCCCTTTTGCACTCACTGTTAATTATATATCCTCTGAGTGTATTACCAGAATGGTAATTTCTTCTTGTTTCATTGTTTTCTTGCCTAACTTGTAAAAAAATATTTTCTGTAAGTAAAGGTGAAAGGTCCAGGAAGCAGCAAATAATTTAAGTGGACAATTAAATAGAATAAAAAATAATTGTAAGCTGAAGAATCCTATGGGAATTTGTCACAACTGATGATTCAGCTATGTTTCTTAAGATTTATGATGTTCTTCACAAAACAAATTACCGTTGATACAAACAGAAAATCAAAAGCCTTTGTCAAACTCAGGTCAGTTATGCAAACAGCAAATGAATCTCAGAGTACACTACAATACAAAAACTGAAGTTGAAAAGTTATATGATTCTTAGGCTAACTGTGTTTCACCATCAAAAATGTGTCAAGAATTTGCATAGGCTACACTGACCAAAATACTTTGTATGGTGTTACGGAAATTAAAATTTCTTATATATTTTTGTCTCCCATTACATCACAAGAAGGTTCAGAGGTGAAAAAGTGAGTGAAAAGGCATTTCCTAATTTATCATAATGTCTTCTATCTACATGTGTAATTTTGCCCTGTAGCATGAGACGGAGTGTGGCTTTAGTTAAGAAATCAGTGGACCTGGATAAATTCCATATTCCTTACTCTTGAGAAAAGTCAGTTTCTCTTCTGGTTATGTCTCCTCATGGTTTATCTGTGTTCACAGAGCTAGAAAGATACCTAGTATGGGTCTGTAATATGTCTGACCTGATTAGAATCAGAAATGAGTTGAAGCTGAGGTCACTCCAATAATCTGAAACTGCACATCCATGTTGTCCTTGCAAGGAGTCTTTGCATTTTACCTTAGTTTACTTGTAGGTTTTTTTATTGTTGTTTGTCATTTGTTTGTTGTTGTTGTTGTTTCCTTACTCTGTCTTTAAAAAAGAAAGAGTTACAAGTTTTTTGAAAGTTTTCAGTAAAGATATCTTGTCAGGTGTGATAGCTAGCATATTTCAATATATGATGATAAAAATAATCCATTTGGATGTGACAATGACCCTAAGCATGAAGAATATATATGAATATTTATAACAAAACTTACAGAAATAGGAAGGGTTTAAAGAATGTTTTGATGCAAAGCGGCAAACACAATAACTTCAATAAGAAAGAACCAGAAAGACTCTAATTAATATCATATTCTCATTTGGCTTGGTGTCTCAGCTGATGTTAAATGGCATAATTTCAGCAAAATCAATGAAGCTGGGCTAATCTGCATCCTTTCAGTTGAATGGAACTACACCACTTCACACCAACTGGGAGACCAGCCTGCTCCAGCAATGGCTTGTCCTTGGTTTTACTCATTTACGGTCAGCAGATCTGCTTCAAGTTACAGTTGTTCCAAGAAAGATGTTAATTCATTTATGAAAAGAGGGCCAGAACTGTTTAATATGGAGAGATGTATGGAAGTGCTTTGTGGCAGGTATCCATTTCAAGAGGATTTGCGTGCATAATTGAAAAGTTGAGATGTTAGCATGATGAAAATAACTTGAGGTAAAGAACACACAGCAAAAGTGGAATAATACGAAATGACAGTGAAAATATGGATGAAAGAGGCCAACTGAGCATCTGCCAGCAAACACTGATAATTCATTTTATAATTCCAGGATTTCTGGGAAGCAAATGCTGTTCAGTAGATATGCTCACAAATGGATTGTAATTACTCTTCAGTAAACAGAATGTAGGGAAAATGTCAGAAGATGCCATAGTGATGCATTCTCTTTCAGCGTGAACTTTCATTTTTGTTTATTTATTAAAAATTCTTCATGTTATAGAGAATCCTATCATTTGACAGGAGCATTAGATTTAATTAATTAGGATTTGCACATGCCTATTTAGTATTTCAGCTGTTCTGGTACACTGAAGCCTAGGAACTGATTGTTTTTGCAACAGCACTGGGAATCCAATCTATCTCCTGGTTTGGCAAGGCCTTTCGATGTAGCTCTCAGCAGGCGAAGTCACTGGGCATGTTTTCATAGAAGCTACACCTATTATTGGGCCTTAGACTTCCCCTAGGGAATTATTCACAGCATAATTAGTTACTGAAACAAGAAGTCTTTTCAATTGCTTTCAGAACAAATTCCAGTCTGGTGATTGATAGAAATACGAGAATTTTGGGAATGCTAACAATAGTAAACCCTTTTAATTAGGGGGGGGGGATTATATAAGCTTTTGAGCCATGTCTATGCGTACTCTGTTCTAAAACTTGTTTTAAATTTTGTTTGCATAATCTGTTTCATTTGGTTTAGAACAGATACGTGTTTAAACGAAGTGCGCCTTTAAATACGCTTACAAAAATAAATAATTTATCTTTAGCATCCAGACCTCTGTGGCCTGATTTTAAGCTAGATAAATGCATGGTTTTCTACATGTCCGCTCATCCTTGTTCACATTCAAGCGTTCTTAACCAAGCATCTCTGAAAGCAATCTTGTACTTGATTACAAATACTGGTTTCTATGTTTGCAAAGACACTCCCATATACACCAACTTTCTCTTTACAAATAGGGTTGGTTACACAATTAAAAAAAAGAGCTTAATTGGAATACTATTCTTCTAATTACTTGATGACTATGTATAAATTTTGAACCTTTGAATTGTATGCCAAGGATAATACTAGGTTAAATGCAAAATACTATTCTATTAGTCCTGATTGTACATTAGAGAATGGCTGGCTGAAATGTATTTTCTGTTTCTTATACCGGTTTGTTTGATTGCTAGGAGTTACAAAAATGTAACTCCTACATCTCTTCTTGAGAGACATAACACCCAAGGCTTCTTATAAATGGAACAATAGGACTTCAAGGACAGTGAAATATTTAGTTACTGTTTATTGTGGGAACTGTTACAGACTGAAGAAAGGTTATTTGTTTTATAGCAACAAGCACCCTAGAGCTAACAGTGTTGTTTCTCTTCTTTTTTCCTTTTGAAATAACAGCCAAATATTAGCAGAGAAAATGTGCACGGAAATGCCAGCGAATATAATCAAGCTGTCTAATCAGAGATGGATTTTGGTATAAACTTCTGGACTTTGTCCTTGTGTTGCAAAGCCATGCCAGGAGTCAGAATGGGGCCTTCATCACCGTACTATTTGCTCAGAAAAACGTGGTCCCTGATCAGAGAACAGGAGACCCTGTTCCATGCGCCATCTTCTAGGCATGCTTTGGGAAATGGATGTGTGAGAAGAAGTCCTGGAACCTCACTGCCTTCCCTAGCCATTGGTTGAGAAAGATGCAGTCATTCAAAACTGACTTACATAAAAGCCAATTTGTCCTCTGTGAGCCGGAAAATGAGAAAGGAATGGAGAGTGTTGTCACACAAGGTAAACCCTTTTGTTTCTAACTGCTTCCTAATACAGTGATGCAGCTCACTTATTATTCCTTTCTAATATACTTACTCAGTCATTGAGTGTTTCTGATCATGAAGAGTTTAATTGGCTAATAGAAAGCGCTGTAAGTGGTATACACAGGTTTTCAATTTTCTGTAGCTAAGCCTGCCTCCATTTTGTAGATCAGAACTGCCTTTAAATATGATGGTACAAAATATCCAAAATACATTTTGACAAAAAAGCAGTTGTGTTGTGATCTGTAAGTGACTATGTTCTAGAGCATTACACACTTTTTGTTAAATATTATTTGGCTTAAAAAAACAGGTTTTGCATCAGATTTTGACTTCTGCTTGCTATGGGGTTGTTGTATGCAGGAATACATGGAGAAAGCTTTCAGCTTCTGGAGCTGAGCTTTACTCCCTGCCATAGCATCCTGGCTGTCCATAGGATAGACCAGGTGGTATAAAGACCTTTTGGCAGGGGTGGTGGGTCTGTCAAGCCCTTAGGATTCCATCCCTGTCTTTAATCATTCTTCTGTTAATAAATATCAAAGATATAGGTCAAGGTTTTCTTCTTGTCTTGTTTTTGATCACATCAAACAAAACTCAACTAATTATGTCCTGAAAATATTTTTTAGGATATCAGACCTCAGGACAGAATCTTGTTAAAGCTGTACCTGCAACTACTTCTCTTTTGCAAAATATGCCAAGCTAACATTTGGCCACAGAGGCCAGTACAAAGCAGTTTTGTGCAGCTGATGTCAATGCAATAGCAGAAATTGGCTAAGTCCCACATTAAAGTGGTTTCCCACTTTGAGCCACATCAAAGGAAAAATGCTAATTCTCTAAGAGAAGGCAGGATGTTTAGGTGCTTTGTTGGTGCTGTTTTCAAATAAGGTAATTTAATGAAAGTAGACAGAAGGAAAATTGGCTTATGATTATGTCTTTGGAAATGGATAAAATAAAGGCTTTGCATCAAAATATCTGCCCTAAAGATGCAACATTGTATCTGAATATCACAAAACAGCAGATTGAAATTCTAAACTGAATAGGTTTGCACTGAAAAGCAATATGGTATTTCCTCTCCCTAGTGGTGAGAAGTAATTATTTTAATATTCACCATAGCTGTTTCAATTCAGCTTTTACCCTATAAAAGAAAGAAAGAGAGGAGAGGAGAGGAGAGGAGAGGAGAGGAGAGGAGAGGAGAAGCTCACTATCTTCTAGCAGAATGTTTACAAATGTACCTTTTCTTCATAAAACTAGATGCAAATTAAATAATTAATTAAATAAATAAGAAACTCCCAGCTATACTCTGGAAGAGTTTTAATTTCCCCTGATATGTACTTATCAGAAACCAAACTAATATAACTCCACCAGAACAATAAAAGACAACCTAAAAAAAAAAGGAATAAGAGACGGCCCTAAGCTGTCACTTACTGCAAATGAAGGGCCAAGTGTATGGAACAGCACAAGCGCATCCATCGGTGGGGATTCCTGACTGATCAGCCTGTGCTTCCCAGGCCCTCCAGGAGCTGCCTTGCCAACCGACCAGATAATCAGAGTGGCAGGTGACAGCCCACCAGGACTCCAAGTCTTTATCTGCTGCCTGCTGTTCAGCAAAAGTTGATGAATCTGAGATATTTTATTTTAAGCAAAATATACGGGGCTTCAGAATTTTATATTTTCTAATGAAACTTCATTTCTGCTAGAAAAATTTCAACTGGCTGCTGGTTATTGTTCAGTACGATTTCAAGCTGAAAGCACCATATGATCTGAATTTAATTCAGTGTGATGTAAAGTTGCAGGGGTTTTTTTTGTTTGGTTTTTGTTTCTGTTTGTTTTGTTTTTAATCTCCACCTTTTTACTATATCTATCACTTTCATTGCTAATTACCTAAATTGGTTTACACACACTAGAAAATGCTTTCACTTAATAATAGACAAGTAGTGAAGACTCCCTGAAATCCATCCCTCTGCAAGCATACTTTGTCATTAGAAACTTGATTTTTATCCCCCTACCATTGAAAGTAAAATAATTGTATTGTCACAAAAGAAAGTACACATTCTTGGAAGTTTCTGCAGATATATTTTACAATTAACAAAAAAGGAATCCCTCTATTTGTGTACATTGCAAGAAAATATGTAGGAAGATTTTGAAACTCTTAGTAGTAGATTGATGAGGCAGTGTTTTTTAACCTGAATAGAATACTGACACACAGAGTGAAAGAACTATTTCTGGAAGAGACAAACCTTTCATGTTATGTGAAATCTCAGAAATGACTCCATAATGTAACTGAACTCATTGTGCCTGTCTGAATAAAAAGTGTGCTATACCTCTCAAAGATTTAAATTCAGCGAAACTTAACAATGTGGTTCCATTTCTTAGTTGCACCATGATGAAGATTCTCACAGACAAACCCTGACAATTTCTGTTACAAACATTTCAGGTAGTGCTTTGTTACACTTTCCCTGCAGCAGTCAATAAAAATGAACACAGACCCAGCAGTGCAGATCCTGACTTCCCTTCAGCTTCAGCTGCCGATGGAGAGCGTACGCGATCTAACACGCTGGACACGGGGACCAGACGACACTTGTTCCGTTCTTCTGACTGAACTGCAAGGGCACTGACCTATGTCAGAAAGGCAGGGCAAAAACTCAGGGTTTGTAACATCTTAAACTGCTGCAATAAGATTTGACGGTGTTCATCTGTCACAGCCAAAAGCTTGTTTTCGCTTTCACAATAGCTCGACTGTCCAACAGTACCAAGGGATTGAGCCTAAAGCTGTCTACCCCAGTCACTGGCATAGAGGAGTAGTCACAGGGAGACATCTTTTCTCCTCATCCTGGGATTATCTTACTTAAAGATAAAAATATAAAAAAATATAAAAAAAATATAAATTTGTAAAAATTAATACACCTGAGCAGAACAATACACGAACCATTCGGTTGTATGTAAACTTGGCAAGTTTACTTGCTCTTATTCTCTTTCTAAGACAAACTGTCAATGAATTCTTGAAAAGTTTGCATGCCTCTGGATCAGCAGTTTCTATCAACAAATCTCACCCATCTCTCCTTGTGATTTCTCATCAATTCACTTTGAGGTCAAATGGTTTGAGCAAACTTCTCATCTCAGGACTAGGTGTTGTCAGGTTATTTCTCTGAATTTATGAATTCTTATTTTGTGACACATTAATTATTTTTCTGCTCAAATGGATTTCGTCACCTAGGTACAACATGAGTAAGAATGTGGTTTCATTTACAACTCCAAGAATAAAGGTGACTTCCAAATCACCATTATTGCAGTCACAGTATAAATCTATGAAAACATCTTCTTGTTCTGCACCTTAAAATAACACTGATCTAGAATACTTATTCTATTATTTTCAGAATGCATTACCTGAAGGACTGGTTCTTGGAGAACAAAAAAAAAAAACGATTTAGTAAGCATGACTGCAATGCCATTGATTTAAACCAGTTATTTCCTCATTCATCTTTGTGATATATTACTCGCCAAGAGGCAACAATTAAAGCAAAACATTTTGATTTCCTGACAAATATAATTATATCTGTATTTTTTGTGCCTGCTAACTAAATGAAAGTTCAATCTTCAAAAATTCTATGTTGTGAAATATAATCCAGTATTTAAAGATCCATTAAACAGAAGAAAAAATTAGATTGATCCTTCTCCCCTGTCCTTCTCCAGTAAGCTTTTAGGGTCATACATAGTTCACAAACAGTCACCCTCACAACAGTGTTTCTTAGGATAATCAGGATGGAAGTCAACTTCTTTGGCTTTATCAGATTTCTTGTATTATGTTTAATGCCACAGACAATTTCATAATTCCAACTTTCATTAGAATGAAGACATGCATATAGCCTAGCCTGGCTAAAAAGCTTGGATTCTCATTAAATATTCTTCTGTCTGGATTATTTTCCCTGCGTCATTTTATTACTTTTGTTCCTTTTGTCTTCATTTGCATTCAGCTTGTGCAAAACGTTACATAGCCAGCTGCATGCCACTGCTTCTAGTTCATATGCTTGGTTTCAAAGTTTTCTGGCTTGATTTTAACTTTTCATTTAAAGAAAGTCCTGATGATATATTTCCCCAGTTTAAGCTTATTATACATGTAACTTTTATGCACATGAGCTTGGCAATAGAGTTCTCTGGTATACCCTAGAATCTTGAAGGCAAATATTTGCAAAAATGTTTTCAGTATCAAGGCTGATGTCTTTTAGCATATTCAAAGTCAATCATGCCAATGCAAATACCTGTGGTTCGGTTCTGGATAACTTCATGTCCTTAGCGAGGTGTCTTGTAGTTACATTGACAACTGAATGTTCTGACTACTCTCTGATGGGAAAATTGCTGTTAGTTAACCCAAATGTGGGGTACCCACGTGAAGATGTCTCAAAGACTCAGTTGCAAAGGATGGAGGAAGGAATCTTTGAAAAGAGGTATTTTAAAAATGTTATAGCCAGGCAATAGAAATTACTCATGTATCCTGAAAATTTCATTTATTTTTTTGCTGTGTTTTGTTGCTTTTGTTAGATGAGACACCTGAAGGAGACCTTGTTTTGAGACATGATCTACTCCTAACAAACTTACAAAGATGAATGGTCTGTTACTCAGCTTAGTGGAAGTTTTGCCATTCACTTCAGTGAAAGGAGAATAAAACACATTTATACGTACATAATATACACATATTTGCCCTTTAAGGATGAATCTTCACTGATCTGAAATTCTAATGCAATGAAGGACTTAAATGAATACATATCAATGTCCTAGTAACTTCCTCGCTGCCTTAAAGACTGATGAAATTCATTATGCTGAAAATCAGGTTAGAAGTTCAAAGTATCGACTTCACCTTGAGGCTTTCACAGCAATTGTATTATAATTGTGCTTAGTCATAAGTACCTGTGGCCTAGATATGATGGACCCACCTTGCCTTTCATAGGATTGCTTCTCAAATTGGTAGGAATAAGTCGTATTTTTTCCTGTTGAAAGCTCTTCTCCACTTGTAGTTTTCATATACCCTAAAGGCTTTAATTGTTTACAAGCCTAACAAAAAGGATATATGTCTAGAAAAACAAACCAAAAATCCCAAACCCAGTGAGGTTAAGATTGCTGTACCAGCATGTAAAAAAGCAGCAAAAGATGCCAAAACACCTCTCTTAAAAAAAAAACAAATTTCAAATATCCTGGAATCCACAATGCCTTTCATTCACCATGAAGAAAAGAGGTTGGGAACTTTGGCTGTAATCCAGTGGAAGGGGTGTTTGATTCTATTTTGCACATCAGCATATCAGCTGAAAGTAATAGCATTTATAAAGGTAAAAATTGATCGTTTGCAAATTTTTCACAACTTGGAAATATTTCAGATATAACCATTGATTTTAATTGAATGAGATTTTTTTTATCCTTAAAAGATAAACGAAGAAACCCTCAAAACAAGAAGCTTGGAAAAGAATATAAAAGAAACCAGTGTTTCTCCTTTCCATTGCTATATCTTTGCCATGTTCCTTGCAAATGGAAAAAGGGAATAGAGTATGTAACCATCTGAGGCCAATTTTCCAGCAGATTATTGTCCTATGTCCTAAATTTATCTATATGTGGTTTTGTTCAGAAAATATTTCAGTGATGATATTTTTTTTCGCTATCTTCATGGCACTATAAGTAAGGATATGCTAATCAGCACTGCAGCTATTTGATGCCACAGCAATAATAATTATCTAATAATAACTCTAAAGTACATGGAAGATTATTCAGAGTTAAAAAAGGATATCAATAAAGTCTGTAAAACCATGCATGTATGCCAAAGTAATGCTTATGGAATGCTATTAATTTCATACCATTTAAAGTTTATACAATGCTCATTAAATTAAGCTGGGGTTTTCATAGACCAGATCAACATATGAAATAATCAATATACCTAGCATGCTAAAAGTCTTCTTTTTATTGTTTTGAGCATTTCACTGTTTAATCCATATTAATTCTCTTTGAGTCTTTTTTGTATTTTTAGAAACTATTTTTGTTTAGTTATTAAAAAGACAAATTAAAAGATAAAGATTTATTGTACAGTCTTCAAACCTACCTTCACACTCCATAGGGCTTTGTAACACAATGGTGCACCAATCTGATTCAGTGAAACACTTGCTGTCTATAGTGGTTACAGGTTGGATGGGGCTTTGAGCAACCTGATCTAGAGAAAAATGTCCCTGCCTATGGCAGGGGGGTTGGACTACATGATCTTTAAAGGTCCCTTCCAACTCAAATCAGTCTATGATTTTGTGATTCTGTAAAGATGTGCCTTCAAACCATGTCAAATTCTGGAATCAACCATGCCAAATTTGCATTGAATATTACATGTAGTGACAGCTGAAGTTAAACAAGTCAAAGAGGAGATACTCTTTTATTAAAAATCCATTTCCGTTTCTGCCTTGGTGCTGCATGACAAAATCTCATTATAGTCTTTTAGCCATTAAAAGTATAAAAAACACAAACATTTTTTAGACAATGAAGCTTAAGAAAAGTCTGAATCTGCAGCCATTTCTGAAGGATATTAATTCAGTTGGTGTGAAACTGACCTAGAGCTGAGGGCCAGCTGCAGTCCACAATTTGCTTTGTAATCCAGCTTGCCCATTTGCCTGGGCTAGAAGATTACTGGAGTGTGATGCCTAGCAGCGCAAATCAGGACATTTGGTGGGGCAGGGACAAATCCTAAGCATTTGAGTTATGCCCTGAGTGTCACCAGGGCAGTAACCACATGAAGGAAGCGGAAGAGTCTCCGACATCCCTCAGTTTAGATCAAGCCATAAGCATAATAACAGACATAGTGTAATGTACAGAGAGATATATAGAAAAAAATATTTAATTCTTAAAAGTACTTAACTCTAGCAATCCTGAAAATGTAAGAAATCTAAGGAAAAAGACTACTGAAAATACCTAATATGGAACTTTCCCTTACAAAACAAGAAAAAGGAAAAAAAAGAGCTTAATTCCACATTATCTTCAAGACTGACATTTCAGGTCACAGGTCTGCTGAGCAGGATGCAGCAGAACACTGAGTTCGCTTAAGGTACTGCTGGAAGCAAAATATACTTCACCTTGGTTGTCCCACTGTACTGATTCAACTTTACTGCCTGTGGTCAAGGCATTTCTCTCTTGTCCTTGAGCGCCGTATGGCCAGGTTGCTGCCTGTTTGGACAGATGTACATCACTCCCTACTGTGCTATAGGTATGCCTTCAGGCTATAGTCTAAAAATTCTGGAATGACAGGCTTAAAAAATAGGATATTTTTTAAATTAATCATTCCTTGATTCATAATGGCCTTACTTAAGTCAAGTGGAGCACAAGTAGTTTTTTCATCAATCCACCCAGTCAAAGGAAAGAGGATTGACATAGCCAGGTGAATCTGGCAAATCAATAGCTGGCTACAGCACTGGTGCCACAGCCAGGGGTTTGGCTTCTTAGGTCATGGGACTCACTTTGAGAAGCTGGGTCTACTGGGGCCAGATGGGGTCCACCTGTCAGAAAAGTGGTCAGAAGCTTGCCAACCTTGTGAAGAGGGCTTTAAATGAGTGTTGCTGGGGTAGGGGAACCAGAATCCATGCCACTTCTACCAACAGGATGCTGATACCAGTAGCAGGGGCCCAAAACAAGGAGATGAGTTACAGGTCAGCAGGAGAGCACCTGGAGTACAGCAAAAAGCAAAAATAGCCACTCCAGCCAGGGAGCTAAATTCACTGGGGGCCCAACTTAAATGCCTCTATGGAAATACACGTAGCATGGGGAACAAACATGAGGGGCTAGAGATGTGCGCACACCTGCAAGACAATGATTTAATTGCATCACAGAGACATGGTGAGATGTCTCCTGTGACTGGAGTGTTGAAATGGACGGATAAAGGCTCTTCAGGAAGGACAGTCAGGGCAGACAGGGAAGGGGTGTCACCCTCTATGTCAATGACCAGTTGGAGCGCATGGAGCTCTGCCTGGGGATGGATGAGGAGCCGACCAAGGGCTTATAGGTCAGGATTAAAGGGAGGGCAGGGACAGGTGATGTTACAGTGGGGGTCTGCTACAGGCCACCTGACCAGGAAGACCAAGCGGATGAGGCCCTCTGCAGACAGATAGGAACAACCTCATGTTCGCAAGCCCTGGTCCTCATGGGGGACTTCAACCACCCCGATATCTGTTGGAAGGACAACACAGCAGGGCATAAACAATCCAGGCAGTTCCTGGAATGTGTTGACAATAATTTTCTTCAAGTGATAGAGGAGACGTGCCATGCTGGACCTTGTTCTCACCAATAGGGAAGGGCTGGTGGGGAATGTAATGCTCAAGGGTAGCCTTGGCTGCAGTGACCTTGAGATGGTGGAGTTCAAGATCCTTAGGGCGGTGAGGAGGGCACATAGGAAGCTCGTTACCCTGGCCTTCAGGAGAACAGACTTTGGCCTCTTCAGGTATCTGCTTGCTTGAATACCATGGGATAAAGCCCTGGAGGGAAGAGGGGCCCAAGAAAGCTGGTTAATATTCAAGGATCACCTCCTCCAAGCTCAGGAGTGATGCATCCTGATGAATAGGAAGTCAGGCAAAAATGCCAGGAGGCCTGCATGGGTGAACAGGGAGCTCCTGGACTCCTTAAACAGAAAAAGGAACCCTACAGAGGGTGGAAACAAGGGCAAGCAGCCTGGGAGGAATACAGATATATTGTTGGAGCAGCCATGGATCAGGTTAGGAAAGCTAAAGCCCAGGTAGAGGTAAATCTGGCCAGGGACATCAGGGGCAAGAAGAAAGCCGCCTATAGGTATATCAGTGACAAAAGGAAGACTAGGGAAAACGTGGGCCTTCTTTGGAAAGAAAAAGGAGACCTGGTCACCTTGGATATGGAGAAGGCTGAGATAATTAATGACTTCTGTGCCTCGGTCTTCACTGGGAAGAGCTCTAACCACACCACCCAAGTGGCAGAAAGCAAAGGCAGGGGCTGGAAAAATGAGGTACCGCCCACTGTAGGAGACCAGGTTCAAGACCAGCTGCGGAACCTGAAGGAACACAATCCATGGGACTTGATGACATTCATCTGTGGGTCCTGAGGGAACTGGCAGATGAAGTTGCTAAGCTACTATCCATCATATTTGAGAAGTCATGGCAGTCCGGTGAAGTTCTCACTGACTGGAAAAGGGGAAACAGAACCCCCATTTTTAAAAAGGGTGAAAAGGAAGACCCAGGGAACTACAGGCTGATCAATCTCACCTCTGTACCTGGCAAGATCATGGAGCAGATCCTCCTGGAAACTCTGCTAAGGCACATGGAAAAGAAGAAGGTGGTTGGTGACAGCCAACATGGCTTCATTAAGGGCAAATTGTGCCTGACAAATTTGGTGGCCTTTTACAGCAGCATTACAGTGTTGGTGGATAAGGAAAGATATCATCTACCTGGAGTTGTGCAAAACATTTGACGTTGTCCTGCATGACGTCCTTGTCTCTAAATTGGAGAGACGTGGATTTGACCAAATACAGGCTGGGTGAAGAATGGATTGAGAGCAGCCCTGAGGAAAAAGACTTGGGGGTGTTGGTTGATGAGAAGCTCAACATGAGCTGGCAATGTGTGATCACAGCCCAGAAAACCAATCGTATCCCGGGCTGCATCAAAAGAAACATGGCCAGCAGGTCAAGGGAGGCGATTCTGCCCCTCTACTCCACTATCGTGAGACAACACCTGCTATATTGCATCCAGCTCCTCTGCCCTCGACATAAGAAGGTCATGGACCTGTTGGAGTGAGTCTAGAGGAGGGCCATGAAGATGATGAGAGGACTAGAGCACCTCTCCTATGAGGACCAGCTGAGACAGATGGGTTTGTTCAGCCTGGAGAAGAGAAGGCTCCAGGGAGACCTTGTAGTGGCCTTCCAGTATCTGAAGAAGGCTGGAGAGGGACTTTTTACAAGGACATGTAGTGGTAGGACAAGGGGTAATGGCTTCAAACTGGAAGTGGGTAGATTTAGAACAGATATTAGAAAGAAATTGTTCACTATGAAGGTGGTGAGGCACTGGAACATGTTGCCCAGAGAAGCGGTGGACGTCCCATCCCTGGAAGCGTTCAAGGCCAGGTTGAATGGGCCTTTGAGCAGCCTGTTCTAGTGGGAGGTGTCCCTGCCTATGGCAGGGGGGGTGGAACTAGGTGATCTTTAAGGTCCTTTCCAACCCAAACCATTCTATGATTCTATGATTCTAACTCTCTCTTAGTTTCCTTGGCATTCAGAAGAAGATAGTAATATTTAACCTGGCATTTTGCAAAAAAAATAAAACGTAGGTTCATGTTTTGAAAATGAAAGAATCAACATGCAAGCTAGGTATTAGAATTATTTAAGATTATGATAGCAGTGTGTATATGGGGGCAGCTCGTGTAAATAGAAAACAAACTAGTGTGTTATTTCACAAGTACGAATTGCCAGGAATGAAAAAAAAACCCTATTTGAGATAACAGATGATTACTAATATAACTGTAATTTTGTTCTCCATCAAAGTCTGGTGTATTACCTCAGAGCACTTACATAAAGAAGATAGCAGTTCAGTTCATCAATAAATTTTCTCAGTATTATGACTTCAAGGTCAGGTCCATTACCAGAGAAAGAAACATTTTGTTTGTAATAGAGTCTTCTACAGGTCACCATATCCATCCCATATGTAATATAAATCTAGTCAATACTTTTGTTTGACCTCTGTTACTTTGGGGAGAATATTTTGGTTTGACAATGCAATATACGTATAAGGTCATGGGACCTTTGTTGCCTTTTTTTTCCCTAGAGCAGAAAACTTAAGAGGCATCTCATGCCCTAAGATATTCCTGAATTATATTTAGTGTTCATACTTTCCAGTCAAGACCAAGGTGTCCTTTGATCACTGATCAGATTGAGCTATTGTGAATGATGTCAGTGCCAAATTTTCAAAAGAGAGTCAGGAAAATGCTTATCCATTGAAGACTTTCACACCTGATCGATGTGACTTACAAGATGTTTTCGCTTCTATGTCACTTGGTAACTTACTTGTTGATCCAGTTGATAAAATATGCTAGGCGGAATGCCACTCATCAGTGGAATCAAATTGCCTCAAGAAGGATCCTGGGGAGTCTCCTGTAATCTATGTTTCCTGGCAAAAAAGATAAAAATTTTGAGTGGATTCAATGAGAATCATACCTAGAATTTTGGAGACTTGGTCTGGGGCTGACAGTCTGCAAACTGGTGACATACAGTGCTAAAAGAGAGTATTGTGTTAGAAATCCTAATACCTGTCCTGTTTGTAAGTTTTACTCAATCAAAGAATTGGATCACATCTGTTGACCGTCCTTAAAACAAAAACAGAAAACTGAGATTCCAACTCTCCCATCTGAATGCTCCCCCCACCCCCAGACAAGGGA
The DNA here is from genome assembly GCA_008711295.1 of Anarhynchus alexandrinus. NCBI lineage: Eukaryota > Metazoa > Chordata > Aves > Charadriiformes > Charadriidae > Anarhynchus > Anarhynchus alexandrinus. The sequence goes on along the minus strand of VUYV01000018.1, from coordinate 1,287,400 downwards.
CACATTCTGATGTTCTTCTTCCTGCCTTTAGCCTCCCAAATTACTAATTTTTATCTTTGATAAGCTGCTTGGGAAAAGCAGCAGTACACAGGGAACTTAGTCTTGCTGTTGGAAGTTGGAAAATGTGGGTCTGCAAGCCCTGAAACAGAGGGACGAACTGAACCTTCTCCTGATTTTCTCAGGAATACTCTCGCACTGATGTGTTGTAGGAAGGAGAGGCGACTGTCATCAAAGCCAGTTGAGTGGGGCCACTGAAATCTTGAGTTTGTGTATAAAAAGAAACTTGGCCAGCAGATCGAGGGAGGTAATTCTTCCCCTCTTCTCTGCTCTCATGAGACTCTACCTGGAGTACTGATTCCAGTTCTGGGGTCCACAATACAAGAAATATCTCACAGGTAGAAAACATTGCTATTTCAGTTAGAAGTATGAGAGTTTTGCATTTAATGGGGGTGGATGAATGTACCGTCAATATTTTTTGAGTGAATAAGTATATTTTTCTTTGAATCAATTATGTATGTAAACATACATTAATTGTTTAAAAAATATTATTTGGCTAGCTAATATTTTAAATCACTACAGATGTGATATGTAGAATTTTCTGCTCTTAGAAGCATACAGAGAGCCACTGGTGCTTTTACTTCTGTGGAATCTCACCAAAACACCAGGAACCACATCACATGTAGCAGATGATCCCAGCAGAGCTCAGTGTGTTGGAGCTTTGTAGTCGTGCAAACATGATGTCTCCCACCTGGTGGAAAAGGTGCATGCGTGTACCGTATGGAGACTGTGAGTGATTACAGTGTGACTGCATGTTACATGCCAAATCATGTTACAGGCAAAAGGAAACACACCATAAACATATGGGAGCAAAGACTTTATTGTTAGTTCATTTGATGTTTTAGCAGTCTGATAGTCCAAATCACCCCATTAATATAAAAATAACCTCACTTATCATATAGCTGAAATTGATACACAGGAAAAAAGCCCAGTATATGCACCTCCTCTCTGGTGTTGTGTTCACACTTAAGGAGCTTCTCAGGGTCCTAAGGTGGACCTTCATTCCTCAAAAAGACAGGGGCACAGGTGTTCCTGAGGAGTCATCAGCATCCACACTGAGGTCTCTGACATGTGGCAGATGATGTTCTTGGTGGGAGGCGTTCCTCCCTTTCCCCAGTCCAGAGCCCACTTGGTTTTATTTTTAAATGCTTTCTTCTCACAGTCTACCTCCTTCTCAGTGGTTTCTAGCTAAAGTTGAAAAGTTGCAGGGTCTCCCCTTGCATCTGCTAACACAGTTTATCACGCAGTGATCACCAGAGTTTTGGGGACCTTTTTTGTATGTTGCAGTCACAGAGCTTAAACTAACCCAGGCTGGGCAGCAGTCACCTGGCCACTAGCCAATTGCTAAATCAAGTTAAAACCAGCTTAGATCTAGGCAAGCTCAGACTGGTCCTGAAACCCTCCACTGTCAGGTCAACGCAAAACCTGGGTCTTTTTACTGGTAATAGCAAAGTTGTGTTTCCTGGGCTGCATGTACTATTGTTTGTTGTAGCAAATGTTTATTTTTATATAACTGAATTTTCAGTTATAAAACATTAGCTTGTGGGTGGATGTTTAAATAAATTGAAAAATACACACTAAAGGTGTTTGCTTAATCTAAACCACTGTTTTAATGTTTACATAAGCAGGTAAGGTAGGTTGGGAAACCTAATTTTTTATATCTTTTCATTGTTAAAATAGCCATGATATTACTAATTTATACTCTTAGAAACTGGAGAACAGTTATTGCAGACCTCAGCAGTGGAAAAATTTATACAGATGAAAAAAGTTAATAGTTCTATATGAAGCAGAAACTTTTTGAAGATATGAACGCTGTGGTTGGCATAAAACTTTATTTTATATTTGCATGGAATATTATGGTGGATATTTACAGGCTAAGTATATTTTTTAAATGTTTTAGTTTTTTTATTATTACAACTATTTCTGTGCTTCTTATACTCTTAAAGGCTTGTATAAGTACAATGAAATTAAGGATTAAACGCAAGTATGCTTCATTATCTTTATATTTCAAAATAACACAACAGACCCCTATAATATTTTGCCAAGAACTACAATGCTGTGTAGGCAGGTTCATTTACTTACAAATGATGTTTGCCTTTTAAACATTTGCCTAAGTGTCGCATCTGTTGGCACTGAGCTCAAGCAAAACCAAGGATAGTGTCAGAGAGGACATTACGAGCTCTACATAAATACACTTGAATACTGTTTTTAAATTGCCAAAATTGTTTCATTTTCAGCAAATTGCAAATCTTACATTGAATCCTAAAATACATAAGTATTTGGATGTTTATTTACTCAATGAAACAAGCCAAATTAATAAAGACTTCAAAGTTCATAACATGTAAACTGTTCCAAGATTGTATCTTTTTAAAACAAATCTTATATCATGGTGTTCAAATGTTCATTAAAATGTAGCACTGAAGTAACAGAATACATTTTGATCACCAAGACAGTGACCTACTATTTAATAAATTGCTTAAACAGAAGAAGGAAGCTAGACCAGCTTCAGCTGACTGGCCAATAATTGACAGATATCTAGGTGTCCAGGCAAGTAACAAGGTCAGGTTACCTTTGAAATGCTTGGCAGTATAAAAGAAAAGGAAAAAAAGGAAAGAGAGAAAGAAAGGAAGGAATGAAGCTATTAAAAGAATGAAAAATAAAATGTGCAAAATGTGCAATGTAAGGTTGATGCATATGTAAAGTAGCTGGTATGGTACAATGTGATACAACTTTACGCTAATCTCAGACAGAAAAAAGTTTAATAAAATATTAAGATTCCTTAATTCATTTTAATTAATGTTTGCTTAAGTCTTTTCTGGGATTCTTTTTCTCTGCTTATTACTAGGGCTTGGAGTAAGCAAAATACGTTAGTTACAAATCTGATTAGAGATGTCAGAACAGCTAGCTCAGCAGATGGTGCCACAAATCAGACTTTGTAGCATAAAACTCTGGGTTAAAGCAGAATAGTGTAATGAATTAAGAGATAGTAAACATATTAAGTAATAATAAAACCTATTATCACATAATATCTGTTATAAACCAAAAGACAGTTGCATCATCTCTAAAAGAATGTAGCACTGTTACCAATCACACCCAATACTTTTCACAAATGGGTTGTATGATTTATGGAAACCATCAAACAATGTATAAAATCAGTAACATAGTTATAATTCATATTCATAACTTATAAATAAGTGAAATTACTTCTAGAAATACATGATTTATAAACCTATCATATGATTTAATCTAAGTGTCAGTCCACTGTTAAGAAAATCTGAGATATCTGTTCTTAAGACCAGCTTTTAAAGTACTTTTTTTAAATGGGCACAAGCACATTATATGGAACAGCAGTATTAATCCTGCTCCCATCCTAGATTGTGGAAACTCTGTGCAAAACCCTCACCTACAGTTACTGTGAGAAAAAGCTAGTTTGATAATGTGGATGGCGCAGTTCACATCACTTCTCTCAGTCAAAAGTATTCCTCTCTGAAAGTTAGGATTAAGCAAAATGTGTTACAGGCAAGGGCAGGGCTGCCATCCCGAGGGAAGCCAAAGGCTAGAGGAAAGGGCCAACAGGAACCTTACGAAACACAGAAAGGAAAACTGCGAAGTGCATCACTTGAACAGACGAACCCCTGCAATGGTACAGGCTGGGGACTGTCTGCCAGGCAGCAACTCTGTTGAAAAGGACTTGACAGTACTGGTGGATAGCAGGCTACAAATAAGTCATTAGTCACCTTCTTTTGTAGTGATGAAGGCAAACAGCATAATGGGCCATATCAATAGGAGTGCAGCCAGTAGATTGAGGGAAGTAATTATTCCCCTTTACTTGATGCTTCCTGTATCTGGAACACTGTGCGCAGTTTTCGGTCCTCCAGGAGTGATGCTGATGAATTTGAGTGAGTTCAACAGAAATGAATCACCAACCAAGATGGTCAGTAATGGGAGCAACTTGCACTGTGAGAAGAGTCTAAGTGAGCATGACTTGAACAGGCTGGAGAAGAGATGATTTTTGGTAGCAGAGGGGTCTAACAGCCACCTGCAAGTGCCTGTGAGGGGGTTATCAAGAAGACCAAGGTAGGCTTTGTATTGAAGTGCACAGCAGGAAAAAGAGACACATCAGTCACAAATTGAAACAGAGAAAGTTCTGACTAGATGTAAGGGAGAATAAAACCCAACACTATGAGAATAACTAAGCATTGCTACAGGCTTCTTACAGAGGCTGTGGAATCTTCATCCCTGCAAGTTTTGAAGAACCAAATGGACAAAGCCCCGAGCATCTTGGTGAGAATTCAGAGACATCTCTGCTTTGAGTACGAGATTGGACTAGAGAAATGCCAAGGGCCCCTAACCTCAGTGCTTTGATGACCTATGATTCTAGGTTTTTTCTTTGTTTTGAAATGTTTCAGTATTGAGTATTTGTTTTGTTCTGCAGCAGGATAGAAATTAAATGTTATTCCAGAGAGGCAAATAGACCAATAGTTAGGTACCATACTATCTCCAGACTCTGTCAACTAACATCACTTCAGGTCTTGGCATCTGTTATACCTGGGCTGGAACAAGCATTAGACTTATAAATAGCCGTGATTTTTTAGTAAATTATGTGAGTATACCAGTTTGATGTTCCAAAAGAAAGCAGTGAAAAATGTGTGAACATTTCACTCCAAACCAAAAGAATGAAAATTCAGTAACTTATATACATTCTTCACTGTGACACTAGAGGTTAATCAGGTTTAAGTGACTAGAGATTATCAAAAAGAAATTGTAAAGTGAGAGTGTAGACTGAACCAGACATAGGTCAATATCAGGAATTAATTCTGCAGATGACAGCTTTGGCTGGGATTGGGTTCAGATAAGTAGAGGCCAATGAGTTATGTTTAGGTCTTGATTCAGCAGAGATCATCAAGGAAAAATAAAGAGTTATGAGCTCACAGAATAAGACTAAATGTATGTTTGAGACAGTGGTCATAGGGGCTGTAGTAATTCTGAATCTGCTTTGGGTCCATCAGTCTAGCTTCATTGAGGGCTGATGCAAACAAGGACCATAAGAGCAGTCTACGGATCTACTTCTGGTTACTAGCAAAAAGTTCTGTGATCACAATAAATATGGATCTGGAGTTCAGTTTAGAGTATGAGCCAACAGGAATAGATGAGGTGGATTTACTGCCTTTTGAAGGCTAAATTGAATACTAACCCAAACAGAAATAATCCATGAATCCTCCATAATCTGGAGAGGTCAGAATTGCTCTTTATCAGGTTTCTAAAATGATATTAAGAACTGAAGCCAAGTAAGTTTGACCTTTGTACCAGACAAATTGTCAGGAAATATAATAAAGACTTTAACTAATAAATATATGGATAAATATGATATATTGTGGATTCAGGTGATACAAAGTTCTTTTCCAAAAGGCTTTCAACAGTCTTTTTTTTCTGAAGGCTCTTAAAGAAAATAAACTGTCATGGTATAAAACTGAAAAGGAACTATAAAAATAAGAGTTACGTGGGAATATTTTTTTTTCAAAATCTGAAAGAAAGACAACTAAGACTAAAATCTCTGCAGGCACAATGGAGACTACTTAAAGACACTGTCCTGGATGTTCTGAAGAATACATACCACCTTCTAAACAAAGACTTGAGAAAGTTGAGAAGGAATATGGCAAGGGTAAGGGAAGCTTTCAGGAAACCTTTCTATCCAGATGAGGAAAATGGAAAAATTCATAAACTTTAGTTGGAAAAAATAAGATGAACAATAAAAAAATAACAGGACATCCTTAGTTTATTTAACAGTCACTCATTCTAACATAAGGCTCTCTACAGCTAAGGCATCTGATTAAACCCTGCCTAGATTCTGCTTGAAATCATTGTCTCCTCTTTACAGTGTCTTCTGAAGTCACCTACCTTAACTAGTAATGGCAAAAATTGTGTTTACTGTGCAATATACTGAACTATTAATTACATTGATTAATGTCTCTCTTAATATCTCCCACTCAGTGGGGAGCAGAAAGTGTCTGGTGACTGGGTTTTCTTGTTTGGTTTTTGGGTTGTTTTTTTCAGGCGTCCAGGGAAGGTGCCAGGAGCTACAAACTAAGGAGTCAGATGTTTGTGCTGGAAGAACTAGAAGAAACTATTTTTAAAAAGAGCATAAAATAGAAATCTTACATATTTGGGAAGAAACAACACAGTGTTTACAAAACAAAAAAATTCCTTCACAATTGATTGGAGTCCTTGAAAGAATGTTCTTAAATTCTTAAAGTCCTTTATGGATTAATAATCTATTAAATTGTAAGAGAATGGAAGTAAGAATCGACATGTAGGTTGCCCAAAAGACTGGTTTTGCAGGAATCTGTGATATGATGAGAGCTTTTTAACACATTGATTTGGAGGAGTTTGGAAAGTGAGATTAAAATTTGCTGATGACAGGAAGTTACTCTGGAAAAGTTAAATCTGAAGAATAACATTTTATAATGCAGTGTATCTGAGAGATGAAGTGCTAGGCAGAATTTGAAGTTGATACATGCAGAAGTAATACAATGTATTTGCCTTTTGACTGCTAGTTAAAAAAAATGTTAAGTATTCAGGGAGTACGACAGGCTCTAAAGAAAATATACTTAGGAAAGACATAAAAATGCAATTGCAGGTATTTTTTCTGGAAACATCATCTCCTTGATTAGAAGACACCAAAATGGAAAATAGAGTTCTGAGAAAGATTATGAAAGAAATAAAGAATAAAGAACATCAGTATGACATAATATTCCTGTATTTTGAATATGATATGCAGTTATAACTATACCATCAGAAGACCATACTTTAAGATTCAGGCTAAGGAAGTAGGATGATCAGATGTGTGTAACATTATCTTTACATGAAAAGAACTCTTCAGCCTAGAAAAGATGTAATTGAATGGTGGCATGAAAAAAGACAATATGACAGCAAATTTTACTAAAATGGTAAGAGGAAGAAACTTTTCATGCTGTAAAAAAACAGTTAGCACCTAACGAAATGATGTAGTAGCATATTTAGGACAAAAAAAAAATATCTTTCACAGTATGCTAACTATACCTTGGAGCTCTTTGCTAATGTTTGCTTTCAAAGTCAAAGTATAAATAGGCACCCCCATGATGGTCTAGCAGAAACTTTTAGAAGAGAAAGTTAATAGTCTGTTATTTGACAGACGGTAGTAAGGCATAGCAGAAGAAAGATCCCTCTTAATGATCTCTTAACAACCATGAACAGTGATAGGATTTTAGACTAGACAAACGTTTGGTCTAGACAGACATTATTTCTTTAGCATAGATCTGTAGTCCAAACTTCATAGCACTTTCATGGGAAAAAATGTCAAAACAAAGCTCCACAGAACAAGCACAGGATTTCATATAAGCTCAATTTAACCATTTAAAAACTACTGCATAGTTTAACCTAGGCATCTAGATTCTTTCTGGAGTCATTTGGGAGAAAAAGTACCTCCAGGCCAGAGGAAGCTATGTCACTTTAGGTACTGTGGGTATGTACCTTGGAAAGGGATTAATTCAATGATCTACCTTTCTTTTAAATTTTTAAATGTGATGGGATGAATGTTTCTAATATCTAAAATATTTTTACAGTCACCTGCTATTTTTGCTTTATAGTCTTTAATTGGGACCCTGACAAAGAAAGTTCAATTGTTGATGTTATCCAAACAATACCAGCCTGGAATCCATATGTTTTCCAGGATTTTATCTAGTAACAGGAGATTTTAATTTTCAATGCAAACACAACAAAAGCAAACAAGATTTGCCAAAGCTTGGGATCTGACTAACAACTGCTCCAGTGTTCTTCAAACAATAGTTTTCCATTGTTCTGAAAAGTTGTTTTTAGCATAAAGAACTGATCACTAAACTAAGCTACTTCCGAGTGATTCACAGTAATTAATGTGTACTGACAACTATTTGGCTACTGTATTAAAGAGTTGTTCAGCAGCTGAAGATGTTTCTCCTGTACTTCAGGAAGTGTTTTGGCATTTTCATTAGACAGTGATTGAATGGAAAACAAACCCTTTTCTTAGCTTGAAACTATGAACGTAAGATCTCCAGTATCATCACCATCCAGATAAATACACAATTCCACCTAAATTCTTCTTTAGCGTCCAAATTCTCTTTTGGTTCATTTGTTTTTAGTCTGATCCTGAACCAACTTACAGGAATTTTGGTTCAGGTCCTTCAAAGCTCAATTATTTAGTTCTATTTTACGTACTTAATCTTCACTTAAAATTAAAGATTAACTGAGAAATAGCACCATCGCTGTTTTACAGATAAGATGTCAGGAAGGATTGTCTTTACTTGTGTAAAGATCCTCATGCAGCTATCTTTCACACACATCCAAGGGTAATGTTTGAAATAATCTACTGTTCATTTTTTTATGGTAAGCCTGTAAAAGCTTCAATCCATCAAAACATGTGAATGAGCATCCCTTTTATACAATCCCTTTATACAATCATCTGAAACATCAGTGTTTTAAAGGCCAGTTTTGATCAAGGAACAGATGTATTTGTTTAAAGGCCTTTGGGGCCAGATTTTAGTATAACTGCAATACATAGTGGGTGAATGGTCTTATTTGATATAAATATTTTAAAATTAAACCCTTACACTTTCATGTTTTTATACTAATAATATTCCTGGTATTTTCAACTGTAATTCCTCATGGATGTATGGTTGAAACCAAAAGTTGTACTCTGTTCTGTGCCTGGTTTTGCTAAAGTGTATAACTGTTATATAACTGGTTCCTAAAAAGTCTCCCAGAGTAAAAACTTCTTTTTTATTATTATTCTTTTGTTCTTATTCAATTAATGCCTTATATAGTAGTACTTCTAACGATTAATACTAGTTTTCCACTGGAATCAGCATGCCTGGATTTATTTGGAATAGTTTCAGGCATTTTTTAAAGTTTATTCTAGAAAATGTAATGAATTCTAGAAAATGTAATGAATAACTTTTCTTATGTTACCTTACAAAAAACTGAACTGTTGGATTGCTTTTTCTAAGCTGTTGATCCTAGAAGCATATGGAGAAATTACACAGTACAAGCTTTATACTTCATCACCTCATCAGAATAATCATAGAATCACAGAATGGTTTAGGTTGGAAAGGACCTTGAAGATCATTGAGTTCCAACCCCCCTGCAGGGGGCACCTGCAGGGGACAGGGACACCTCCCACTAGACCAGGTTGCCCAAGGCCACGTCCAGCCTGGCTTTAAACACCTCCAGGGATGGGGCCTCAACAACCTCTCTGGGCAACCTGTTCCAGTGCCTCACCACCCTCAAAGTGAAAAACTTCTTCCTAATGTTCAATCTAAACCTGCCCTCTTCCAGTTTGAAGCCATTCCCCCTCGTCCTATCACTACATGCCCTAGTAAAAAGTCCTTCCCCAGCTCTCCTGTAGGCCCCCTTCAGGTACTGGAAGGCTGCAATAAGATCTCCCCGGAGCCTTCTCTTCTCCAGGCTGAACAGCCCCAACTCTTTCAGCTTCTCCTCATATGAGAGGTGCTCCAGTCATAGGAGAGGAATACTGCATTAGGCATTCAACCAGCATTGCAATCCAACAGCTACACCTTGGGTGTGCTCACTCAACTTCTGTAGTGAAGGATGGAAAGAGAAGATGATAACTTAATATATTAAAATCAGAACATGCTGGAATTAGTGGAAAACAGGCAAATTAAAAATTTTATTTCCTGTATACAAACTGTATAAAATTTCAAAACAGCAAATGAAAGAGGGTGCAACTGAGTTGTTAAAAAAAAATTAACCATGCCATCAGCATTTCAGATTAAACATGTTAAGAAAGATGACTGTAAAATAGGAACTGATCTCAAGTTTTCTATTTAATACAGTCCAGATGTGAAAACACAGGACAGTATGTAAATAAAGAGGAACACACTGGGGAAGAAAAAGAAAGACAGTCATAGTGTTTTTTTACTGTAGTTAAGATGTTCATTAGGCTTTTACTTGGTTTGGTTTTTGTTATATCTGAACATTTCCTTGTCTACACTAATAAAAATCTTTTTCATTTGATTGTGTAAAGGCTTTACCTGTTCATTGTTTATGACAGTTTAATGTGTGGTTGTGTACCTAAGCATACTTTCAGTGAAGGAAACTTTGTCTCGGATGACTATCAAATTACTGGACTATTAAACTGGGAGTACATTCTAGGGTTTTCCGACTCAGCTTTGGTTGACTTCAATTCATTTATGTCTTAGAAATTTTGGAAGTTAAAACATCAGAACTGCAAATAATATCTCACTGATTTCCAGCAGTAACTACGAATAGAAGTCTTACACTGTTATTTAGAGACTGATTTTAGCTTGCATATTTTTTACAGTAAGGTTTTATATGGTTATGTTAATCGATGAACCAAATTCCCATGCTACTTTGCTATTCAGGTTTAGGTTTGGCTAAACTTATGACCTCTAGCCTAGCTGATTCTTCTGGGAACTCATTAGCCTGTGTATCTAGAAATGCCTTTTATAGCAAAGGTGACTGATTTGTACTTCCTGACATTTTCCATATTCTTATTTTAAAGTACCAGAAGTTACTGGCAAAGCAGTTACCAGCCAAGTTACTGAACACTGTGGTTCCACACTCTCTACACCTTCCTCTTGAGTAGCTGTGGATATATAATAATAAAAAAAAAAAATTACAAAAAAATACCTGCATATACGAACTGATACCCTGGATACTCTGACCTTGATGCTCTCTGTGCTTATCTTGTCCCAAATCTGGGTTTTTTACCCAGTGTGCAAGCCAATAACACACAGAGGTGAGGTATTTCCAAGTTTATTCCATTAATGCGCAGAAATGGGGTGCTTGTCCCAAGAGAGCAGCACACCATCAATTCAAAAATTTCCATTTTTATACATTGGTTAAAACATGTTCAAACAATTAATACCTATTAATTGCTATTTCCTTTAATGATTGGTCGAGATTTCTTTGCTTCCTATGTAAATTAGTGTGCAGACTCTTTCTTCATCCATTGTTCTCTTTTGAGTAGGTAGTATGATTTCGGTAGGTGGTCCATGAGTCGGTGGTCATGATCTCCCCCTGCTGGAATTATCTTTTACTTACTTCTCCCCTAATCTTGGCAGTACCAGGTAGTTTTCTTAGTTTGCTGATCAGGCCTACAGTTCATCACTCTCTTGACAGGAATACCTTACTTATAAACAAGCTACATTGTCTAGTAGTTAGTTCCTTAATCTAATCTTAGATAAATCCTGTCTAGTTACTATTTCTCTATTTTAATATTAGGTAAATAATTAAATAGGGTTGGGGCTGTATAGAGGACTTTTGGCAGCAGCAGGTTTCCTTGGTTGCTTCAATTACATTTTACATTTCATTTTTTTAGGTAAAATCAATTTTGCTACAAAAATCTCAGCTGTGATTCCACCACTAAATTCTTCACACTGATCGGGGGCCCATGCAAGCACAGAGAGAGTACAAAGCAGAACCCTTTTATTAAGTAAGACCTCTCTTCTCTGTTCTGCCCTTTTCCTGTGTTCTGCCTCTTTTCCAATCCTCCCTTTTCCCCACACTCCATCATATGCCTGTGTCACCCGCAGGGTCTTGGCTTTTTTTCTAAATCACTGTTCCAGCAGAAAAATGAGAGACAAAGTCAACAGCTTTTGACTGCCTTTTGTTGGCCTCATGGTAATAATCCTTCAATGAGACCGTGAGCAGCTTTTCTGGGCAAGGCAGATGTCTTGAACGCAATAGGCTGCCAGCAGGGGTAAAAAAAAGAAAGAGACATATGTTCAGCATGTAATACAAACTAGAGTTTGTAATTTGATAATAGAAAAATCTTTCATATTGAAGCCTCCTGAACTTTATTTATTAATTTATGCATGTAACAGGTCCCTTATTGGCATTATCTCCAACTATAATATTAGCGATTGGCATTATCTCCAATTGCAATATTAGCAATGTATTTCATGTAAGGAGACTACCCACTGATTCTGCTTTAGCTCTTATATGTTTTATGCATCCAATAAAGCAAATTAAGCAACATGCTTAACACCTGTAGGTGCTTCATTTCCTCTCCTCTCCTCTCCTCTCCTCTCCTCTCCTCTCCTCTCCTCTCCCCTCCTCTCCTCTTTAGTAATATAATGACTTATTTTGTGGGTTTTTTTTGTGGAGTTTCCCAGTCCTGTTTGTTGAACCTGACGAGTAGAGCCATCAGTGCTAGTACATGTGTTGACACTTATGATTTGTTGCAAGGGCCCAATTTCTGCTGAGAAAATCCAGAACTTGAGTATCTTAATATGCATAGGCACTGATTTGAAACAGATAGTTATATTGATGTGCTGGAAGTAGAGAGCAGTGCTTTTTTGTCTTGTGGAGTGAAATAGAAATCCTAAGATTTTTTTCTATTCTACTTGCTCTTAAAGCCTAGAAAAGAAATTAAAAAATAAACACTACCATGTATAAAATTTCTTTATAAAGGGTCATCAGTACAAAAGAAAGAAATTAGTTGGCCCACAGTCTAACTGCCTGCAATAAATTCTGAATAACCACTACAGATTTACTCTCACAGACAATTTAGGATGTTCAAAACAAGCAATGGCACTCAGAGTCCCGACAATAATGAAAGTAATAATTGAAAGACCATGTGCAATTATGTAACAATGTATAATTGGACCATAAGTAGAGACAGCTCAGAATTTTCTTCTGCAATGATCTGTCAGCAGAAGATATTGTTTAAATTTTAAATTTTATTTGAGGAAAATAATTTTATCAGATAATCAATCTAGCAGAAGGCAACCAGGAAGCTGAGAAGTGCCGATTCTGAAATGTGTTTTCTGTAACATCCTTTCCACTAAAAAAAGAATAAATAAATTAAATATGCTTGAATTCAATCCTCATTGGGGATTGTTATCTCAACTAGTAGAAAATAGAACCACATGATTGCCTCTAAAAGTTAATGGTAAGCATCTTCTCTTTCTCAGTGGAAAACTGTGTAATCATTTTCTACAGATTTCTAACATTCTTCAAACATGTTTTAGTACCTTCATCTCTTAATTTCTACCTTTTTTTCTCTAAATTGTCATTATGATTTTATATGTGGTGACAAAAAAAAATAAATCTTACAAAAAATTTTTAGGTCTAGACAATGGTTTACTTAGAGTAAGCTTTGCACATTTTTTTCTTTCTGAGCCAAGTTATACTAGTGTAGAAGAACCAGATTTTTTTCCCCAGTATGTCTTGAGGAAAATCAGTGTTCTGAATAAGAGAAATGGATGTTTTTGATCTAACAAAATAGAATCGTTTTTCACAGAAGTGAGGATGAGTATCTCAATAACTGTGAAGGAATAACTGTAGAGCAAAGGGCAAGATCCTCTTGTCATTTGCAGTCCTTGGGGAATATCAGTCTCACTCAGATGAGGTGTTTGGACAAGCTCTGTACCAAATTTAGGAATAAAACAAAAGGGAAAATATTTTACTCCCAGGAAAAGGTCAGGACGTTTAATACAGTAGTAATAAAGGATACATTATACTTTTCAGAGGATCACAATTATTTTTAGTTCAAGGTGTGATATGTCAGGTACATATCTTTTCTCACTCTGATTATTATATGGTACTGAAAATGTGCAAGATAGCACTGTTACCCTGATTACTGACAAGTTTTGTTTCTTTATTTGACTTTACAGCAGTATTCACCATATAGTGGTTCTCTTGGGAGATGCACATCCTAATAACAAGACTTTGGAGTTTTTACTGGAAATACACAATACACACCCCCTTTTAACCCTCCTCTTTTGAACACATCAGTCAGGTATAAAATTAAGTTGTAAATGAAGACAAATGATATCATCTAAGCTACACCACCATGCTGTAGATTATTTATACTGTAACATTAAATGTGTTCTTGTAAACCTAATAGACTCATAAAAGAATAGGGATTGCAATAGGTATGCATATTCCACAAGAAAAAAAAAATCTATAAATGTTAGCTGTAATAGCTTTTGAAAACATAAGGATGTTGTGGGTTTTTTTTAAATGGATTTATAAGTATTGCAGACTGTCACATCTGAGAGTATAGGAGCTATAGTTTTTCTTTCTAACTTACAGAAAAACCGCTTTTAAATTTAGAACTGCCCGTGTTCTTTTCATGGTTTTCATGGTTTTGCCTGTTTTACCATAACAAATGGTTTTAGAGAATTAAATGGAGCAGAGGTTGCTATAGTTAAAGTGGGGACAATGCTTTTTTTCTGAGGAAAAAAAACAGTGAAGCAGCTATTTTTAAATCAGAATCCAACTAATAGGAAAAAGCTGGCTGAGACATGACTGTGGAAGGTAGTTTGAGTGAAAGTCATCACAAATTATCAGAGAACACTCTTCTAATAAGGGGAAAGTGTGAGAAAAGCATTGTGAGGAAACTGAGCTCCTAAAAAATAGGCTTCAGCAAACTCAGGTATGGAACATAATCTAAGGAACGTATTGCAGGATAATTAATATCAATTAATATCTAAACCAGACTGTTCAAAGCACATTACTAAACTAGCCTGGTGTCAGCAAAAGCCAGCAACACTAAGACAGACTCCTACACCCGAAAGGAATTGCAGGAATACTGGAAACTGGCACATGTCTAAGAACAATTCTGCAAAAGAATAGAACAAATTTATAGAGATAAAATTAGAAAGAGTAGGGAGCAAAATTACTTAAAACTAGCAAGAGACATAAAAAGTACCTAGCAATAAGTTCTGTAAGTGCATCAGAAATAAGACAAATTCAGTGCTCATTTCTGAACAGAGTTTAGAAATGTCCTTTAAGGCTCTGTGAGCATGCATTTGTGTATATATATTAGTATGGGGGACAAATTTTTTCACTAGCAAATTGAAAGTCTTTCAGATCAACTATCTCTAATAGGGGCTGAAGCTGGACATTCCTTTCCTTTTATCCGTATCAGATTAGTGAGGATCTTATGTAATGAGCTTTTAAAACTGAGGCAAATTAGAGAAGGATCAAGGGAGGAGTGGCTTTTCCAAACAGTGAAATAACTCCTTTAACTATATGATCTTAACATTCCTATACAACCAAGTGGCATACAATATTATTGAGATAAAGTAAAGTATAAAAGACAGTGATGTAAATACAATCACTTAAAAATATCTGCATCTGTGACATCAGGATAGCAGTTTGTCAGGACAATGGCTGCAGGAGAACACAAAAAAATCTTTCTGCCACAAAGAACATTTTGTCTTCTGCTTATCCACAATACCCAGTCATAGAACCTCTAGTTACAGTGCAAAATATGTTATTCAAGCATTGACAGTTAATATCTGGCTCATGCCCCAAAGAATGGGATTTTAAGTGCTTTATAAATATTAAACCCTACCTAATGTAAGTATAGATACACTTAACATCCCTGTAACTGTCTAATCTTATTCTGAATCTTGCTAGACCTTTTTGTGTATCCCATGTCTCTGGTTATTTTTATCTTTGGACCTTCTTGTTTCTGGTTAAGTCACTAGAAGTAAAGCACAGATCCAAATATGAACTGTTGAAACTATGTTTGAACTTGCAGTAACCTGTTATGTGTTCGATAATAGGATTCAACTGCATGGTATACACTTGGAATTTTATATTATATTATAATTCACTTGTAAAAAACGTTGTAACCTTTTTTCCAGTTCCTTTCAGAAAACAACTAGTGCTTACAGCTCACAGTTACTTATTTTTTTAATGTAGGCTTTTTCCTAGAGTTAGAGGCACACAATAACAACAAAGATTCTTAATGATAGACAATTGCTACCCAAAACATCTTGAGTTTTTATCATCACTCATTTGACTGAACCAATCATTATTCTATGACCCAACTTAGAGAACAAATTTTGTCTCTGTGACCAGTACAACTGAATTAAAGATCAGCAGCAATAGGTGAAACAGTCCTCTCAACACTGGTAAAGATTAATTTCATTCTAGTGAATTTATATTCATTTTGTTTACTGTGTGATGGTACCTTGAAGCTGCTGTGAGTTTTCAGGTTAATGTCTGTAGATGACTTCTTTTCTTAAGCACAGCAAAACTACCATCAAGGCTTTAAGGTAAAAAATGTTTTTATTTTAATAGATAAAAGAGGGTTTTTTTAAATGTTTGGGGTTTTTTAGAAGTCCAGGAGAAATAAAAAGACAAATTAGTAGAGAAGATACAAAAGAAATGCTAACTCCATATATTCTGTTCCATGTTCTTGGAGTNCACCCTCAAAGTGAAAAACTTCTTCCTAATGTTCAATCTAAACCTGCCCTCTTCCAGTTTGAAGCCATTCCCCCTTGTCCATATATTCTGTTCCATGTTCTTGGAGGGAAGAAGTCACCCAGAGTCCTGGTCTAGGGTTATTAGATGATCTCCTTGCTCTCCAAAGCCTTTCCTCCTCATTTATCTCCAGGTTCACTGCTAGCAGCTGTTTGCATGTTCAGACCCCTGTTCCTCTCCGCCTGTTCCATCCCCACCCTTTCAAAGTTCTCAGGTCCAGCATATGCTCAGCTTCCCTCCAGGGAAGGTTAATGTTGCTAGAAGGTGCCACCAGCTCTAGAGAGAAGCAGTCAGGGTAGGGCAATCAGCAGCCTCATCCACTGATGCCCAGCCACATACTCTCAAAAGAGCACACCATGAGAAAATGAGAACATCTGTCGCCTGTCAGAGTGTGCCTTGCTACCCCTCCAGACATTAGCAGTATTCCAGTTAAAAGGAGCCAGGGATTTCATGTGGTATAAACAGGGCTTTCCTGTATAAGCAGAAGAAATGTGTTCAAACCAAAGTTAAATAAGGCTTGCATAAGGCTTGCGGTATTGCTGTTCAGACTTCAAAATATACTCACAGACTGATTCACTTCACTTTGATCTCATCTGGATAATTTCTATTACCTACAGCAGAGTTAGGTTAGCCTTTCAGTTGACAAAACTATTGTTTTGTCTTTCACAAGCCATCTTATCCATAAAGATATTTTTATAATACCTTTCCCTAACACATTGTACTGAGTGATTAAAGATTTTCTCTGTGAGCTGAAATAAATGAAAATTTTCTTTTCATATAATAGCTATAATGAGAATCCTGCTCTGCTGTATCACTATTAGGAGAGCAGTAATTACAAGATTTCTAACAACATCAGTGTCTGAGGCAAATCTCTTTCTAAAGAGGAAACAAGGTTAGATGGAGCTCTGCTGGAAGTCCTTTTATTTGCCATGATGCCAAACATCAAACTACGAAATCATTTTACTCTCATTATTAACTTTTGCAAAAGATCTACTGCTTTCCATTGAGTTGTTTTCAAGTCAGTGGGGGAAAAGACAGATGACTTTATTAGCAGAGAAGGAGATGAAGAGAATCAAAGAAAATTTGATGAGGTGTAAACAAAGCAGCAGCTTGAGCTGGAGGGTGAACTGTAAATTGCAACATGGTAGTGAGAAAAAGAACAATTTGCAAAAATAGCTTAAAAACTGTTAAGCATCAAGGCAAACAACAGTACATTTTTAAAGCTCATTTAAGCAATAAGCTAAAATGGTACTTAAGTGAAGACAACATACAAAAATGCTTCAACCTTAAAGCACAGTACAGTTGCTTCCCCACATTGCCCTCACACTGCTTCAGGGTTAACTCTAGCGTTGTGCCAGAGATTCTACAGTACTCTTCTTTTGAAAGGTGTAAAAATGGAACCTGTGTATATTAAGTAGTTTCATCTAGATTTTGAGTTATTAAAACATGATTGGAAACAAATTGCTTGATGTGCTTTTAGTATGTTGTAAATTTTGTTATTTTTTGATGGAACGTCAATTGTAATAGCTTAAGTAGATTATTTCCCCTGGTATATGTAGGTGTGCTATTCATTAGAACTGCCAAAGTAAAACAAAATTAGAGTTTGGCTAGACTGACACAGAAAAGTGTAAGTACTTTTAAAGATTAAAACTATTTTCTACTTCTGTATCAAAAAATTTTGTTTCCAAGTAAGTCTAAGACCAGAAAAGCACATCAGCCGGTAACTTACTCTCTTTTCTCTTTTCTAAAAAATGGCTGACATCATTATATGTTATTGTCTTCATATTTATTAAAAAAATACAACATACAAACATACTTACATTTATAGGTACTCTTACGTGCAACTTGTGTGGCTGGAGAAGTGAGGTAATATTTGTTAGTCTTGACCCAAAGGCGGTCAGTTTTGAAATAAGCTACAGATTCAGCCCATGCTGACATTAGGATGATAACTCTTTTTCCACTGGAGAGAAAATTAATTCTGCAGGATGAAGGATGTCTTCTAAATGTGGTTGGTTTGGGTTTCTTTTTGTGCTTAACTTGAAAATCTGGAACAATACCATGCATTTGTACCAGTGAGAGGCAACTTATGGAATGGAGTAGCAGTGATTTCTGTGAAGAGCAGAAACTAAGGAACTGTCACCTTTGTGAAGTGGTATTTCAACACACGAACATTCAAGGGATTCAGTATTATAACATTTGAAAAGTTTCATATGGGTACAAAAAATGTAGTTGAATGGACAATCTAATTTAGACATGAAAATTAGGCAAATTTTGTTTCAATTGAGTGACTTTTGTAGGCTACATCTTTCAGAGTCACATTCCTCCTCTTTTTCCAACAAAAGCCTAGGCACTTGTCTGTTGTAAGTGGGCCATAG
The DNA here is from genome assembly GCA_008711295.1 of Anarhynchus alexandrinus. NCBI lineage: Eukaryota > Metazoa > Chordata > Aves > Charadriiformes > Charadriidae > Anarhynchus > Anarhynchus alexandrinus. The sequence goes on along the minus strand of VUYV01000018.1, from coordinate 1,268,693 downwards.
TTTTTCTAATGTGTCCCAGCTCCAGAAACATCAGAAACAACTTTGGAAAAATATTCAGATTCCTCTTTGACTGTTCTTTTCATTCTTGAGCTGTAAACCACTATATATCTTTTCTTTGTTCCTTATTTTTCCAGAACTTGAGGAGTGTGCCTACTTCCAAAAAGATATCACACACGTTCAAAATGGGAATTGCAGAAACTACTGACAGAATACTGGATTTAAACTGTATTTAGGCAATTAAATATCAATATCTAAAAAAAGAAATATAGCATAAAGTAGACAAGAAAAAGTCAGAAATTCTACACATGAGATTGAAAGTAGCATATAAGAAACCCCTTTAATTTCCATATCTGATTTTTAATTTACTACAACTTAGGAAACAATTTTAGAACATCCATGGGAGGAAAATATATATAAAAGATTGTAAAGCCCAGAGTTAAGACTTCACAGCTCTTCTGAACCTTACTAAAAATTAATAATATTGTGATATTATTCACATTCCCTGAGTATTTTAGATTAAAAAAAATAGTTAAATATTTTTCAGTTATTGTCAATTATTCTTCCTCTTTCATATATAGAATATACAGAATAATGGATGGAAACTTAAAGATGTTTTGGATAATAAGATACACTGGTGTATAAATGTCTGCACAAAGCATGTGGAGTGAGGTACACTACACCATCAAGGCAAAACAATTTGAAAAGACAGTATTTATTGTATCCAGTTGACACCCCAAGCAACTTAGAGATGCTGTGATTTCGTACAACAGTTATTTACGCAATAAATGATCAGTTGAATTGGGAAGAATACTTTTTTTTTCTTGTGATTTTTCTTCCTGGGTGCAAGGATCTGGATAAGTCTGAAGTTTGTCTGGCGATAATTCATGTAAGTCCAGCTCAGAGAAGATGTCACAGTTTTCACAGAAGGGTGAGAATGAAAAAGCTGAAAGATCTTCTCGTAAAAGATCGTCAACAACTCTTTTTTTTTTTTTAAACTATGCCAAGAAGAGCAGTAGTGATGGCGCTCCTGCCCATCAGGCACAAGAAGGGCCCAGGTTTTCAAATTCAGGACAGTCAGATGTAACCCTTAGTAACAGCTGCAGTGTTGTAGGAGTCAAGAGGTATGTCCAATGGCAGTGGCAATTAATGAGAAAACTGATAAGGTAGTAGGAGCTTTAACTCCATGCCAAGTCACATGCAGGCACAGAAGAGGTTCATCTTTGTATCTTCCTCAAACTACATGTCCCAGTCCCCCAAACTGGGGTCCTAAACTTGTGCCTTTCCCTGTCCTCACTTTTCTGCTGTATCACCACCTCAGCCTACCCTTCTAACTGCAAGCCCTCTCCTGGTTCCTCAGCTTCATGTTTCATGTCTCCAGCAATACTGGTTTTGGTGGGATGCATGGGTAGGGTAGGGAAAAGAGAATTCAATTCCCCACACTTCAGAGAACTTCCTCAAGAAGTGAGACACCTATTTTCTTTCCTTGTTCAAGATCATGCTTCGCTTCTTACCAAATGCCAAAAAAACCTTCGGATACACCCTAACCTGATGGAATGCGGAGGGGCACTTGTTCCATGCCAATCTGATCCCATAACGTTGTGCCAAAAATCATTCAAGATTTATTGAGAAAGACAGAAAAGAGCATGATTTCTTAGTCTAGCACTGAAGGCGCTCAGCCATGAGGAGGCAATTGTAACTGCTCCCAGGGTTGTATTTTACTCAGAGACTGAATAATTTGAATATAGATAGAGCTTTAGAAACAAGGACCAAAACTTCCTTTTCACAGAGAAGGCAGTAAAAAAGTCACACTTTACTTCTGTCACTGTATACTCTGTAACATCAGATTTCTCCTTGCACAGCAGCATAGCTTGGAGAACTTCAGTGCAGTCTATGTATTGATGATAGGGTGCTTTTGAGAGATCCGTGGGCTGGATCCCTGTTAGGTTTTTGATTGAACTGAACTCCTACTCCTAGGCAAATTCTCTAAGGTATTACATAAAAGATAGACGGTGGCACTATGACACCCTTTTAGAAAAAAATTAGCAACCACAGCTGCATTTTATAGGAGGCCTGAATGTGTTTGATAGTCTCGCAGCTCACCATGCTGGGCTTCTCAAGATGCTTCAGCAGAAGAATGCTGAATTTTCAAACTCACACCAGGCCTATATAGGAAATGCAGACTGACATTTTCAGTACTTATGAACAGGCACAGAGGCAGAACTCAAGACATTAAGAGAAATTTAAAGTTTCGTCTTACATACTTCTGAATGACATCTACCAAATTTCATTTATTCCTGGTTTACATAAATAAAAAATAGATGTGCAAAGGTATTTTGGAATTGTGTTACATATAAACAGGGATAGGGCACACCAAAGTCTTTGTTGATTTGGTCTTTTTGTGCTTTGTAGCATAATTCTTAAAGTGTAAATAACAGTGTTTCTTTGTAAGAAACTACTGAACTTTGAAAAGTTTCAAGTTTAAATTCCCTCACTGACACAGGATACGATGTTTTCAAATTACAGTGGAGAGGATGTTTTAATAGCTGCCAGCTTTGCTTATTCAGTCCTGGCTCTGAGAAGCAGCTGAATCTTTCTGCACATTACTAGGAAGGTCAGCGCTTGGAGACCTCACACCAGAGCCTGACTGCATTAACTAAAGAAAGGTTGGAGTGGAACATATTTTACCTAGCCCAAAAGACTGAATACTATTGAAGCTGGAGGATCTTGTCTTCCAAATGACTTTTTGTAGCGTAACTCCCTCTCCTCTCTGGGTATACCTCTGCCTTTTTTCTAATAACCAGCTACTTCAAATGGCTATCAGCATTTTGCCACTGCCTGCAGTCCTGCAGAGGTATGTGGTCTTAAAAGCAACCGAATGCTTTCTCCCTTCAGTGCCTCAGTTGTGCAGCTCAGACAAGACTGAGACTGCTATTTGGCAATGAATTAGAGATATGATTCAGAACAAAACGAGAAGCAGACGAGTAAATGTATGCCAATTTTTCATAGCCCCTTTTCTGAGAACCACACTTTCAAGTGTCAAGTGGGTGAAATCACATAAAGGTGTTTTGCTTTTTACTCAAAGGGTCAAGTATTTTAATATGGGTTTGTCTTTGGAATTAATTTAGTGTAACACGTGCTCTTTTTCCCTCCCCTTTTTCCAGCACTCCAGTTCCTGAAATATATATGATGATGCATGCAGCACAAATAACTGGTTACCATAGGAACAACTGTAATAGTGATCCCAAAGCAGGGCTGGGGTTTTTTTCTGGATTTTTTTTTTTTGTTTTAATACCATACTTTGCACTTACGTAAAGCTCCTAGCCTTCTTTCATTTGCAAATCATTCTGGAAAAATGCTCTTATTTAAAATGATTTGACTATAAATCTATCAAAATTTTCAGGGTGTTTGCACTAGCTTTCTGGCCTTGTGCAATTTTTCTACTAAAAAGATGAACACTAAAAAAAAATTTCAGGAAAGGAATTTGGTACCCATTGCATTGTAAATGACAGCCTTATGATAAGCGGTACTGCTTTACACATTGCCATGATGGTATTACTGACCTAAGCAAAGTGCTTATTATATTTTTCTCTTCTTTTTCCCCATCATAATTTGCCTTCCAGCCACATTCTGGCATGCAAGTATAAGAAAACACAAATATATTTATGTATGAATAAAGCACATTGGCAGGTAAATTTTGATTCTTCTAAATGTAAATGTTATTATCCAGGTCTGCATACGTCTTTTTCATCAGAGCCACAAACTGGGTTTCAGACATGCACTAACATATTGCCACAACCCTATGCATAGGTTTATAGGGAAATAATGAAGGATTCTTGGAGATGTTCCTCCCCTCAGTGTTCCCAGCCAGTTGGAGGGAGAGCTGTTTTCCAATAACGTTCAAATTGCTTGAGTATTGGTGAGGACATTATGAGAATGAGCTACTCCACCTGGCAAATGGAGACATGACAAAAGCCTCTTCTGAAGTGCATGGTCATCTTTGGGCTGTTTCTAGCTCTGAGTTGTTTCACATTTTAGACAATAAAGCTACAATGTACATTGGTGTGGCTATCATAAAAGTTCTATATCAAATTTACTTAAAGGCTTGTTTCTTTACTGTTAACTTAACCTCCATTTTGGGTAGCACAAGTGAGTAGGAGAAACATAAAGTGATGCTGCATAAGGCTTTGTTGGAGAGCTAGAATTTCAGTTAAAAACCAATAAGCTCTTCTTTCTTTTGGTCATGTATATTACAGTGCACAGCTTAAAATAATTCAAAAGCAATTAGGCTGTAAAATAGCCACTGACAGAGAATATGAACTTGATGTGATTGGCGAGGTCTGTCTTCACTGCTGTATTACATAGTCGGTTCTACATATGTCCCATGTCTTGCATGAGTGCTGGGATGTTTAGGTATGTCCACACTGCAGCCACNACATAGTCGGTTCTACATATGTCCCATGTCACACTGCAGCCAAAGGAGGTTATACTGAGTTTTAAGTTGTTATGAGACTGCTGTTAACAATAGATCTGGATAGCTTAACATGAGCTGAACACCACAATGCAGTCACCAAAAGACCTGAAGCGCTGACCTACAAGTTTTGATAAGTTGCAATTTTCTGATTAAAAACACATTTTAGGGAAAACTCTTACATCAAATCCATTCCAAAACTCTTCTCCTGCCTAGCAAAAATTAGAGATATTATTCAGACTATGTAGATTAAGCAAATAGTTGCTGCTACAAACTTCCACCTTGTAGGACTGTATCACTTTATATCAGCTGAGAAAATAAATCATAATGGACGGGGTCTCTGTTCCAGAGGTTTGCCTTTCTGAAGTGATAGCTCATGTAATTGCAAGCAATTGTGAAGTTTACTGAAGGTCTCCCATCCACTGAAAGATTTATGCTATAGTTTCTAGTTACAGCGGTCTCTCAGTGTTTTTTTTTCCATGCAAACTATTTAATTAAGTTACAAAGCAGATTTACATCATCATTTTTTTTCCATTTAACATGTAGAATTTATAGTAATTATAGTAAACATTTGACGCTAATTAGATGGTAGCTTTAGAGGACCTGGTGTAATTTTATAGGTTTGGACATTTAACTGCACTGAAGTGAGTGTTTAGGGGTATAAATTCCATAAAACAGTAATTAATTTACATATATTTGCTGCTTCATTAATCTATGTGTTTGGATACCTGAAAATGTAAGGTTTGGTAATTATTTTATTAGGCAATCAAAAGGAACAAAGTTTTTTAATGTAAGAAAGAATAGAGCTTTTGCCAAGCAGTCAAAACATTATGATGTGAGCACTGGAACAGGTTGCCCAGAGAGGCTGTGGAGTCTCCTTCTCTGGAGATATTCCAAACCCGCCTGGGCACAATCCTGTCCAACCTGCTGTAGGTGAACCTGCTTTGGCCGGGGGGTTGGACTAGATGATCTCCAAAAGTCCCTTCCAATCCCTACCATTCTGTGATTCTGTGACTTTCTGAAGACAAAAAAACTCACACAGATAGTCTTTCCATTCTTCCTTTAGGATGTAACGCATTCTTTCATACCTTATTGGGTGTGTCTCATGCCACAAAGGTAGCATGTAAAATGCTCTTTTATTGTTTAGGTGGTGATGACTGAACGCTATGAGGTTATTGCCGTTGCCTCACATCATCAAGTCTGTCTCTGTTTCTTCCTCCATGAGCATATCTGCGCATGTGGTTCTCCTAACCTAGCCTGTTAAAATGATGCAGGCATGGAAAGCATTTAAGCTGCCATTTCAGAAAAAAACTAGGGAGCAAATCGCAACCTCCAGCAGCAGGAGTGCAAAGGACAAGCAGTGAGGTTGTGCAGAGCTGGAGCCCTGTGTGCAGAGTGGTAAGACGATGGAGAACTGCAGGATGTCATCAGCACCTCAACTAGCACCCTGGTTAACCCTGCTCAAAAATTATCCCAGTGCAGCAAATTCACAATATTAAATATGTTACCTTCTGTTTACTGCAGCAGCACTGTTTCTGCTGTCCCCTGGTAACACTGAATCACTTAGGTGAATAACAGCAAAAATGTAAATAGGACATTCTGGAGAACTCATAGACCTTTTCTGTGAGTTAAGGTGCCAAAGATGTGCTAATTTTTGGAGCTAAGCAGAAATTTTCCACAAAATACTCTTTTTGTTGGAAAATGAAAAATACTGCTCCTGAAACTTTTTTCAGCAAAGAACTTTTTAAATTTATGAAGTAAAATATTAAATGAAAAAATTTTTTCCACTTTGATGAAAAAAATGTTTCTGCTGTGACAAGCCATATGTATTTAATTGTGGAAATTTGAAATTATTTTTCATTTCAAAATGAAATTGTCATAATAAAATGCAGATATATGAAGTTCAACAAGGCCAAGTCCAAGGTCTTGCATCTTGGTTGAGGCAATCCGAAACATGGATACAGGCTGGGCAATGAGTGGATTGAGAGCAGCCCACTGGAAAGACTTGGGGGTGTTGGTGGATGAAAAGCTGGACATAAGCCAATGATGTGCACTCGCAACCCAGAAAGCCAACTGCATCCTGGGCTGCATCAAAAGAAGCGTGGCTAGGAGGTCAAGGGAGGTGAGTCTACCCCTCTATTCCGCTTTTGTGAGACCCAACCTGGAACATTATGTTCAGCCCTGGGGCCCCCAACATAGGAAAGACCTGTTGGAGTGGGTCCAGAGGAGGTCCACAAAGATGATCAGAGGGCGGGAACATCTCTCCTATGAGGACAGGCTGAGACATTTGGGATTGTTTAGCTTGGAGAAGAGAAGACTCCGGGGAGACCTTATAGCAGCCTCCCAGTACTTAAAGGGGGCCTACAGGAAAAGTGGGGAGAGACTCTTTATCAGGGAGTGAAGCGGCAGGATTTAAACTGAAACTTAGTAACTTTAGATTAGATATTAGGAAGGAATTATTACTGTGACGATGATGAAACACTAGAACAGGTTGCCCAGAGAAGTTGTGGAAGCTCCATCCCTGGAGGTGTTTAGGGCCAGGCTAGATGGGACTTTGAGCAACCCGGTCTAGTGGAAGGTGGCCCTGCCCATGGCAGCAGGGTTGGAACTAAATGATCTTTAAGGTCCCTTCCAACCCAAACCATTCTATGATTCTGTGAAAATGCTTGCAATATACATTTTTTTCAGACTTAAATTCTTTTTATTTGGGAGGAAGTAAGAAGGAGAATTTTGAACTGTGAATGTATGTGTGTTGGTTTGCCCACATAACATTTTCAATTCATGGGGCACAGAATAGATTATACAAATATTTAACTTTTTCACATTTTTCCTCAAAAAAAATATTTCCTGACATCTGCTAAGTTTTTTGCTATTTTTATGGAAAAGTCAAACTGAGCACCCAAATTTAAATCATAAGTGTCTAAGAACCTCTCGGAAATGTGCTTTTCTGGATCCTGTGTAAATCATCAAAAGGAAAACATCTCTTAGAACATTGTTCAAGACTGATTAGATTTAAAATGGTCTCAGGATTCTTATTAAATACCAAATATTTTTTCTGAAACTTCCGTTTTGAAATGTGCAAGTCAATCAGCACAAAGAAGCAGACAAAAGTAGAAGCATACACTATTCACATAGCAACAGAGATGGATTTTAATAGACATGATTATGAAGTAGATGTCGGGGTGTGTGCATGTTGGGGGAGAACTGCAATTATTTTTAATTCGGAATGAAAAGCCAAGAATTTTCAAAATGAGGAAAAAATAGGCAAGCAAGATATAAAAAGAACTGAAAATGAGAGTAGTAGATGAAATAAAACTCATTTGTCCCTTCTGTCCTATGCATACAGTTAACACAGATTTCTTCTCTCATGTAGATTAATGAAGTGCTAATGGTTTCGGTATCTTCTTCTTAGATAGTCATAGCTTTAATATTGCAGGTTCATAAAGACGGCATAAGTTTTAGTAAGCACCTAGAGAATAAAAAGGCCTTTTTGTGGATCTATCTGGGCTTAAAAACAAACAGTTGTTCAGTAGTGCAGTCTGCTGGGACTGGGAAATACCATAACTTCAATATACCTTTGGATATTATACTTGAGGGTGCCAGTGCACAGACTGAGCCTGTGGTCTGAACCCTCTGCACCTTCAACAAGAATGGGAAACTCAAGCTCTATTGTCTTAATAACATGCGTGGTGCTGATCAGCATTTGATTTATGTGCCTTCTGTGTTTATTTGTTTATAAAAATGCCCTGCCTCTTCACGATAATCCAAACCCGTGTCGTGTCAGTTTCCATGGAAACTATGCATTTTTTTATTGAATAAAGAAAGAATTATGTAAACCGAAACCATACATAAATTATCAATGCATAAATTACTGCTAACCTGGTTTCTCAGTCCACTTCTCTATAGTTTGTATATCAGCAAATAATCAAGATAGTAAATCAATCTTTCTTTACCCAGGCATACTACAGCAATGTAACAAAATGAGTGTTTCACTCAACCTTTTATTCAATAACATTATTGGACCAACTATCTGTCTAGAAATTCTGATAATATCTGACTCAAAGCATTCAGAAATAATGAGTCATTCCTATAAAGTCATGGGCCTGGTTTTTAAAATTGTCAGATTAAAATCTTCAAATCCCACCAAAACTAAAAACCCCCACACTTTTTATTTGGTTTGTACTGTGGAAGTACGTTATCAATTTTGAAGGGTTTTTATTGTAACCTAGCTGAGCTACAAAGAATATATTTTAAGGATGGAAACTTAGACACACATTAATTTTTTTATTCCAATAACACGTTCTATCTGCTGATATGCAACAGTTCCAATCTCAGTCCTCTTAAAAAATGAAAGGTGTATTCAAACATGCAGACCTATAACTCTTTAATTAGCGCTCTCTCTTAACTTCCATTATTTCACTCTGTCAGTGTAAAACAACACCCAAAATCTCATTTGCAGGTAGATGTAGTTGAAATTAAAAAAGTCTATCTAAGATTTTAGCCTTTAATTTCTAGATGCCAACTGAAGAGTCAAAATCTTGGAATCTTTCATGACATTCAAAAAAAAAAAAAAAAGAAAAATCCCTCCAAATCCAACAGCAATGTTTCAATTTTGAGAGTGAAAATGTTGAAATAAAACATTTTGACATTTGCTGGAATTTAATGTTTTGAGATTTCTATTTGAAATGTTCCTCCTGTGAATCAGAAGAAAATTGTTCTGTAGGGGAAATTTTTGGCCAAAATTGCAAATCCATTCACAACAGCTGCCAGACTTTCTGAGGCAGACAGCAAGATCTGAGCTCAGGAATTCTCATATATGTAGCTATGGTGAGCATCTCTTGTCAACAAAAAAACAACTTATTGCTCATCGTTCCTGACTTCCTACATTCTTGCCTGTTTAATCATTGGTTTCGTCTGCGTAGCCTCAATCAAGAATAGATCTTTCTAAATAAGTCCCAACATACTAAATGTGCATAAAAACTGTTATTTTTAATATGAAACCAAAAGAATGAACATCGGACACCAGGGTTGTCTCCATGAGATGGAGATATGCGTGGTGCTGAGCATGACATCATATGGTATGGGACATTCCTTTGGTCAGTTGGGGTCAGCTCTCCTGGCTGTGTCCCCGCCCAAATTCTTGTGCACCCCCAGCCTACTTGCTGATGGGGTGGTGCGAGAAGCAGAAAAGGCCTTGACTCTGTGTAAGAACTGCTCAGCAACATCTAAAACATCCCTGTGTTATCAACACTGTTTTCAGCACAAATCCAAAACATAGCCCCATAGTAACTATGATGAAGAAAATGAACTCCATCCAAGACAAAACTAGCACATTCTCTACCCCTTATTCCCCACCATTTACATCATGCTCAGGTCCCACATTATCCAATACATTCTCATTACCCACCACGCTACTTCCCATCAGATATAATTTCCCTAGTCTATGGACCACACCCGTGAAATGTCTATAAAATGTCCATAAATTTCCACAAAATGTCCACTGAGTTCATTTAGTCCGTGACTTTGGGCTCCTTCTGTTATGTTGGTCACTCAGGACAGGAGAGGTGGTGGATTGTGTGGAGTTATTGGGCACCAAAGCCAGCTCAGATTGGGTCACTGCTGCACTTGCACTGCTTCTTGTAAGACTTCTCTTCCAATGTTTTGGGCGGCTTGTGTTACAGTAATTCCTATAACATGTAACTCAAATCATGTGTTACAACAATTTAAAGGTATATCCATTACAATCTCCAGCCCTGGTCCCTTTGGGCCAGACCATAGGGTTTAAGATTTTAATGACCTCCTCCCCCTGTTCATAGCCCGGCTAGAAACAAAGGGTTTCTGCTATAGTAATTGCCATAACATGCACCTCAAGTCCTGGGTTACAACAATTTAATGGTATTTTCATTACAATTTCCACCCCTGGTCCCTAGGGTTTAACACTGCAATGAGCTCCTCCCCTTGCCTCTGCTCCAGCTTGGACTTATCCACAGACTGCAGTCCCTTAGGGATGTACCTGCCCCAACTAGAGCCTTACCTATGAGCCACATTGTCTTCAGGGGTATACCTTCTGTGGTATACGCTTATCCACAGCCACAGTCTCTTTGAGGTGTGCCTGTTCCAGCATGGCATTATCCATGGGCCATGATGCCTTCAGAGATATACCTGCTCCAGCGTGGCCTTACCGACAGCCACAGTCCCTTCAGAAGCAAACCTGCTCCAACACAGCCTTACCCATGGCTGTAGTCCCTCCAGGGTTGTACCTCTGTCTTGGGCTTATCCATGGCCACATGCTTTGACGTGCTCCAGCATGACCTCATGCACAGTCACTGATGCTTTGAGGTGTACCTTTCTAGTGTGGACTTATCCTTGGGCCACAATCCCTTCAAAGGTATACCTGTTGTGGCACAGACATAACCATGGCCACAGAGTCTTTGAGATCTAGCTGCTGTGGTGTGGACTTATTCATGGCCACAGATGTTTCAGGGTGTTCTGCTGCCAGACACATGCCATATTTAAAGTACAAGATGGAATTAGAACTTGTGTGGAGGAAAGACTGTATCACAATTTATTTCAAGATTTATTTAGTCTATTCAATGATATATGTTGTCTATGCAAAAAGAAAATATTCAATCCAATTCCAAAACTCTTGGATTTTTTGAGGGTTTAAATTAGTCTTCAGTGTATTATATATTTATATATTTTTTAATTTAATAAGCAAATATTATGCAACTACATACCTCTTTTGAATGACTTTGCAAGTCTTTCCAAGTGGAGATATTAGTAAAGTCTGAAGGAGAGTTCCAAACATTTTATTCATATTATACTGTTAGAAAACAAGAAATGCAAACAGTGTTTCTAACAGATAAATAACTTCCATTCTACTTCCCTCCCCACAAGCATTTTGAAAATACTTTGTGTGCCAAACACCAGGAAAAAAACAGTACAATTCTGGGTAGCTCAGTGAATATGCTATTTTGGAAGTCCAAACAAAATGTGGTACCTCATAAAATATCCCTTTCTTTTTAATCCTTAAGATATCATGAGATAACTACAAGAAATGTTCTAACTCTCTAGAATAGCAACAGATATATTTAAAGAAAATGTGAGAAAATGTCTATTCTTAGGTTTTGACTCAAGAAGTATTATGACACATTGTAGATTTTTTGTATAGGAAAAAGTCTTTAGCATCTATTGTGGACTGTGCTAAAAATACATACCTTATTCTGTTGAAAATATATAAAATAATTATCTTTTATTTAACATTTTTTATAACGTCATTCATTTCCCCTTCACAGAACACCATATCCCTATGGACCACATAGACTGATTCAATACAATGCTATCCCTCAAATTTAGAGTACTTCCCTTCTATTTGTAAACTCAAAAAGCAGAATGGTATTTGTGTCATACATAAAAGAATTCCTTATCCCTTGTTCCTCATTAAAGAGGAACATAAAGGCCTTACATTTTGCTTTTAAATTTCTCTTCTTTCTCTTTAATCAGTTAATGCTGAACACCCTAATTATCTGTGCAGTACTAATAATTTATTAATCCAAAAACTAAGGTGGGTAACAGATATATAGTCATCTAGGCATTTGACAGAGTATTTAGCCAATCAGAAGTTCAAAGCTGAAGTGAAAATACAACAATCCATCTTACAGTTAACAGCTTACCAAGACCACGGTCTATCCAATGTCTTTGAACAAGTGTGATTCCAGCATAAGGATACAAAATGGTTTCCTTGCCTTTTTCTTCCAAACAGGTTGTGGTCAGAAGGACAGAAATGAAGTCTGTGACTACTGATGATCATAAATGACATTCCACAGGCCACAAAATTTGTCAGGTGTGATTTGCCCTAAGTGAAGCTGTGTTAGCTGTCACCAATCACGTCTCTGTTTTCTGTGGTTATCATATTTTCCAGGAGGATATAATCCAGTCTTGCATAAACGGGGAAAAACAGCCTGAAGAGGATATTTCTTGTGATTACCGAAGGACTTTTAGTAAGAGGAAGGGTTCATGGTTTGAAGAGATTATATATAAACTATTTAACACGGTCTCAGTAAGAGCAAACAACTGATTGTTTTCTGTGTTTACTTTTGTTTTTCACCTTGGAAGGAATGGAGAACCTGAATATATGAATATCATCTGGGAGTAAAGCATTCAAATAACTCAGTGTTATGAAACAGTTTGTGTTTTTTCCATGTGTTCACTGATTAGATTAAAGTCAATCTTTCTATTATATGAAAGGTTCCCTAGATGACAGTACTGTAAGTTTCAATTTTATTAACAATGTCTGTTCATCTTGATAACAACTCCATAGCTCAAACCTGGGGGATTAATAATAACAACAGGCATTTCAAGTACTGACTACTCTTATCAGCATTTGTAACTTCTATTTTTCTTTTTTTTTTTAAGCTGTAACTAGCCTCAAAGTTTTTTGTGCAAACTCCGATCCAGCAACCATTACACTAATAGGACTGAATAGATTGAGGTGCGCAGAAGCTCAGAATGACCTTTATGTGCAGTTTGACAGATATTTTCAGAATGCTTTCAAAGCATCTTAGAGTTCATACACGTTGTCAAAACTTCAGTTCTGTTCTAATTTTCCTTTTGTAAAAAGCAGATAGAAAGAAACAAAAGTACAGTAAATTTTAAATGAAGTAGCATATTTCTATATTACCATATTTTAGGAAACAGCAACAAAATAATCAGACCCCAACCTTCCATATTTTAATAGTGGGTCCTTACCTTAGGGAAGCCTCAGAGGAAATGTTTCCTACTTTAAAGTAGAAACTTCTTTTTTAGGCTGATCAGTGATGAGATATTTGTGTTCATTTAGAACCGACTTACAGACTCCTTAATGTCTCACTGAGCACATCCAGTGTTTTTCTTTGGTTCTCAAAACCAGAATATACTTTGAATGTGCTTTTCAGACTGGTTGCATACTTTGTAGATCATTGTTACTTCAAATTGAAGCTGTTGCTCTGCTCATGTGAGATACCAGTTACCCTCTTTCATGACACAGATACAGTAAGAGCTTGATTTTCCACTGGTGCAACCAATGGGACTTTTATTAATGATTTTAGAGTAAGTAGAATCAAGACTATTGGCTGAACATTTGAAAGTAGTACCCAAGGAAAGCCTTTTAAAGGTATTTATACCACTTATCTTATGAACATTGAAGTTAGGCATCTAAGCACTCTTGCTAACCCCAGAAGACCTTTTTCTTTAGGAGTCCAAATACCTTTGCAAACCTGAAATGCTGGTGGCTTCAGCTATGTTAGTGCTTGAAATGATTGTTGGTTTTATTCTCATTTACTGGTGGCAACAGGTTACTCAACTGTAAGATGTCCCTAGCTCCACTTCCCGAAAGAATACATAACCTTGTGGCAGAAAGTAGTCAAATGCTGTGTGTCATGCACTGTGAATACTAGAAATAGATCTGTGTTTGAGGAGTATGGATATTTTGGACAGCAAATCTTCCTTATGCAAGAATTTGAGTTCAAGGGTGACCATACAGGACCCTGAAGTCATGGAGTTGACTGGAATTTTTCTGAATCCCCCATAAGACCTAGGGGAAATCTCTTTACCTTTGTGTGCTGGATATAAATTGTCATTCCTCGTATTTATGTGCTTTGTCATGGCCAGGGCTGTATCTTATGCAATAGTACAGTGGTTCCAGTTAGGTCTTTAAGCAGCCTGTAATATAAAATATGATGAATATTGGTATCAAAATAAATACTCATGTTGAAAAAATGCATAGATGTCTGAAGTATAAAAAAGACTTTGCTGCAGTTCATAGTTTTACTTTTAGCTGAATGCATTAATTTCTTTTAAATAGAAAAGTACCCAAGAAACATTTGTAAGTGTTCTGTGAGGGCAGATTGAAATCTATGACTGGTTAGATTTGCCTTTCAAGATTTTATCCTAACTATTATGGTAAAGTACAAATCACAAAGCATTTAATTGTATCTGTTTTATTTGCATATAGAGTCTGGACCTTAAGCATGCTACCTTAACGTATTCCTTTGAGGCATATTAATCAATGCAAAATTAAAGATAATTATGGTAATTAAATCTTCTCAAAGTAAAAGGTGACTGTAGTAGTATTTAGCTCTAGCACAAGCCAAAAAATAAAAAGGGAACTTACTAACATCTTCTTCATTAGTTTGGTATTAATACACTATCTTCCTAATGCCTCTGTTGAAATCTGCATTTTAAACAAAAGGCAGAATTTGCCTTTCATTGCCTGGTGTATGACATTAGAGCTAAATGAGAGACATGGTTGTATCTGCACTGTCACTGTTGGTCTCTCTCTTTTACATGGCTTTTATTCAATTTATGCAACTCTCACTCCATAAAACATTAAATAGCTATATTGTGAGGCTTCATGTGTGGTGTCCTTCAGCTTAATCTTCAAGTAGTCTCAGCTGAATCAGGCGTTAAGGAGATGGCCTTGTACCGATGATGTTGTGCTCTGATCTTGTTATTGCAGTGACCAGGCTCTCAACAGTCCTCATTGCAACCCCTCCTGGATGTCAGTTCTGTGTCATAAATTTGTAGTTACAAAAAAACTCTATTTAACTTTTCTCTGAGCAGTCTGGTTCTGCTGCTCTCTCCTGCTCCAATACTGAGAGAAACACTAATAAGTCTGCACTTCAGCACTCGCTAAAACAGAGATCAATTTGGTAAGCACCAACATGGAAACAAATAGGCCCTTTATAGCTATTAATAAAGGAGGATAATTACTGGCATTAGTCACGGCATTTAATTTCACCAAAGTAGTAGCTGGACAGTTTGCTTTCCTCAAGGTGATGATTTTCTGTGAGACATTTTCAAGCTCCATGGCTCATGTTTTATAAATAGGCAAACCTCGTTTTCAAATGATAAATAAATAAATAAATACCCCCTTTTCTCCTCAACAATCCACCTCTCCTTCCCCAACAACATATTGAAAATGCTTCTGGTTTACAACAAACTATGTACACATAAATAGAAGATTGGAACATAACAAAGTCTAACAATTTGAAATATGCACCACAATACTAGTCTATGACTCCGAATAAATGTGCCTTTCTTCCTCTGAGAAGCATATGTTTTTCCTTGTTTTTCTTCCTTCAAAAAATAGTTTGTTAATCTGCTCAGAACATAGCGATAATTGCAGGAGAACATAAAAATGAAAGCATGAGAATCTAATGTGATAAAAGAAAAACAGCTTGATGAGTCAGTAGCCCATATTGTATGTCAGGAAGATAGAAAGATGTTTACCTTAATTCTCCCTGAAGTTCACTGCTGACACCACAAAGATAACTGCTCCAGGCATTACTCCATTTCCTTAACAAAGATGTAATCCTTGTTTTCAATGACTACAACACAAGGGAAGACCTGCTTTCTATACTGCCAAACTATGTTATATCAAACTGATCATGTGGAGTTAGGAAGCTACAGGTATGACCTAATAATTGGAGCCCATCAAGCAATTTTGGGGTACTATACACACAAGCCAAGGAATCATAGCCAAACAAATGTTGAGTACCATACAACCGAAATAAGAAGAATGGATGTGTTTTGGTCTTTCTTGATGGTGAGACTGAGTTGGTGGATTGCAATGAAAAAGAAAAAATAATGGACTCACACTTAAAGGGGTACGAGGAGATTAAAAATACCACAACTTCTGCATGTATGTTAATTTTTAAGCAGTGGAAGCATCTAATTTGGTGTTTCAGAGTGCCAGAGTTAGGATATATATTCCAGCCATGGCCTAGGTTCAGATTCTTGCTCACCTCCCTACTCTGTAGCCTGGCTTTGTATGAGACCTAAGATACTCTCACCCTATCTTTGACTTGGAATGATATAGTTTATCTCTTTTTTTTTCCAAAATTCTTCTGTATTAACCACACTCATTGACAAAGAAACAAGTATTTCCATTATCTTTTAATCTCCCAAATTACAGATTCAAAGATATTGAAAATAAATGTTTCATATACCAGAAAAAAATGCACAGCAATATCAGATCAGGTATATCAAAAGGTTATAGCAGCATCTAGGCCAAGGTCTTAAAGGGTCATAAAGAGAAATGTACCTGTCGCAAACAATGATATTCTATTTTTAGGGCCTCTGACTTAAATTGTCTTCAATCTATCCTGTAAAGAAAACATATATATTGCATTTCAGGCTTTCCTACCACTATGCTTATCAAAGGGACCTTAATTCCCATTTAATATTCGCTTTTGTTTTCCAAAGGATACGGTTCTACATAGACTTCATTGAAGACTGGTCAGAATTAAACAGCATTTGCTTTAGGTTTTGAGACTGCTAGGGAAATAAAGGACAACAAGGTCGAATATGACTGCAAGTCAATGCTGATTCAGACTATTCAGCTTACATAGACACTATTGCCAATTCAGAAGATACTGGCAGGTCAGAGCACTTGAGGAAAAGTTTGGACATTGCAGTTTTGTCTCTTTTCAAGAAATGCTATAGGACTACTGGCAAAACGACCATGTGTTTGAATTAATTAAAATGGCCATCACTTAAACAGAATCTGAAAGAGGGTAAACTTGAACTACTTTGGTTTCTTGGACCACTGAATCCAGTCCCAAAAGGTTGATTCAGTATATATAAAAGTTACAAGGAGTTTCATTAATTTTAAAAATGCAATGATGTTTGTGGATAAATTTATTAAAGCAGAAATCCAGACTACTTTGTGTAAAAATAACCCTGCTCCCCCAACAATAAACTATAAAGCCTAATTGTGTTTTTTATAAATTTGTGGGTTTGTTGGAATTCCTTTTCTAAACCGTCATAGAAGGAACGAGAAGTTGGGAAGCAATACAATGCATTTACATTAAAAATTCCCGTGCTCTGTCAACTCTATATAGAAGAAGCTCCCTTTATATCAGAAAGCACATGGTACTCTATTTATGAATAAAACATTTTAATTACGGGAAAAAATAAGTCATAAGTCTTCACTATTTGTTTAACTTGAATAATATGTTATTCAAGATGACCTGCAAAATCAGAAGTACTTTGTGGAAAAGCTATTCCATTTATTTATTTGTTAAAAATAAATTTATTGGTCTGAATAGCACCCATAGGAGCTCTTTTGAAGTTTATGTCTATGACCGGTTTTTGATAGTCACATAACAGATGTTTACCTTATTATAGTAATTGGAAAGATTTCATGACATAAGAAAACCATTATCATCACTTCTGTATTTTTTGCAGTATATATAAGACAGTGCTGGAGTGGTATATTGTCATGATTTGGCTGGCACACACTCACCTAATAGGAATGAAATAGATAAAGCTTTATACCTCTCTTGTATCTGCATACTAGGAATTACCACAAGGAGTATGGCACTGTTATGGGGTACACTGTTCCAAATGTATTAATGAGATCATTGTTGAATTACTCTCTAAGATGCCTACAGAAACATAAGCACAGTTTATTTTTATTGTATCATTTGCTTTCAACTCTGATAGACAGATGAGATCTTCCACAACTCCCTTGGACAATGTAACATCCCTGTAACAGCTCTAGCAATAAATTCCATCAAAAAAAAAAAGGCACTGATGGTGGATTTTTACTGAAATCCCTCTTCTGGGTGTCTGAGGCAGTAGGTCTTACCTGGGAAATAAGCAGGTCCAGCTACTGTCTTGGCTTAGCTTGTAAAACAGGCTAGGGTCTACTTGGTGGGGGAAAGTGGCTGTGCTGGTGTAGAGTGAAATAAAACATTGGTGAGTGTGATATGGAAATTAGGCGTTTACTAAAAAGGAAACATGGTAGGCATTGTGATGTGTTTGAGGATTTTTTTACTTTGCCAATAAGAGCACTATATGTATCAACAGCTTTATATCTCCTACAGAAATGGTAATATAAAAAGGATCTTAAATATTTCCACTGGTCTGTCTCAAGCTCTTTTCAGCCAGGTGCAATGCCTTAAATCTAACACAATAATTAGAAAACTGGAGCATTAGCAAGCAATGAAGAAATTTCACATTAGATAAGCTTAAACTAATACCAGATGTTTTTAGTGAAGCTGTTGCTTCATGTTGAATCTCACCTTTTCTCCACCTGGCTTGCTTTTGGTGTTTGGAGAACGACTTTGGGTCTTCTAACATAGTGAATGGCTGGGTGCCATTATACATAGGCATTTGCTGCACTGCAGTCCTTCTGCTTTGCTTCTTTTTAGTACTTTGGAGTACATTGGATATACTGTAAAGCATATAACAGCAGCAAGAGGAAAGTTCTGAACTCTTTCTTGAGAAGTGATATAGAGATTGTCTGTTGCAAAGGGCGAACATGTATGGATCTACCCTTTCTGTTAGGGAAGGTTATAGCTATTGAATTGCTCACTGCTTTCTATTAGTGAATTCAGTAAAGACGCTGTTTGCCAGCTTCTCCCATGGGACCTCTCTATATTTTTAGGTCTCTTCCTTGTGCACAAAATTCGTGTCTTACTCTGGACAGCCCATTATCCTCTCTCTCTCTCACTTAAATACACAAACCTCACTTTTTACCTTGTATTCACTGCAGCTGGGCCAATATATTGGATGCTTTATATTTATTTATACTCATCCTACCTGACCTTCAAGGCAGAATGGTGGGCACTCAGCTGTGTGCAAAGGCTGCAGCTCTGGCTTGCGGGTCTGCACCATCTACTCCAGTGGCTGTCAGTGCTTCCACCGAGATGGAGCTGCTGAAGAGAGAGGCTGCAGTGCAGACCTCAGACTGCAGGAGGTGCCTGGACCTTTCTCCCGGGGCAGGTATAGTGGCACACCTGCCTGCAAAAGTTGTGCCCAGGTGAAGGATTTCCTCCAGCAGGTGTCTGAGTTGCAGGAAGCAGTGAGGAGGCTGCTTAACATCAGGGAGGCTGAGGAGGAAATAGACAGCTGGTTCCATGTGCAATCTGCAGTGGACAAACAGTCTATGCCAAACATCCCAAAACTCCCACACTGGCACACACAGAAGGGAGGGGGGCAGTAACATGGAAGAACGGAAGCTTGTGATGGCAAGGACCAGCAGGAGGAAGAGACTTCCCCCAAAGCCTGAGGTACCCTTGCAGAACTGCTTCACCCCTCTGCAAAGCAGAAAGACCCATTGCATCAGGAGAGGAGCCAAAGGTGAGTAAGGCAATTTGATCCGCTCCCCATATAACAACCAGTGCAACTAAGAAAAGGCGACAGATGGCAGTAGTAGGTGACTCTCTTCTGAGAGATATGGAGGCACCCATTTGCCAATCTGACGCACCATCTGGAGAAGTGCGCTGCTCACTGGAGTCTCGTATCAGGGATGTCACCGAGAGACTACCAAGAGTCGTACAGTCCTCTGACTTTTATCCAATGCTGTCGTTTCATGTGGGCACCAGTGGTACAGCCAGAGGCAGCCTGAGGAATATCAAGAAGGATTACAGAGCCCTGGGAGTGATGGTCAGGGACTCTGGGGTGCAGGAAGTTTTTTCATCAGTCCTCCTGGTCAAAGGGAAGGGGGCCAGTCGAGTCTGGCAAAACAAATGGCTACAGGGCTGGTGCCACAGCCAGGGGTTTGGCTTCTTAGACCATGGGACTCGCTTTGCGAAAACTGGTCTGCTGGGGCCTGATGGGGTCAGAGAAGGGGAAGAACAGAGGCTTGCCAAGCTCGTAAAGAGGGCTTTAAGCTAGAGTTGCTGGGGAAGGGGAACCTCAATACATCCCACTCCTACCAGTATGATGCCAATGCCAGTAATGGATGATAGAGTCTGGAGAAAGTCACAGGTCAACAGGAGAGCACCTGGACTGCAGCACAAATAAATACCAGCCACTCCAGCCAGTAAGTTAACTTCATTGAGGGCTCAACTTAAATGCCTCTATGTAAACACACGTAGCATGGGGAACAAACAAGAGGAGTTAGAGATGTGCGCACACCTGTAGGGCTATGATCTTATTGGCACCACGGAGATGTGGTGGGATGGCTTCTGTGACTGGAATGTCAGAATGGAAGGGTACAGGCTTTTCAGGAAGGACAGACAGGGGAGATAAGGAGGGGGTGTTGCATTCTATGTCAATGACCAGTTGGAGTGGCTGGGTGGATGCCCCATTTCTGGAAGTGTTCAAGGCCAGGTTGGATGGGTCTTTGAGCAACCTGTTCTAGTGGAAGGTGTCCTTGCCCATGGCAGGGGGGGGTTGGAACTAGATGATCTTCAAGGTCTCTTCCAACTCCAACCATTTTATGATTCTGTGATTCTATGTTTTTTTTCTTTTAATTTATATTACATGAAAAATGTCACCCCCTATGTCAAATACCTGGAGGAGATTTAAACAATATAGACCTACAGTCAGATGTCCCCTTTTGATCTCAGACATACATGTTTCTCTTCCATGTATGCAGTTCTTTTCTATACAGGGACCTCCCCCGTAACAAATCAGAACAATGCCAGGGCACCCCAAGACCCAGAACCTCAGAATTCATAGTGATTCATAGTCTGGTGGTGGCCACTACTGTTGCAGGATGCGAGTACTGCCCCTGTGCCAACTTGGACCTAGGTGAGCACCAGAGCTCTCTCTGGCCTTCTGCTGCTGTCCTCTGAAAGGGAGCCCCATCCTGTGCACATTGGGCAGGGACAGAGCCCAGGGCTCTAAGGGATGGCTGGCTATGTCCTTTGTCTTCAAAACATCTAGCAGAAGTTTGGGAATACATGTGTCCAAGTTTGGGAATAGCTGTATCTTAATAGGAAGTATAACCAACAGTTGCCTCAGTGATCATGTATTTCTGACGATATTTTTTGATGTACCTTGCACAGCCTGCTGTAATATTTTACTGTGTTGTCAGACATAAAACATTAAGTATACTTCTTATACTTCAAAGATAACACAATACCTACACCTGTCAAGAAAGGTGCAGTCATAATTCTAGCTACTATAACTAACATTCAGTCTGTCGTGGTTTGGGCTGAACTGGCCACCGGGTGACCGACAGATGCTCTCCCCTACTTCTCTTCAAAGAGAGAGGCAGAGGGGAGAAAGATAGACTTAAGAGTTTAGAAGGAACTAAACTACTTTAATGAAATATTAATAATGAAATAAAAGGAAATAATGAAATATATACAAAACTGTATCAAGCTCCCAGGATGATGATTATGTCACCAGCTGGCACTGGGAAAATCCCAGACTGGACTCAGTGATGGACGGGAACTGGATTCCAACTGGATGAACAGACAGAGTACTCCTCAGACGCCGGCCATTGAAGAAGGAGGGTTGACCCTTTGATCCCTCAGGTTTTATACTGAGCATGAGGCAGATGGGATGGAATACCCTGTTGGTCAGTTTGGGGTCACCTGTCCTGTCTGCTCCTCCCTGCAGGTGGGACCCCCCTACGCTTTCTGCTTTCTGCTTCCGACCCTCCAATGGGGCAAATAACACAGTTATCTGCCCTTGGCTGTTATAGCAATAAGTATAAGCAAGAGCCTCTCTGCATACCATGCCTGGGCATCAGCTATAAACATTGGTCTTATCACTCTGAGAGTGAACAGTGTCTGCACAATATGCTGTTGATTTCAGTAGTTAGAAGAGGCCCAGCTAAAAAGTAAAGTTACTGAACAAAATTGGTCCTGTTTTACCTCAAACTAGGACACACTCTTACTAACATAAATGCACAGGAAATAGAAACTTATTTCAGAGAAATCTGCATATCTACATTTTTTGAAACTTCACTGATAAAGTAGGAAATATCAATGTACAATGACTTCATAGAATCATAGAACAGTTTGGGTTGGAAGGGACCTTTAAAGGTCACCTAGTCCAACCCCCATCAATGAGCAGGGACATCTTCAACTAGATCAGGTTGCTCAGAGCCCCATCTAAACTGACCTTGAATGTTTCCAGGGATAGAGCATCTACCACCTCTCTGGGCAATCTGTTCCAGTGTTTCACCACCTTCATTGTAAAAAATTTCTTCCTTATATCTAGTCTAAATCTATGCTCTTTTAGTTTGTTGTTTCTTGGTAACCTTAAACTTTATATATGTTGTATTAGCATACTCAAATAGTAAATATGTCTGTATAGTTTTAAACAATCAAACACTACTACAAATATTCATGTGTCATGTTTCTAGGCATAGTCAATGTCAGACAGCTTTGAAATCTCCCAACATTAATTTCAAAAGCTGTCTCATATATGATTGGGAAACAATAGAAGTCATTCTGTGTTTGTATCGCATGCATTTCAGAGAGACTCTAGTATTGCTTTATAGTTTGAAACAGTAAGTCTATTTTTATGCATGTCCCAATTATAATCTTTATTTAAATGCCATTCTTAAAACATCATTTGAAAGAGAAAAAAAGAGATCATGAATAACTGAAGGCTGGTTTGATTATTAGTCTGTGTAAGTAGAAAGAAGCTCTTTATTAACGGCAGCGTGAATCTATTGGCTCCATTTGTCTTCTGATAAACAAGAGCACAGGAAAAAACAGAGGTATCCAAAAAGGTTTAAAAAGCCTAATCTACTTTCAGAAGAGGAGGAAAGTCAGGTTCTTCTAGAAGACAATTCACAGCAGCTAAGTTAGATACTTGGTCTGAATAGTCATCTGGCGGATCACCTCTTTCTCTCCATTAATAATAAAGAATATGTAGGTCTGGCTTGCATAAGTGTATACATAGGTATAACCTTTGTGAATACTACTTATTTTTCACCATAGGTCTACAGTTTTCCTTTCACTATAGGAAATTTTAAATGCCATCCAATTAAATAGCACTCAAGAAATCCAAATCTTCCTCAATGAGTTCCATAGCTCTGCTGTATCCTTAGCTGTTCCGATCATAGCACATAGGAATTTATTCCTATCCTGTTGTCCTAAAACATATTAATTTGTTAAAAAGATTTTTAATGTCTTTCTTTAATTAAAAGAGAATTATATTGTGCCTACTGTTTTATAATTATGTAATTTTCTTAAAAATACCTGTAAAAACTATGTAATTCTCCCTTAAATTTTATAAGCTCTTTTGGAAAACCCATGTTGATCTCAAACCAATGAGAGGGTATGTTAAGACACATCAATGCTTAAATTAATATAATTAAGCAAAAGGACAAACAATAGAGGAAGAGAAAGTATTAAGACTGATGATAACAGGAGTCAGGCGAGGGATACCTTTCATGAAAAGGACAGCACGAATTTAAATTTGGCTAATTTAAATCTCTCAATTAAGTGCCTTATTGGTAGTAACCCACTCTCAGGGGTTTGGGATTGTATAGTATATGCAAATATGCACCCTGTAGTTCAGTAGAAGTTCTTGTTATATATAGCAGTGGTAAAGTACAAAAAAAAAAAAAAAGGAAAAACTGAGTTCACTAATTTCGGCATTTCCATACTTAAGGGGATTCTGGAGGCACAGTGCTTTAGGTGCTCTTTTTCAGCCTATATTGGGTGCCTGTCTCTTCTAATCAGATTATAATAATAGTAGTAATTATTGCCTAGGATCTGGTCTATTTTACCCTCTTCTAAGGAAGATAGAATAGCTACTTAACTGTGTCCAGAACAGTGACCCAGAAAGTGGGTACCTTGTACTCCAGGGACCTCTCAAACTGACATGGACTGATTTGTTATACCCAGGAGTTAACTACCTACCAAGTTATAAGCAATCTCTAGTTTGCACCCTATTAGTACTTCTCTTGCAGCTGGACTACTGACCAGATGAGCAAGCAGGAATCATGGGTCCAGACAGAGTCCAGTTCTAGCTTAGTCAGTAAGGCTCTAAGTAAGTAGAAACAAAATTTCTGGCTCACTTCCTAGAAGATGCATGCATTTTGCACGTACATTTTGCGTTATATTTTAGAAAAAGAGTTCTGGGTTGAACACCCTGTATCCTTAGACTTCTCTGCTTCCTATCTAATATTGTTACACCAGGCCTGTTTGTGCAATGGCTTAGCTTCAGAGACATGCTGTGTGTGTTTTTATTTATAAATAGCTGGTAGATCAATAGATAGATAAAGCTGACAGGAACCTCTGAGACAGAGATCAGATTGAAAGGAGCCCGGGAACATAACATCCTTCAGCCTCAAGACAAAAGTGGGACCTACCCTGACATATAATACTGAATTAATCAGAATACTGACCACATTTAATATAGCAAGACTGATCAACTGAAATCTAATATCTGACCACCTAAACCTGGGTTACAAAAAGCGACATGAAGTCAATCTAGCAAGAGGAGATTGACCATGTGTGAGAGACAAAACTAAATGCACAAAGTGCTTTCAAGCTAACTATTGAAGCATCTAGTAATATGGATGTTTGCAAAGTCATGCAATCTGGGAATAACTTATTCTTTGCATAGAAAAGAACAGTTGCAGTTCTTCTGTTTACTTTTCAGTACATTTTTCCGTATAGTGACACATGAAATTGGAGATATTAAACAAAAGTACTACAAAATGGTGAGAAACTGGGTAAAAAGCTTATAGCCTAGAAAAGGAAAGCACTAAGTTTATAGAAAGTTACTTGCAAATTTTCTTCAAGGTCCATTTCAGAGGTGTTTTCTTCCAATGTTCTTATTTTGGAAAAAAAAAATTATGAGCATGTTAAAATGAAAAAGTTTGGGAACTGATATTCAAAAGGACTAATCATGCTACGTCATAATATCCTTATAGTTAGAAAAGGTAAATTCAAATCAAATATCTGTTCCAAGAAGGTCCACTGTAGTGATGAGGAGAAAGAAGAAACTACATAGATTTTGCTCTTGGAATCCAACAAAGTGAAAGCTTAGATAAGCTGCTGCTCTCTCAGATGTAGCACATCTGAAGTGTATGACACATAAACACCAATGGGGGAAAAATATTTAAAATAAATAAAAGTTGGCCAAAGAACAAAGGACTATTAACTGGTCATAGTTAAACTTCTGTGAAGTTAAAAGACAGTTTCTAACTATTCCTAATGGAAAGAATCAATCGAAAAGGTGAGGAAAGGACCTAACTAGTTTGAAATAAGATCTGGATGAATTAATGGAGGAAATTACTTTAGTGTTGCTTATGAGAATAGCATGCTGATTTAATGATTCAGATGGATCCTTCAAGTTCTCTTGAAAGTTGATGATATACTCCTTAGGAGATAAGCAAACTTTTTCCTATGGGTGTTCCAGGTCAGCTATAAAGAACAGTTCAAAGGAGACTGAATTTGCCGAAAATGCAAGAAAAGAGTCCTTACTGTCCTGAAGACTTGAACACAGTGTTATAGGTCTACTAAAAAGATTCAGAAAATATTGGATCCATCTTTAAAATGAAAGGTTCCTCCTGTCAGTTTGCCATTACCTCATGTAGAGTAAGGGTATTATATTTGGTTAAAAGTGCTTCATCAGTGTTTATTTAAAATACATAATTCTCTTAAATCTGCCACATTGGTTCACCAGGGCTGAGCCTCAGTTAATTTGAACACAATCCAGACTGTGGTTGATTAATCCTGCTTTTATTGAAATTCAAGTCCACCTCACACAGATAGTCAGAATTGTTCATGGTATTTAGATAAAGCCTAATGGAAAAGATTTTCAAATATGATTAATGAACCTCTGCTTTTAAAGGCATAAACTCTGCTATGCAGCTATGGATCTCATGATATCGGCTGATGGTGATATTCCTGTCATATGAACATACACCCTACCACTTTTTGTACACTGGCTTCCTGAAGGGTTAATTTGTAAAAAAGGATTTGGTGTAAATGCCACCACACAAAGTACAAACTTTTTAAAAATCTGTTTAACAGAACTACACAATGAAGAAAAATAACATGTAATTTAAAAATCCGTTGACTTGACCAAATGAGTTCTCCTTGCCACACATTTAATTGAAGAAATTAAAGACCTCAAGGTTTTCTTTCTGCTTCATTTCCTTCGCATTTTTTCTGCATAGGGAAAGAAAAAAAAAAATAGAACGAGAACATGCTTAATAGAGCTCAGCATAGACATTATAGAGTACATAAAAGAGACACTCAAGGGCAGGTTGTTTGCCAAAGAGCACCCTTTGCAAAAACAACAGTATTTTATCTTTTCTGAACTTACAATGCTAATTTGACCCCAAACTTCCCTCTCAAACTCTTCCACACAGAATTTTGTAACCACAAAAGACAGCAAGAAGAGTCACAGGGCTTTTAGTGCTGTGAGAGAAAATGTAGATAGGTAATGAGAAACACGAATTATTTTTAAGAGGTGGACAATTAATATTCACAGTAGACAGAACTCTTCCATTTTTCTGAGACAAAGACAGTTAAAGTCCCTGGCATTTACCTCTTCATTTGAATTTAATGACAATGCAGTTGGTTTAAACCTTTCTGGAGGACATATATTAGGTGTAAATGGTATCCCGAGTCCTGGAATTTAAATCCAGCTCACCACACAATGCTTGAGAAAGCTTCATTTTGCTGATGGGAGTCCCGTAAGACAGTAGCCAGAATATTTGAAGGTGGCTGAACACAGAAGAGCAAATTTACTGCAAGTGAAGAATAACCTTGAGAATACATGGAGTACAATTAGTAAACTATCAGTATACAGTGCATTTCTGTGTTTGCTGTAGAATAAGCCCAACTGTAAACACATTCTTTTGAAACACAAAGTCCTAAAACTTAGTAGGTTGTCCAAAATACTGATATCATATAAAAGGCTTCCTTTTGACATTTGGGCAAGTCTGGTCTCATCTATTCTACAGTGGTATTGTCTTTACCAAATCCAGAATATTAATAAAAAATTTCAGAGCATAACAAACAGTAAAAAGTTTTGAATGGGTCACAAATGAAGATCAATCTACAGAGGTTCATACTGTTTCTAGAGAAATTGCATGCTTTACTAAAGTTATTTGCTTCTTTATATAGAATGAGTTACAGTAGAACACAGAATAGGTCTAAAAGTGGAATGACATTTCTAAAATTGGAGCTAATATTTTTTTAACATTTTCTCACTATATATTGATTTTATGTTTGTAAACTGGACACTCGTCCTAGAAGCACTAATTGCTTGAACAACGACTGTCTCCTTCTGACTTCTCCTTACTTAAGAAATGCTGCTGACTCTAGTTCTGAGGTGTTGTGGTTTAACCCTGGTGGACAGCTCAGCCCTACACAGCTGCTCACTCACTCCCCTACAGTGAGGCGGGGAAAGAATCGGAAGGGCAAAGGTAAGACAAAGACAGTTTAATAGGTAAAGAAAAAGCTGCACATGCAAGCAAAGCAAAACAAGGAATTAATTCACTACTTCCCATCAGCAGGCAGGTGTTCAGCCATCTACAGGAAAGCAGGGCTCCATCACACGTAACAGTGACTTGGCAAGACAAATGTCATCACTCCAAATGTCCCTCCCTTCCTCCTTCTTTCCCCAGCTTTTATTGCTGAGAATGACATCACAGGGTATGGGAGATCCCTTTGGTCAGTTGGGATCAGCTGGCCTGGCTGTGTTCCCTCCCAACTTCTTGTGCACCCCCAGCCTGCTCACTGGTGGCATGAGAAACAGAGAAGGCCTTGATGCTCTGCAAGCACTGCTCAGCAACACCTAAAATGTCCCTGTGTTATCAACACTGTTTACAGCACAAATCCAAAACTTTGCAGCATATGGGCTGAGGTAAACAAAATTAACTCTGTTCCAACCAAAACCAGTGCATAAGGAAACATAACAGTTTCTGCATGGGATAGCAAGTGCTGGAATAGATGCACTCCAAAAGGAATTGATTAGGTTACATTTGTGTACCGTGACTAAAAATTTTAATGGTTTAATGCAAGATCATGAAGTGATAGATATAGTCTTTTAACTAGTAGTTTTGCCAGCGTGGAAGAGTCTTAGCAAATGTGAAATGAAAGAAAGACTTGTTTTTGTGTGAGAGTTTAAAAATATAAATTCCAGCAACATTTATTTTTCTCTAAGAATGAAACATTTATAATTTTATAACAGGATATAATTTTATAGGAAATATATTGAATACTTCCAGAAACTTCAGGAAGTTAGTTTTCCATTCCTGGTATTTTTGTTAGTATAAATATCTGACAACTAGATGCCACTTCAGGGTTAATATGTCTGAGAGTATGCTTTTAAGTAAAATTTCATTAAATATTGAATATACTTGCTTGTAACAAATTTATAGAGTAAGTTACTTACATTTCCATCCATTTAATGAAGAAATATGTACCTATATTTCAGCAGATAAGGATATTTATAAAGGCACAATACTCATTTCCAACTGAATTTAAGTGGGAATTATATGAGAACTGGTGTCCTTGTCACTTAGAACCAGGAGGACTTTATAGTGTCTCTAATAAAACATCTAAATTTAAACTGAGGAGACAAAGAATGCACATTTTAATAGGAAAATAAAAGATACAAAGAAAATGAGGGTAAACCACTTCATGGTTAAACCACACGATGAAAGATACACATTGTGAAGCTATGAAGTGGTGGAGATTCCACCCTATTTTTCACTATTATGTAATGTAGTTTTGATTCTTTACTGTTGAAGTTTTCACTTCAGAACATCCATTTCATTGATTTCATTCATTATTTCTAGTAATGTGACTGTAAGATGAGCAATTAGAGTTGTTAAACACTTCACCAGCTGCTCATGCAAAAGTAATAGTTTTTGAGATACGGTCATTGTTCTATGTCAAAGATCCTGATACTCAAAAGCAAATCACCAGCCTCTTCCCAGAATTTCTATAAATCAAAATCTAACTAAATCGCCATATTGCAGTCCTAATTACAGAAAAAAACTTAATTGTGCACATACTTTATTCAGTGTAGCACTTAAACACATGCTTAAAATTATATTCATTCTTAAGTTCAACTGGTTTCAGTAGGGCAAAGCAGAAGTTTAAAGTTCTTCATGCAGTAGAAATTCTATTTAGAACAGGTTTTCTAAGTTAATTTTCAAGGTTAATGTGATTTCTATTACAATTTCTCTCTGTAAAAAATTAAATTAAGCTATACTTAGAAAATTATTATTGTTCATATTATTATTACTATTAATTATATCTTTATTATTGAAAATAATAATGCCTCCATCTGATGGTATGCTTATGTTTTTTGAGAGCCATTTGTTTTTCCAGTCTTAAACTGGTTCTGACATCTAAAAGGTGTGCTGCAGTCAGATTCACAAATAGAAGATTATTACACTCTGTTTTGTTACAGAATTTTCTTGCAGACCCGGCAATATGACAGATGATAGCTTTAATATGATATGAAGAGCTATAACATTCCTTCTTTATTTGTTTATTGCGTGGATCTGTAAGAGATTCAACAAGCTTTGCCAAAGTGTGTTTCCATTTGCATTGTAATTAACGATTCTCTTCATAGAGGCAGCAGAAGCAATGAGCTTTTTGCCTGTGTTTTTTTAGACAAAATGAATTGGCAGAAATCAGCACCTAATTTTCTTAAACACAAAGGTAAAGCATGCATTTATTTTGAGCGTAAAATTATGCCATGTATCAGGAAAAAAATGAAGACTATAACACTTCCATGAGTAGTAGAGCAGGTGATTCATTAGCTAATATTCTGCTTTGGAATAAGACTTCTATTTAAAGGAATGAATAGTTTCAAATGATTTTTCAGTTCAGGTTTCTTACAGCATGCACTGCACATATGTGCACACATACACACATACTTAAGTGTGTTTGTAATATAAAACATATACAGTAATTAAAAATATTTTATATTAATATAGAGGTATTATATAATATGCATTACATATGTAGGAATTATATCTAATAATATGCCTGTTCTATTGTCAAAATTATTATCCAGTGTAAAGTGACTGAAAATTTAAGTTATTAAACTAAAAAAATAATCTCCTGGTACTAAACATTATCGAGAGATGGTAAAGCAAACAAAAGAGTTACAAATAATAGGGATTTTATTTTGCTCAAAATAATTTAATTACTACATTAAAGCAGAAAAATCCATATTTGCCGATAGGAGAAACCCTAATACTCTCTGAGCCCTTCTAGAAGGTTTCATAGACTAGAATTGTTGGAGACTATTTTTATTATTTTTATTATTATTTTTTATCATCTTTTGTATGTTGCACACTGATGCAGCATCACACAAAAAGGAAGCCATCCTGACCTTGCATCAGCAGGAAGTTCAACATACTTGTGCCAAATTTTCCAGAGGGTAACTAGGAAGCGACTGATCTGAGTCAGTTACTGTCTTTGATTTATCTCACTGAAGCAAAGTTGGTATAGACACCACCTGCTCAATTGTGATTCTGTAACTACATGAAAGTGTCAACCCTTCTTATCCTAAAATTCTTCTGAAATATTTCTCTTGATAAGTTCCTAAAGACCTCGTCATCTGCTTTTGATAGTCATGGTTACTCTTACATAGTCATTCACTGCATAATAAAAGATAAACCAAACCAATCACTTGCAATTAATTTCAGCCTTAATTAATCTTTTAACCTTGAAGACTTAACCTTACCAAGCACTCAAAATTATTTGTTATACTTAATTCATCAACTCTTGATTGACTAGCTTTTCATTCATGTGATGAGACCCTGATATACACTAAAGTGTAAAGAAAAATATCATTTTGTTTAGAGAATATACTGTTAACAGTGTCACAATGGTGATTAACCTATCACAGGAAAGAAACCACGCCTCAGAGACATGCAGATAAGTCAATTAAAGAAATTTATACATCAGTCGATCTAATGGATATTCAATAAATAAATAATTTTTCTTTTTGGTTAATTGCAAATACCTCAGCCCAAAGAAATACTAATAATTTAAGGACAGTATAGGTGCACAAAATACTGAATATAAAGCATCATAAACTTAAATGTACTAACAGTTATGTTTCTGTGAAAAAGTTGTACTTGAAGTGGAAATAGTGGTGACATTTTCTCACAAAAGACTGTAAAAAAAACCCCAGATCTTTAAGCATTTTCATTAATTTTTGCTTGATGTAAATATCCAATATGGAGTTCAGAGAGGAGCTACAGAGCTGAAATTAGCTTACTACACCCATTGGGCCCAGTATGCTTTCACTAAATGCAATTATTCTTCAGTGTTCATTTATGTAAGTGGTTGAACTTGCCTGCAGCAAGGAAGGAAGGAATACAAGGCTAGACCTCAAGCGAGCATGCAAACTGATTTTAAAATTAGTAGTCAAAATTAGTGTTCATCACTGAGTAGAAAAGCTAAGACTCTAAATGAAAACTTATGAAGAAGGGAATAAAGAACTTCATCAAAATGCATGGGAAATAAGTAATTCCTAAACGTCCAAACCCATTTTTGACAGTGAATCCACAGGTGTTTTGGACAGGTCACTTGAGTTAATTAAAACCTCTGGAAAAGAAGGGATGATATTTTATTCTATTCTCTGAAAGTGTTGTGGCTGAACTATTTAAGTTACTGCTGATAAAGTGCATTGAAGGCCAAATGGCTTTAACTATAATTAAATAAGAAAAAATAATAAATAAATCCATAAATACACTTTCTGCTGGTACAGAAATATTAGTGCCCTATCTTTCAGAATTTACACACAGAAAAGTTTAACATACACGTCATTGAATCTGTTTGCTTTTCCCTATACAGCATAAACTTCTTTCTCACTAGCACTAATACTTTGTCTTCCAAAAGAGTGCTTGCACGTTTTATGTGCAAAATTCACGCTTCTGCTCACGTTAAGATATGATGATTGACTTAGGCTTTATGTAAATATTTACCTCTAATAGGAAGGCTTCTTGGGTGGAGGTTTGAAAAATGTTTGAATTTAGTTTGTCTAAAAACACGCAAGGCAGTTCTTACTTCCTATCTGGCACTTTCTTACTCTAATATACATTACTCTCAGTCCTACTCACCTGCTCTGGAGTTGCAAAAACACCTTAAAAATTTTCAGAATATGACACGGAAAATTTTGGGGTGTTGGATTATTATTTTTTTCCTAGAATAAATCTTTCTATTTAAAAATATATTTTGTTCCAGTTTGGATCAAAAGTCAGAATACCACCATTTCTCACAAAGCCAAACTCTTCTATAAAAGCTACTAGAAATTATCTAAATGTTATCTGTTGATATTGAATAATTTCAACTTTATATTGAAATATAAGCTTGAAAGCCAGGATAAATATAAGTGTAACTGAAACAAATTGATACAGCATTTTCCCATGGAAAATGTAGCTGAACTCAAAACATTAAAATAAAAGTTTAGATGTGTGAAAAATCTTTTTTTTTCCTAAGGTAAATATATTTCATCAGCTATTCCTTGATAAATTATGCTTGCAACAAACTTATGTTTAGGCAATTTAACATTCAGTGTGTGTACTGTAGAT
This sequence comes from Anarhynchus alexandrinus, assembly GCA_008711295.1. Classification (NCBI taxonomy): domain Eukaryota; kingdom Metazoa; phylum Chordata; class Aves; order Charadriiformes; family Charadriidae; genus Anarhynchus; species Anarhynchus alexandrinus. The sequence goes on along the minus strand of VUYV01000018.1, from coordinate 1,235,958 downwards.
GGCTTGAGTTGCCCTTTCAGAGCATTCTTTAATAGCAATGGGCAAACTGCCTTTGNNNAATAGACTAATAGAAATTAGGGAAAACAACATTTGTCCCTAAATTCTCTCTCTTGCCCTTTTCCCCACATTATTATTCCCTATAGGTGTCACAGTTTGTATTCATTAATTTTTCTTTTCTGTTCTTTTATCTTTTCCCGATTTAGTATGTTTCCTACCTTCTTTATCACTGTTTTTTTAAGCAATATTGGAAAACTCACACTTATCTTCTTGAGTTGCTCATTACATCCTTTTGCAAGTGAAACAAACTACTTCTGAGCAAAGAAAGCAAAGGTGAAGAGAGGGGTTCCTTTCCACATTTTGTTTCTTGCTGTTATCTTGCTTGCTTCTGTGCTGTAGCAAAAGCGTTTGAACGGGGTTCTGCAATACGGGGAAAAGCCTTCACACACGACAGCCTGGTTTGTGAATACCGGTTTCCTCTGGCATCCTTGGGCTTTCCTGTTTCATGCATGATGTGCAGGTTTTCTGCTCATTCAGTATAACCTCAGGCATACTCTGAAAATGAGCTTCCAGCAGAAGCTGTGCTGCTTAGTCAAATTTAAGAAGCCTCAAACTGTGAATATTCTGGCCCTCTGTTGTCTGCCATAATTTGCATCCTCAAATCCTCTCCTCAGCTAACAATTTTCCTGAGTAATACTCATTCATACGGCAGTTATTTTTCTCCTCTTTTCTGTAGCAGAATAAGGGTGTCCTTGTTTGCACGCACAGAAGCAACACTCTCTCCTCTGCCTGAGCATTTAATGAGTGACCATTCTGTCATCTACTCTGCTCAGTTTCTAATTATTGATATACAAATCATAACACATCCATTTTGCAGCTTTCCAGCTGAGCTTTCCACATTTCCTTTGCACTTGTTTCTCTTGGAATGAAACCACTGAACTGGCAGGAGCCTCTGTGTGTGGAAACAAAAGTGTGAGGACTTGTCCGTTCTTTCTTTCTTTGTTTTCACGAGGCATGCATAAAACAGATTTGAGAGCAGTTGCCTAAAAAAGGGGAACACCAATTTTAAGTCTTTGGTCATCCTCATTCAAAGTGATAGATACACTGCTTTCATAGCTACACGTTCATAATTGTATAACAAACTCTACACAGTGCTTGGATACAAGACTGCTCAATCACATTGTCCCCCTACTGTGATGCACCCATTTTAAGAAGTAAAATGAGCAACCCTGTAAGAAAAATACATACAGATTACCTTATGGCCTCTGCAATTCTCTGAGGAATTTGAAAGAATGCAAATAAGCGCTAGTTCTCCAGCTCTGTCAATAGACATCTAAAGTCACACAAAAGTCTATCCTCACCTCCTGCAAGGTACTATTGGGCAATGAATACATCTGTTTCATTTTGCTGAATTCCTGTAACCCAATTTCTTCACTGCGTCCCTCCAAATAAATTTAATAGTTACATTTTTCCACAGCAAAAATAAGATTCAACTGTAAATTTCTCAGGCTTGCATCAGGCCATTAAGTAGTTGCACTTACAAATTTCACAAACCATCCATAACTACTAAAACTCCCTTCACTGTTCCACTGTAAACCTAATAATAAGAGAATCAGAGGTTAAGTATTCTTCCATATGCTCTCGCAAGAGTGGAAAGAATATCCATTATCCAGGAAGACAGTGCAATAGAATATACTCCTGTACACAGCAAGAAAAAAATCATTTCATTGATTATTGTAAATGACGTCTTAAAAAACATGTGTTCAGTTCTGCTGGTAATGTATTATCTGACTTCCTCAGATCTTTAGGTGAAGGGTGTATTGAACATTTCTGGTCAGAGAGATTCAGCCTGTAGTGACAAAAGTCTATGGCAGCAATTGAATACAGATATTAACTTCAGGGCCTATGCAAGCAGATGAAATTTATTGAACTTGACATATCTAATAACAGGAACCCTTGACTGTGTTTGTTGGCCTTACAGTTATTGAAATCATTAACAAAATAAGCTTTCCATTGGCTGTTCTTATTTTATCTCTACAGTTTTAAATGCAAATTATTGAAGCAGGGAAAACCTGCAAGGAGTCTTATTAAAGAAGCTAAATGAATCAAGTCAAGAAAACACGGGGAAAAATGAATGTCCTCTGCATTAGGGTCTGTCTACAAGAGATTCTAAGAACACAAGAAGGATATTAACTTACAATGCACAAAGTGCTTTATATACCCTCTGCATATATATGCTTGTGGTGCATGCTAAGGCAGAGAAAGCTTACTGAAGGAAAAAGCAGGTGTCTAAACATCTGTCTGTTCTTTCTAACTCTGTAATTTATTCTCTATTCAAATATAGTGTGTTTTATATCTTTCTAGGCATCTCCCCAGCACCACCACCACCTTTGAAGACAGGACTTAAAAACTGCAAACCTGTGGAGATCAGGAATTCTCCAGAACTTGTCTTCCCACTCTCCCATTCTGTTGACTGGCTTTTCTCCCTGTAATAGCAGTCTTCGTTTGAATCATTTAATCCATAGATCTCCCCAAATTCATTATGAGTACATGACTGTCCTCAAACCCTACTCTTGCAAACATTGACCCAGGCTTAGATTTATCCATTTTCTCTCTTCAGCCCCTTTGACTAAAACCTGTAAGATAGGATTTTCAGGTGTTACACACGCCGTACCTCTTTCTTTAGTCCTTTCTTCAACATAATTCAATTCTACTACATACAAAAATATGGACATGTTGCATCTATGTTAATGTTTTTTGTTATTTTTCTCATATAAGTAAGTGCACGAACGGATTCAAGAGCAGGCCCTTCTTTTGCTAGCTACAGTCCATCAGATTTTCCTACGATGCTTCATTTGTGTGAAGATAACAAGGAAAAAAAGATCTAGCAACCACGTTTCCTTCTACATAGTGCAAGTTTGGTTTTGTTCTGTTTTGCTTTGTTTCATTTTTCTGTGGTATTAGGCAACCCTCTGCATACTTAGAAGAGCTTTGGAGTTTCAAACAACAGTTGTAGCTCTGCACATACTAGAAAAAGGGAAAAGGGATGGCAACCACGATGATTTCTTCCTTTCCAGGGACTTTGGCACAGTCAGTGGCATCACCATAGTACTCCAGTGCTGACCTCCAGCTTTGGGACAACACAAAATAATTTAAATAAAAATCTCAACAAAATATGTTTGTGTCACCTCAGAGAAGGCATAATTGCAACTGATCATCATGACAGGTGGGTAGGGGTTAATGGAAAAAATCAGCATATATACTGGATGAATTCAGTCTTTTCAAGCCTTCTGGAAAGCCAGAAGGGAATCCTGTGGAAGGACTTTGGCAAGAAAATTTAAATTGAATTAAATTATTCAACTAAAATATTTAATAAGGTATACTCAAGATTCATTAAATGTTGAATGTTTATGTTGCCATATTTAGGGTTAAACTCAGGAAATTAGTTCTAGAATTATGTTCATCTTGCAGTGGGAAGAAAGAGATAATTATCTTATGTATCATGAGAAAAAAACAAGACCAGGTTGTTGGTTTTTTTTCCAAGCAGAGAAATGTATGTAGTTCATCAAAGGTCATAGTGATACTGTTAGAAACAACGTGGTTTTGTTAGCACTTTGTCTTAAGAAGCGCTCTCTCCGTTTGCTATGATGTATATCTCACTGATGACAAAAGGAGCTAGACTAACACTGAGTTCTTTGGATCTTCCGCCGCATGGGACTACCAATATTTTCTTCGATTTTTTTTATACTGTATGTCTTCCCACCATTTTGGTCCTTCAGTATCTTACTTTTCTTATGACAACAAAGCAAGTTCCAATGATTTCATCATTACTGCAACCAGTGAGCATTAGCTGTTTTCTAGTTACAACGTTGCAGGACATTTCTTTATGTCCACTTCCTTCATGGGATACTGTAATAATCCCAGTAATAAACCCATTGTTACTATAGCCACACAAATACAAACACACATACATAAAATTTTATTAAAACAGAAACATGTCTGTTTCATATGTTAATAATTGAAAATAGACTGTGATTCTCCATATTATCTCTGCCTAAATGCAGTTTCCAAAGAAGATATGAGATTATGTTATAGGGTGGTTTATTAGCAGCTTTCAAGACCACCAAAGTGGTGGTAGCATTTCTTTTAGCGAAACTGATACAGAAGAACAGAGCAGCAATTCAGCCTATCACATCCACATTATCATTCTGAAAACAGCTGCTATACTGATGACACATCTATAATTCTCCAGAAGAGAGATAATGAAAACATAAACTTCAAAGGCTCTCTTATAAAAATGCTTTTGCATCTTTGTGATACATTCACTGAGATAAGCTATGGAAACATTGTGGGTTTGTTTGATTTTTTTTAATTATTTTTTTTAAACCATCATAAAATGGATCTTTGCAACTTATGTTTATTTTTAGTGTGGTGGGATTTGTTTGTTTGTTTCTAAGAAAGATCTTCAGAACAAAATCTTTTAAGTTGTTCTGAAGTGAGAATGGTGTAATAAAGGCATATAGAGAATCATGGCCTGCTTTCAGAGGTAGGGGTGATATATATGATTGGGTTTGGGGGATGGTTTTTTTGTTTTTATATTGAATTATAAAAATACCCTAAATAAATCAATATTTTGTAACTATGATCAGTAAATTGTCCTACACTATAGATGAGTAGTTTATTCCTTATTTTTGCCTTTTTTAATCTCCTATGTTTAGATATACTTGTCATCTCAGATATTCAAAATAAAATGGACAGATAAAGTATATAGATCAAGTCTTCCATCTCTTTATCTTGAACATGTACAAAAGTGTGTTACATTTCTGAATTCTAGTCCTCATGAATTTAATGACTAAGATAAATTTGAACCTGATACTACTCTAATTCCTTGTTTCAAATCACTTTTCTGTTATACATGCTCATTTTACAGATCTGTCTACTGGAGCGGAATCTACAAGAATTTTGTGGGACAGTTCAGGCTAATTCTATTCTCTTCTTTCCTCCCTATTGTTTTTTTCTCTATATTTATCTATAATTAATCGTTAAGTATTAGGGTCCTTACACATGCCACAGTTGTTTCTAGAATTACCCAGTAATGAACAATTTCCAGAACCTCTTTGATTTTTCTGTATTCCTCATACCACATTTTAATAAAGTAAGTATTCTAGCAAAGTTGATTTGAACTTTGACTGAGAAAAGAAATGAAAAAGGGAAAAAGGAAAAGGAAAAGGGAAAGGGAAAAGGAAAAGTGACAGGGAAAGAGAAAGGGAAAGGAAAAGGGAAAGGGAAAGAAAGAAAAGAAAAAAGGAAAAGCAAAAGGAAAAGAAAAAAGAAGAAAAGGGAAAGAAAAGGAAAATATGATGAAAAAAGGAAAAGAAAAATAGAAAAACAAAACGAATTATCTGGAATGTAAAACGGACTTAGCCTTCTACCTACTATTAATACTTTTAGAAAACGTACAGCTCCATATTATCCTTTATTTTGGCTTTTCTTTACTGATATATCCCAGACCATGTTCTGCTGTCTCATTGGACCACCAAAATCTTTCACAATTTTTCAGCATATAACTCAGAAACTCTTCTTTTGATCTGTGTCTGCATCCTGATGTGCTTTGTCTGAATAAAAAGAGATCACCTAAACCTGCCAGCAGACAACTTGAGAGAAGATCTGGCAGAAATACATATTTTAAAGGCAATAATTTGAAAAATTGTTAGTAGAGCTGTATCAGGGAGCATCTTGACAATTAGAACTTCAGAAAGTTATAGCTTACAGCAATACAGTTATCATTTATGAACAGTTCTGTTTAATGTTTCAGCAGTTCAGATTTTCACTAAATTATCACAGAAATGGAAAGAGTCCTTTGAGAATAGTTGCCCTGTTCAGCATTAAGCATCACTATTTTCTTTGGTTTTTTCATCAACTTGAACAATGTCAGCCTTGAAGCACCAGATCTATCAATCAAACTCACCTGAGCTGCAAGATTAGGTAAGCAAAAATGTAAAGAGAAAATGAGACAGTGAAAGTTTACTCAGAAAGCAGTAAGTAGGACTGCAAAACACCAATTAACATTTTTTGTGTTTTAACACTCAGCTGTCCAAATTTTTCATTGTAAATAAATTGTCCCAATATTAAAATCTTCTAACTCTGTCAAAAAATTTGTTTACAAATGCGACTTGGTTTAAGGAAAATTATTCCTTACTTTCTTGTCCTTCAAGGTTTGCTTGTTTGTTTTAATGTAAATAAGATTTAAAGTAGGGGCTATTTTTTATTAATTCTCTTTTACTTTACCATTTGTATTACTACTTGCAGTATCTGATTGGCCAGATATAACAACTGGTCTTAGTCCAACTTCTTTTTTCACTAAGAGAATAATAACGTGGAAGGAATAACTTAAGTACAGTTGTGAATTATGAGAAGAAGGATTGCCTTTATGAATATTCTGTTTCATAAATATTTTCATTGACAAACAAATGATCATCTAAAATCTGAATAAAGTTATTTTACTTCTCTGAGGGTTTATAATCTAGAATGCTTTTAGTTTCTTTTAGTTTTCTTTAACAGATAATACTTTAAATGCATTTATTTAAAAAGTAAGTTTTCATCTTCTTTTATTCACTTTGTGAGTAAACAGTAGACTGATGTAAACACTTCAGCAAATATTTAAAATTGTAATACCAACTTGTAGATTTTTTCCATGCAACAAATTCCCAAATTAAAATTTTAGTCATCAAAGTAAGCTATACAATGAATGAATGAGTAGAAGTTATTCTCCCAAAGACATACTGTGCTGCTAACATAGCCTAGATAGCATGAAGAGACCAGTAGAAAACTGCTTTATTCTCTCTAGAATTTAGGAGTGTTATTCTGGTCAATGAGGTTTTTTTACCATTTAGACATCTGCTTTAAACAACATTCACTGAAATGCCTGAGTTAACTATGATAATATGCGTCATTATTGAAATACTGAGTCCCCCCAAGATTGTTGTTTACCTCATTTAGATTCCTTGCATTGAAACCTGAACAGTATTTTGACTCTTTTTGACTCCTTCCAATCAGCAAAGACTTTCTTGTAAGTTAAATACAGAATCACAGAATCATAGAATATTAGGGGTTGGAAGGGACTTTTGGAGATTATCTAGTCCACACACACCCCCCGCCCCCTGTCAAAGCAGGTTCACCTGGACAGGAATATATCCAGGCGGGTTTTGAATATCTCCAGAGAAGGAGACTCCACAACCTCTCTGGGCAGCCTGTTCCAGTGTTCTGCCACCCTCAAAGTAAAGAGAATTTCCTGTGTTCCAGTTTGTGCCTGTTGCCCCATGTCCTGTTGCTGGGCACCA
>VUYV01000018.1:1154742-1225770 GCA_008711295.1 Anarhynchus alexandrinus | reverse complement strand
TTTTTTCCATGCAACAAATTCCCAAATTAAAATTTTAGTCATCAAAGTAAGCTATACAATGAATGAATGAGTAGAAGTTATTCTCCCAAAGACATACTGTGCTGCTAACATAGCCTAGATAGCATGAAGAGACCAGTAGAAAACTGCTTTATTCTCTCTAGAATTTAGGAGTGTTATTCTGGTCAATGAGGTTTTTTTACCATTTAGACATCTGCCTTAAACAACATTCACTGAAATGCCTGAGTTAACTATGATAATATGCGTCATTATTGAAATACTGAGTTCCCCCAAGATTGTTGTTTACCTCATTTAGATTCCTTGCATTGAAACCTGAACAGTATTTTGACTCTTTTTGACTCCTTCCAATCAGCAAAGACTTTCTTGTAAGTTAAATACAGAATCACAGAATCATAGAATATTAGGGGTTGGAAGGGACTTTTGGAGATCATCTAGTCCACACACCACCCCCCTCCCCTCCCCCGTCAAAGCAGGTTCACCTGGACAGGAATATATCCAGGCGGGTTTTGAATATCTCCAGAGAAGGAGACTCCACAACCTCTCTGCCTCTGGGCAGCCTGTTCCAGTGTTCTGCCACCCTCAAAGTAAAGAGAATTTCCTGTGTTCCAGTTTGTGCCTGTTGCCCCATGTCCTGTTGCTGGGCACCATTGAAAAGAGTCTGGTCCCATCCTCTTGACACCCGCCCTTTAGGTATTTATAAGCATTGATGAGATCCCCTCTCAGTCTTCTCTTCTCCAGGAGAAACAAACAGACCCANCCGATCTAAGAGAAATGCTCCAGTCCCCTGATCATCTTTGTAGCCCTCCACTGGACTCTCTCCGGTAGTTCCCTGTCCTTCTTGAACAGGTACTCCAGTTGCAGCCCCACCAGGGCACAGTAGTGGGGGAGGATGACCTTACTCGACCCGTCGGCCACACTCTTTAATGCATCCCAGGATACCATTGGCCTTCTTAGCCACAAGGGCACATTGTTGGCTCGTGGTCAACTTGTTGTTCACCAGGACTCCCAGGTCGTTCTCCACAGAGATGCTTTCCAGCAGGTCAACCCCTACCTGTACCGGTGCATGGGATTCTTCCTCCCTCTACCCAGCCAGTCATGCCATCACAGAAGGCTATCAGATTGGTCAAGCATGATTTCCCCTTGGTGAATCCATGTTGACTACTCCTGATAACCTTCTTTTCCTCCACGTGCTTAGAGGTGACATCCAGAATGAGCTGTTCTATCACCTTTGCAGGGATGGAGGTCAGGCCGACTGGCCTGTAGTTTCCCAGGACCTCCCTCCTGCCCTTTTTGAAGACTGGTGTGACATTGGCTTTCCTCCAGTCCTCAGGCACCTCTTCTGTTCTCCATGACCTTTCAAAGATGATGGAGAGTAGCTTTGCAATAACACCTGCCAGATCCCTCAGGACTCATGGGTGCATCCCATCAGGACCCATGGATTTGTGGGTGTGAAGTTTGCCTAAATGATCTTTAGCCCAATACTCCTCTACCAAGGGAAAGTCTTCTTTTCTCCAGGCTCTCTCTCTTACCTCTAGGGTCTGGGATTCCTGAGGGCCAGCCTTAGTAAAGACTGAAGCAAAGAAGGCATTCAGTAACTCCACCTTCTCTGCATCCTCCACCACCAGAGCACCTACCTCATTCAGCAGCAGGCCCACATTTTCCCTAGTCTTCCTTTTGCTACTGATGTACTTGAATAAACCTTTCTTATTGTCCTTGACATCCCTTGCCAAGTTTAATTCCAAGTGGGCCTTAGCCTTCCTCGTTGCATCCCTGCATACTCTGACAATGTTCCTATATTCCTTCCAAGTGTCCAGTCCCATTTTCTGCATTTGGTAAACTTCCTTCTTCCATTTGAGTTTTTTTCCAGAAGCTCCTTGCTCATCCATGCAGGTTCTCCTGCCTCTGTTGCTTGATTTCTTACTCATAACAATGCACTGATCTTGAGCTTGGAGGGAGTGGTGCTTGAATATTAACCAGCTCTCTTGGACCCCACTTCCTTCTAGAGCCTTAACCCATGGGATTCCTCCAAGCAGGTCTTTGAAGATGCCGAAGTCAGCTCTCCTGAAGTCCAGGGCTGTAATTCTACTTTTCACCCTGCTTCTTCCACGTGGGATACTGAACTCCACCATCTCATGGTCACTGCAGCCAAGGTTACCCCCAGCCTTCACATCCCAAACTACTCCTTCTTTGTTTGTTAGCACAAGGTCCAGCAGCACATATCTCCTCATTGGCTCTTTCACCACCTGTGTTAAAACATTATCATCAATGTTTTGCAGAAACCTCCTTGGATGAGTGTGCCTGGCTGTGTTGCCTTTCCAGCAAATATCAGAGTGGTTGAAGTCCCCCATGAGAACCAGGGCCTGTGATCGTGAGGCCATTCCCAGCTGCCTGTAGAAGACATCATCAACTTCCTCTTCCTGATCCAGTGGTCTGTAATAAACACCCACAGCAGTGTCACCCATATTAGCCTGCCCCTTAATTCTCACCCATAAGCTTTCAACACGTTCTTCATCCACCTCTAGGCCGAGCTCAGTTCCAGCTGCTCTCTCACATAGAGAGCAATTCCACCACCTCGCCCAGCTGGCCTGTCTTTCCTGAAAATTACATAGCCATTCATGACAGCATTCCAGTCATGTGAGCTATCCCACCATGTCTCTGTATTTGCAATGAGATCGTGCCCCTGCGACCACACACAGATCTCTAGTTCTTCCTGCTTATTCCCCATGATGTGTGCATTGGTGTACATGCATTTTCATAGTGCTATTCTGGCCCATTTAGGAGTGCTATTAAGACCTATTAATCATTTTATGCTTCTTCCTGTATCAAAGTACTTCCATCAGCATTTTTCATCAATTAAACCAGGGATGGATTAAACCTATTCATTCTTATGTGGGACTTCTGTCTCTGCCAAACAATGTTCATTTTATCATGTAAAATGGGAGAACTACAAAGGGAAAAAATCCCATCACAGAAAATATAATGCAGAGCACTTGCCTATTAGGCAAGAAGAGTTCAAATTCCCACCATTACAGGAGCGAATGTAACCTTTTCTCCTACATCCCAGTTGGGTGACTAAAATCCTTACTAAGAGGAATAGCTACTGATTTATCTGAGAGTGTGGTTGCGGTGTTGGCTTTTTTTTTTCCTTGTTTGTTTGTTTGGGGTTTTTTAATTATTCTTTTAACTCCCAAGCCTGGTTTTGTAATTCATATTAAAATAAATGTAAACAATGCCAGACTGGGATCGGAGGTGAGCTGGGAGATGCCTAGCTTGTAGATCCTAAGGAAATCATGTGCTAAATGTTCAGCCCATAGGCATCTGTAATAATGCCAAAGTACAAATCTTCAGGTGCCTCGGAAACCTTTATGAGTGAAAAGTCAATTGCCTACGCAGTGTAGTTTCCTGAAACACCAGATGGCACTTGATTGTGGGTTTTGATCATCTAAATATGGGGAAAGCTAGGCAAAATGAGGGGACATAAATCCTTTTATGGATTTAGCAGTGGTCTTTTTTCATAGAACGTGCACATTTGGATTCTGATATTGTGTTTGACCAAAATAAAACAAAGAAGAAAAGAAAATGTAGAAGTGTTTCTGTTCCTGTTAGATATTCAGCCTGAAATTCAGATCAAAGAATGTTAGCCTGGAGTAGCTTTATTCTTGTATCTGCAAGTTATCCAGAGGAAAAAAAAAAAAAACAGATCCCCAAGCCTATTCAAAGTTGGCCTTTGATATCTTGGAGCCTGTTTTCTTTCATGGGATCTGAGAACAGAAGATAATTTTAAGAGCTGCTGTAGAGAAAGAAAATAGCTTAGAATATAATAGACATTGAAACACAGTTTAAAATATGCATGACTACCATTCATGCAGATGCATATTCTTTTTCACAAATGGTGGCCTATACAAATGGCATTGCATTATATCAGTTTTCTATGGCTGAATGTTTTCTGTACAAGTTTTGGTAACTGCCTAATTTGAGATGTGGACCTTTCCAAAGTAGCACAATCCCTTCAGCTAATCACATGCATTTATACTTAAATGTTCTCCATCCACTCTGAATACCTGCATAAGCCATTCATCGCAGCAAAGGCATGTGTTATACAAATATGATATGTATAATGTGCTTTACAGTCTTTTCTTACTTGACTAGACACCGGAGTGGATAGCAAAAGCAAAGTGTCTAAAGAATATTCAGGCCTACAGCAAATAATGAGCTATATCTTTAACAAGATATACATATCAAGGTATGTATAACTTTAGTCTATTTATAACAATCAATCACAATGGAATAACAATTTAACCCTTCTAAAATTAGCATCTAAGCTATCATAGTGCCAGGGTGGATTTTTTCCTGACAAAATCCTGTTTAGCGAGAATGGAGTGTCACAACTTAGAGAACTAGTGGAGTGACTGAAAGTTAAATCTGCTGTTCCTCTGACTTATTGCAAGTATATTTTAGTGCTTATAAAAATTTAATTGCATGTCAACTGTGTTTGAATTCTCCTTTCCAATGAAGAGTATTTGCCTTGATTGTAGGCAGCACATTATATCTTTATTCCAGAAAACCTTATCTCTTAAACAAATGTCATCATTTGATCCCTAGCTGACATTCCTTTCTTACATCTTACTTGTATGAAGTTAATTTTGCACACTGAATTAAGCAAGTGTCATATTTCATTTTTATTTTTATTGCACACAGTTTTCACTTATAAAAAAGAAAATAATCCACACACAGAAGAGGAAAATTAATTTCCTCATATTCTGGTTAAAGTAGAGAGTTACTCCTTGACAGAGACCCCGATCTAAGGATAATGCTTGGTCTGCTCCGAAGTTGAAATATGTGAGTCATTTCCACTGACAAATTTCAGATTCGTTAAAGTGCGGAGTTGATTCAGAACCATTATTTTTAAGACCATAATCCTTTAAGGCACAATGAGCATCTAGTGTTACCTGCACTTTTGGGTGTGGAGCAAATATAGATTGGCTTACCAACATAAAGCTGGAACTGTATTATACTTGTCCTTTTAGCATAGTAGTCATATAATTCATAAGCAAGCAAATTAAGTAGGATAACGTCACCACCCTCTTGGACAGGGTGATTTTAAGTATCCTTTGGTGACTCATTCTATCCTATTTTATAATAAACTTCTTTTATATAATCCTTTCCTTGAATGTGCCATTAAAGGAGGATGACAGAAGGTAGGAGGTGAGAATGACTAGATGAGTATTCAGCACCAGATTGGTATTCCATTAATATGAACTACCATTTCCTTATCATCAAAGAAAGACATTTGCTTGGATATCCATAACCATAAAGTTTTATTTTTACTAGAGTCTCACATTAAAATAACTCTACATCCTAGTATTTTATTTCTTTAAACCGATAAATTATTTATTTATTGTTGGCAGAGATTCAAACAGAAACATGTTTTCTCACCAAAGGTGCTGTAAAAAGTGTATTCCTGTGTCCTGCACAGGACACAGAGTATCCACCTTCTCTTAGCTCCAAACACCCAACCAGGAAAAAAAAAAAACAAACAACAAACCACAACAAAACCACCAAACACATTCTTGTATTAGTTACATTAAATTTTATTACATAAACAAATGTGATGTTTGTAGCTACAACTTCATAGTCAGAAAAAAACAGCCAGAATTGCCAGTAATTATAAATCCATAATGAAAATATGCTGCTAGTGTTTTGCTCCCTCTAGTCTGTTTCTGTAAAAATAAGTGATCTGTTATCTGGCCATGCAATCACACTAAAAAAACTTAGTATGCTGGCTATAGTGAGAATAGCACTACACATAGAGGTTTTTTTTTTCCAGATTAAATTGCATAGATTGAAGTTACAAAGTTTCCTTTTTTTAAAACCTTGCCTGGCGAGGTTTGAATGAATTTTCCAGGAAAACTTGTAGAATTACATATAGATCAAACCAAGAATACTGTTGAGTTGTAACTGATTTACCATTATTTTTTTCAAGATAGGTAAGACATTATTACATTTTGGTTTTAATATTTAAAATATAACTTGAGATTAATTAATTAACAGATCAATTAGTTGCACCAGCCACTGCTACCTGTAAGGTAGACACCAATCTCCAACATTTCAATTTTCCAAGATTCTTGTCTATACCATAACAACGATTCCATTGCTGTCCTTTATCCTCTTCACTGTCCCCTACTTTCTTAATCCTTTGAAGAGAGTAGGTGGTAACTTTCATTCTGGCTCTGCATATTTATTTGGTATACTTTCGGCACATTTTATCTGTGGCATACTTAGTCTGCAATCCAATTGCTATTTCCAAGGCAACTGGTCAGTAGCCTGGTTGTATTTATGTTCCTGGAATGGTGAACAAAGGAATACAGAATAATGTTTTATGGTGGTTCTCCTGTTTTGTATGGCACAGGTGTATGGAGAGAGGGAGAGGGTGAGAGGAAGGGAAGAAGAGAGGAAGGAAAGTGAGGGAGAGAGGGAGGGAGGGAATGAGGAATGGAGGGTGGGAAGGACGGAAAGAAAGAAAGGAAGAAGGGAAGGGAAGGAAGGAGGGAGGGAGACAAGGTGTTTTTCTGTGATAGTCTGAAAAACAGGATGAATATTGCTCATGAAAAAAATAATTTTGGATTTTGTTAGATTCATTTGTTGAAATATCTTTGAAAATCTGTTGTTCAAAAAATAAGCTTCTACAGAGTTATGCCATTCCAGCTAATATTTTTATTGGTAACACTAATTTAAATTTTGACAGATGAATGCAGAAAAATAACCTTACAAATGCTTAGCTATTATTCAGGAGAAGCAGTTGAGCAGTGCTGCTTCTGTTTCTTCAAGAATTAAATTGGCTGGCAGAACTTGGAATGTGTGTGTAGCAACAGAGGCTCAGCTCTTACCCTTATTGTGCAAACAACATTACAACCAAATAGGATTTTATATTTTCCTTTGGGATATACTGATATATGCCAGTTCCAGGGGCAAAGGGATCAATTTCTACGTGGCCAACTTCTGCTCACATGAGAGGGGTCTGCTGGATGAAGCTTTTGTGCAATTGCTGCCATTTTCAAATCCAGCACCATGTAGTCATGATCCTATGCACGACTACATCCCGACAAAGCTGTTGATCAGTCAGCAAATAGGTACTTCAGAGTGGGTCATCCTGCACACTGCGGTAAGAATTTCCTTACATACTGGTTTTTCAAGTTCAACCTATTACAGTAAGAAGGATAGAAGGAAAAGATCTGATGTACATCCGAAAGGGGAAAAAACAGACAGACCTGAGATAGCCTAAGGGAGAAGATATATCCTACTTTGAATATACTCAAATGTTTAAAACACCAAACTTCACATCATGGGATAGGATGATGTTTTATATTGTGCTTTCCCCATTTTTCTTCTCAGTTCTTGTGTAGTGGATATGTTCTCTTTAATAGTGGGACTCTTTAAAAAGAAAAATAATGTTCTGTTCTTTTCATTTATCTCTTTATTTTCCAGCTTTTACATCTTACCCTCAAGTCTACTCTAAATATAAAGGCCAAATCTTGAGAGGCTTTAATTATTTGTTTCAGCTTTAATGTAAACAAAGAAAATTATGATAGCAGCAGCTAAGGATTTAGGAAACTGAAATATCCTGAGACTTAATAAAAATCAGAGGAGTTTAAAATGCAAGCATTTACTTTCCTGTCCAGTGGATTCACTTGCTCAGCCATCTTCTGTACTAATGGCAGTAACAGTGACATGGAAATTAAAGTGACATCAAGTTTTGTTTACTTGCTTAATTTATAGAAGGTTCATCAGTTGTGCGTACAGATCAGATATTTACAATGAAACTAGGCAAAATCCCACCTCACTGAGGCTTTACCTTAGTACAAAAATGAGTCTCATATTCCCTTTATTAACATTCTGTGCACAGTTTTTTTTGACAGGTGGAACTTAGGTCAAATGCAAGGTCTCATTACCAAGGAGATAACAGCTATGGTTTTATGATAGCCTTTATTCTGTGTTTGATGCGAACTTGCTGAGCACATAATGGTTCCAAATTGTCTAGGCTTATCTGCATTCCATTTTTTTTTAATTCGATGGTGACATTAAACTTCAAGAAGCTATCACCTGAAAGCTGACAGTTGCATTTGCAAAGTGTATCGAGTGTCAAAGAGCTGATGCAGCATCTTTCACTGTGAGCTTTGCAACTCAGATTATGAAATAATTTTAAAAGTAAACTTTCATTAAAGCATAATGTGGTAGTATAAAAGCAAAATTGCTATGTAAACATTTGGGAATGTGTATACATAGAAAATGGCATTTGCAATGGGTTTTGAAGTGCAGGAGGGGCACAGAAGATCTAGAAGCAATGCTTAGACAGGATTTCCATCTGAAGTCAACAAATGTTTGCCCATTTACAGCAGTTAATTATTTTGATAATATATATTTCGTGTAGAATCCCAGAATGGTTTGGGTTGTAAGGGACTTTAAAAATCATCTAGTTCCAACCCCAATACAGCCACTCCAATAGAGTTATATTATTGTAAACAAGGAAGTCAAATTCCAGATTTGTCATCAATCTCACACTGACACCTGCCTTATGATCTGAGAAGAGATAATTATTTTAGTTTTAAATTCCTTGTTTGCAATAAAATAACTGTTTTATTTTCCAAGTAAATTGAAAAAAAAAATAATTCTTTCTTTTAGCAATCTGATTTGCAGTACATGGTGTTCACAGTATTTCCAAATGCTTATTGATTAAGACAATTCACTGAATATTACTTCATCAGTAGGTTAATCATTATGATAATCCAGTTTAATGTATACTTAATTTCCCCAGTGTAATCAACAACAGAAAGACAAGACTTTCCCACACATTTTAAGATTAAATTTAGTGCAAAGAAAAATGATTTATTTATCCATAAATCATTATAATAGGCAGAGTTCAGTACCAGTGAATTTGCCTAACAGTGCCATTATAAGTCTTTGTCATACATCTTTATAACCAGTGGCACAGCACTGCACAAGGAATCTCAATTCTTCTATTTTTTCCTACTTTGAATAAAGAATTTGATGTAAATATATCATTTTAACATGTTTGAATGTATGTTGCTATTGGTGAAATTCTGAGTCATTGAAATCAGTAGCAAAATATATAATTATTTAAATGAAGCTAGTATTTCAGGCTTTTAAAATAAAAAAAAAATTAAAAAAAAGATGTGGATTTTTTTCATATCAGTTGCATAGACAGAATAGAAAGCGGTCCAGGTGGAGCTGCCATTCTGTCAACTTACTTTCATGTACTACAGATAGGTACAGCACAGCTGTGCAGCTAGCGGTACTAGCTAGATATCACGCTGAAAGGAAAAAGTACTTGATATCGCTAGCTACTGGGGATTTCATGAAACCATAAGGTATTGCTGATTTTTGAAGCTATTAAAATTATTCTGAAGTGTGTGCAAGCCTTTATTCCCTTATTAATTCCTTTTTCAAATAAGTCTGATGCTCAACTCGCATAAGTTAAAGTTGACCCTTTGAAATCATACAAAATCAGGTAAATATCCAAACTGATAATAAAATGCACAGCTTGCTTATTTGTAAGGGATGCTATAAAGAAAGAAGTGCAGAAAGGCAATACTAATACTTTCAGTATCCATTTTCTCATCTTTTCTTTGGATCAAGGCACTCCAGTAAAACATTTATTTTTTTTTGCTCTGTATGCTCAAATTATCTTACACATCTTGGATTCAGGTATATTATTACATGGGCTGATTTAAAGTTGGTTTTTTTTTGTATTCTTATGATACATGAGTTTTAGAAGTTAACTGCTGTTGCTGATCAATGCAGAAATTATTATTAGACTGTTTTAATTTACGTTAGCTTTGTAAAACCACTCTGTTAATCCATGTGACTGGGTGACAAAACTAGGCTAGCTTAGAAAATTGACTTGTAGCCTATAAGATTTCCTTCACCTATGACAACTTAAAACGTTGATTTCTGTGTTTCAGATTTCCCCTCCTATCCTTGCTCCTGAGTAATGTCACTGAAGCAGACTTATTGGTGTGCCTTGGAGTGGGGTCCCCATCTCCTAATACGATTTTATTCTACTCAAGGTAAAATGAATGAAAGCAAGGCTGAAATCTGATCAGATTTATAATAAATAAGTGTTGCCACTTTTAAGAGCAACTTAGTCTTAAGCTCAGTTAGCTTGTTCATCATTACCAACATTTCTTATTCCATCAAGCTGTGGTGGGCTCCGTTACTTGCAGTAAATATCCTGCTTTGTAATTCACTTAAAGTTTCTAGAAAAAAGCAAGATACTGAGTTATTCTGAGCAAGTAAATCTATTCTACGGAGTGACTTGTGATGAGCTGTGGAGCAGTTGCGGCAGTACTGAAGCTTAACATCCAGGATCTTAAACAGTTATCTTGAAAACAGGGTTGAATGGCAGAGAAGAAAAGTGAAGGGAGGTAATTCAGACAGACTGTGACAAATTAACTGAAAGATCCCCTTGTATTTAATCTGAAGTACTCACTCTTGGTTTACTCTATAACCCATGTGACCTGATTTGTAGGTCAGGCTTGGACTGATAGTACTGCATATTCCTCCTCAGTTCTGGCAGCAAGTAGAGGAACAGAGAGACAAATAGAGACACAAAGGACGAAACTCCATTATAATTACTCAGTACAACATTACTACCAAGGATACACTTTAAAAATTATTCTCTCCTACAATAGTATTAGAGTTCTACGTCTTCTATCTCTATTCATGTCTTCTATCTCTTTTCCCTGTAGAATATAAAGTTACATTAGGTTTTGAATTTTGTTACTAATAAATCATTGTACAAATGTATACACAGTTAAGTTGCATTAATATGTATAAAACTAATTTGTATAGACTGTATGAGTCAGGCAAATACAAAAAATTATCACCTATCATTTTTGCAGGGCTTCTGAAAAAACACATACAGTCATAAACTGCCTTCTGTAAAGCATGAGTATGAATATCAGATTTGCAGCTTACATACAACATAAGACATAAGGCACACTGAAGGTGTCTTAATGTATTTTTCTCCAAAATATTCCCATGATTTAAATGTTTTTAAACAAGTCACCCTTCAGTAATACACCATAATTAATTTCAGACTTGCATAGTTATTTGAATCACTTAGGGAAAATAGTGGAAACTAAAAGCCCCATTCATCTGCAAGTTTCCTGCTCTGCTTTTGACCATGGACATACTGCAAACTTGCATTTTTAGATACATGAATAAATTCCGATCCAAACTCAGGAGAAAAAAATCTCTGAAAGGAACATCTTTCCTTCTGCTCTCAACCTTTCAGTGTCCCTAATGCCTTTATACACTGCAATATATAAAAAGGTGTTCTGGAAATATGTGATCTGACCAGTAACCTAGATTTTCACCAGAAATTTACCAGCATGATTTAATGAAACTCAGAAGTGAATGATCAGAAACTGATTAATAATATGACCTGCTGGCTGGATTACTTAAAGACCTGTGGTACTGCTAATCAGCACTACCAATCAGTGTGCTATGCCAGCTCACTTATATTTACAGTCAGTTGAGTAAGGTGCTTCTGAACAAGAATTACCATTGATTTTGTTGCAAATGAGAATTATTTTCAATGTCACTTATCTTACATGTAGTCAGACACTTGGAATATGGATAATCACTGCCACTATAAGCCAACAAATGCTGTTGCTTACTGTGTAGAGCCTATCCTTTGTCATGGAAACTTCCTCTGCCTTTCACAGTAGAGTTCTCTGCCTTAATGACGTATCACATATCTGTTAAAGGTCTGAGGATGTTTCACTTCACACTTCTGATTCATTCACACAGTAGGTCTCTACTGAAATTTGTGTTTCTGTGCTTGGTACTACTCAAACCTTTTTTATTATTACAGGCAAGAAAGCTTCCAGCAAATCTTTTTTAGATCTTAGTAGTGACTGCTTTTGCAGGAGTGACTCAGAGAGCAGGGCTCTCAAACATTTATTCCCACATTAAATGAGGTTCGCTAATCATAACCCTTCAAATGTTAAGCTGGAGTGCAGTAACACAGTACAAGCAGATCTAAGATCTGCCTGTGACCGAAAGGGGCACTTCCATCCTTTCATCCCTGCCACATGTTTTTAGTCTCTGAGTGTTCTCCAAAGCAGGATTCAAGATGTAGGATCAGCTCCACGGAAGTGCTGAGGGGAAAAAAAAATAGAAAAAAAAAAAAAGAAGAAAAAATATTTGTTTTCAAATTTGCAGTCCATCACATAAATGGACTCATCTGATCGCTGGCTGAGTATTCATGTGGGTGCTGCAGTCAGTGGCTACAGGGGGAAGGTCCAGTGCTTTTGGTCAGGGCTTGCAGCAAACTCAAGAGCAACATAAGCCAAAGAAAACTATACTCACACTATCCCCAAAAGATAGTTTCCTGGTCAGTCCAGAAACCGTTGTGCCTACGCAGCAAGGGGGTGATGTAGGGCACTGCATGGTGAGGGGTCTGTGCTCAGGGTGGGGGACTTCCTAAGCCAAGTGTGTTGTGGAGGAAAGGTACATGGCACCACCTCTTACTTCTGCCACTCCCCGTATATCCTGGGAAGACATCCTACTGCAGTCACCGTCCTGCAGCAGAGAGATATCCCCCTCCATTTGCAACATGGAGGCTGAAGGGTTGCTGTCTGGCACCCCCTCAGGTCTGGCACCCTCCTCTGTGGTCTCTCCTTACCCCGCCTCAGCCCAGACAAAGGCGCTTAAAGAAATGTTCAACCACCCCCCAGCAAATTTTGATGGAAATGGAGAAGGGGCTGTTCACAGGAACAGCTCATCTGGCAGATGGGAAGGGAAGGGATGGTTACTTCCACCAGGGAGGTGGGAAAGATCAGCTGGGAGTGAGGTGGCATCACTCCTCTCCGCTTCAGTCAGCACAGCTGCAGACGGAAGAGGGTGTCTTTCTCCACCCATTGTACTTCAAATCAGAGGTAGACTAATTTAAAATCTAATAAGTAGCTTCAGTACTCTCACAGGATGAATTTTGGGCTTGATGAAGCATGAGTCATATCCCATGAAGGAGGTCAGAAATACTGCTATTGATGCTTACTTCATGGAAATTATATGGGAGAGACAAGTTCAGGAGCCTTGATTAAAAAGCTCTTGCATCTCAGTATTTTTCTTGTTGCATACTTCGGTTGAGTCAAGAAGGCATGTCCATTGCTTTGTGTGGACTTCTGTAGTGCCAAAAATAATGAATAATTTCTGAGAGGAAATAAAAATTGTATAGCACATTCTCTTCTTTTATCCTCTCTTAATGACAAATAATTTTGTACAAGGATAGAGGAAATATATACAGAAGACATTATAACTCAAATATTGTCTATGTCCTTATTTTCTCTTCAATACAGGAAGGTTACCATTTCAGCTCTACTTTAGCTTTAAGCATCAACTACTTGAATTTAAAATGGAAGAATTTCATATTCCATTTAGTTTTAAGTTAAAGGAACAATTACTGTTATGATTCTAAATAAGTCTAAGAAAACATTTTTAATGATTTTTTGTAACACAGTGTGCAGTTTTAAATAAATGTTTCTGGATTATATTTAACTCCATTAACCTCTAGCAAAATATTATTTATTTTGCTTTTTGCTCTTACTCATTCCTTTTCCTGTCATCATTAAATGCTGCGTTGCTATTCTTAATGCTGGCATAAAGAAGGCATAAGATTGGAAGGAACAACACTTAATCCAGACAAGGTACAGGCAGCAGAATACATCTGACTGTGCCTTTAGCACTGTGATATTCAGTATTCTCAGCTGGTCAGCCATCTAAGTGTTCACAAAATGTCAGCTTTCACCATCAGACAAGAGCGGGTATAGTCTGTCTGGCGCCGCCTTAGGCAAAAGTCTAGCTATCAGGGAGAGGGCGTGGGAATCATGCCTCTTATCTTTACATTGATCACAAATATTTTGAAATATTTTTTTGAAGGGCTTAGTAATGCTGTGTATGTTTGGTGTTGAATTTTACTCAGGTACTGGCTGTTCTTTCTCTTTCATGAGGTAAATCCACGTGCATCATCCTCTAACAGGAAAAGAAGAACAAAAAGAAAGCTAGGAAAACTAATCTGTGATCATGTATTTCATACTGTCATAGCACAAATGACTTGAATTACAAGAAATTTATCTTGCCTTAAATGTATTAGCCATAAATCACTATCAGGCTTTCAGAAAACCTGATGTACTACAGAAAGATTAAAAAAACTTAACACTTCTTCAATCTTCCTCCAGTTTATTATGCCATTTTTCCCTAATTACAACATTTTTTCAATAACAATAATCACACTGTTAGAAAATATACAACAAAGAAAAAAAAAAGACAGAGATATTCCAGATATTTTACTCTGCCATTGCCATAACAGAAGTAAATGTTTATGTGCAAAGAATTGTCAACATAGGCAATTTGTGGGTAGGGTCACAGAGTAAAGAACAATCTATAAGTAGCACACAGATACAAAATCTAGGGGTGTAGAGTGGTGTGGGGATCCAATTCTGATAGGTCCACTGATAATGCATCTAATTACATACTAAAGACATACAGAAATAATGAGTTAACAAGGTATTCTGATACAATTTAATACTACAAGTTATAAATGCAATTCATATTAGACTGATCTTTAGGTAAACATGACAAAGGAGAAGAAGGAAATGTTTAAAAAGAATCAAAATTTCCATGTGTTGGTCTAGCCAAAAAATCAGATGCCCCTCGGTACAGATGTATAACACGACTGTTCCGATGACTCTTTCTTCAGGTTTGGCATCATTTTTCACCTGGAGCTGTGCAGCAAAGGATCCAGAGGCAGTGACACTCACATTGTGTGGTCTAGTGTGGTCAGCTGAAATCCATTTTCTTGGAAATGGCACACCACTCAGGTGTTTAAATAAGCAATTTTGGACATGTATGGATTGAGGATATTTCATCCCACCCCTAAAATATTCTTTGGAGGCTGGCTTTCTAAAGGACTTTTGGAGGGAGTAATACTTTTAAATAAGTTGAGTCTTAAACTTTCTGGACGCTACTGCCTAGGAAATCATATTTTTCAATAGGACTTCACATTCATATGTTTTTCACAGGTCTACTCTTACTAGATGTATTTTTGGAGAGAGGAGTCTTTTTATTAACATGTGTTGGTTTTGATCTGACAAAATGTTGAATAATATGTTAAACAATATTTAACAACAGTATTTTTCTTAAATCCTCCTGGATCTTTATACAAATGCCAGGTAATTTGAAAGTCCAATTAAAAGTTTGCTATTGACATCTCCCCATTTTGCACAGGCCCATATGGAGATGATTCATGTGGGACACATCTTTTTCAGATCGGGACTTGGCATTTACAAGTGAAGCCAGTACTACACATGTCCACTGATCTGTGTTATCAGCCCCTGGGCACTAATTGCGACAATACTGCATTTAGACAAAGTTCACTGTTACCTGACTGCTTGTTAAACACAAAATAAAATTTTCCCATTGGTTTTCAGCTTTTCTTTATGAACTTGGTCAAACCTGAATAGCGCATCAAACTAAGGATTTATCCTGCTTTTACAGATGGACACCACTGAAAACTAAGTAAGACTTTTTTTTTTATTTTAAATACACATGATCTAAGCTCAACCTAATCATAAGCTTTTCCTTTATCTTGACAGAACTGAAATTATAACGTACACTATCTCAACGATGTTATTCTTTTAGCTACAGGGAATCAGCACATCTTTTAACAAACATGATAATTTGTACTTTCAGAAAATAATTTCAGTAAAGAGCTTTTCGGCTAAAGATATGATTTTCAGTTCTTTGTAATTGCTCATTATTCCTTTTAATCACAGAAATATTCATTATGCACTGAAAAAGTAAGTTAGTCTAGAATAAAAATAATAATAGATATTTTAAATACCGTTTGAACTAGGAATGATTTTTTTCTTCTATTGACATAAAAATGCCCAGAAAGTTCTAAGAAGAAAGAAAAAAAAAAAAGAAACCAACCTGTTTCTGAGACTTATTCTTGTCCTCCAATCTGCTCCCAAATCAAAAAAAAAATAGCTGATGTCAGGTGGGTCAAGTCTCCTGTGAATTAATTGGATTTTCTGCTAAGGGATTCATCTCACAAGAGATTTCTGGCCATCATTATCATGTAAAAATCTCATGCTACCCTACTTATGTGAACCTTTCAAGAGCATACATAAGAGGGAGGGGAGAGGAAAGGGAAAAACAGTACGGAAAAGGAGTAGATGACTCACTGCCCTTTGGAGATTATTGTAGGACAAGAGTGTGACAACACAAACCCAGGGCATACTTTGGTGTTTACAAGAAGTGAAAACCCTCTTGGTCCAGAGTCCTGGATGTACCAGGCTTTGTCTTCTCTTCCTGCATTTCAGCTCTGTTATGTTTCTAAAATAGAACTGTGGAGTGGAACAACAAATAGATTAAACTGAATTCCTGTGATTCGCTTAGTATGAATTGTGGCAGAAATACTTTTGGTACACTGTGTAGCAATTAGGCTGCATATGTTTGGTTTTTTTACCACCTCAAGATACAAAACATAATTCAGCTTATGAAATGATCAGAAATATTCTTAATTGTAAGTATTTCAATTTTTTTCGTGCACATGGTTTTATTCTACATCGCAGGGTTTGTTTGTGGGTTGTTTTTTTTTTTAAAGGAACTGCAAATTAAACTCTTAATAATTATAATGATGGTAACAGCAGCTAGTCTTATATTGTTTCCCACCAGGCTCATGAGGTACATTAAGAGCAGCTGTACCAAAAAAATACTTACGATCCACAAATGTGAGGGGAACACACTGCTATCACATTCATCAAACATAATTTTGTTCTCAAACAGCAAATGCAGAAACAAGGCAACAGAAGGAGAAAGCACTGAGGATACTGTGGGCTTCAGCTGAGAAAGCAACCTGACTGGGGAATAGTCCTGAAAAAGAAATCTCTGCGGTGTTGGCAAAGGCAACCCATCTTTAAGCACCCAGTTACGTCTCTGCTGCAAGTACAGACAGGCAATGACGTTGTTACTGGATGTGAAACGGCTCTTGTACCCACGGGCCCTGGCTTATGAATGCAGAGGAAGGGTGGAAGTGACCGGGCAGGTTGCCTCTTCTCTTTCAGTCCACCTTCATACATGCATGCGATGCTACAGCGATGCTTTGAACCAAGGAAAAAAAAGGGGTAAAATATCCAGTAGTTGCAGGGAAAAGTGAAACAATAGGTGATTATTAGAGCTGCCATTTATCATAAGAGGTAGTTTAGAGCCAAAGCTTCATCCTGATTGCTCTGGTTTCCTCAATTTACACTGAAGTGAGCGATACGTGGATCTTTACCGTGAAAAGATGTCTTCATTAGAAAGAGATTGTAATTCACTATCATCTTACTAATTACCTCACTTGTGGCTTTCAGTGCTCTTCAAGTCCCAGTTTTAATCTTCTTACTAATTGTTGGCTGCAAACGCAATAAAGTTATACAGCTTGCATAAGGATTCCCAGAGAGCACAAAGCTTGCTTTTAGCCATAGATCCAAACTGGAATTCCCTGTTTTCCTGTGCCATTATTTGTCTTAAAGAATGAGGAAGACTGGAATGGAATATCTGAAAGCAGCAATGATGTGAGGAAAGAATTATTTTTACTACCTGTGTAATAAATAGATATATTTTCACTTCCCTAGAATTTTCTGTGAAAATATCTTCAAATGCTTAAGATGCTTACCTTTTTTAAAAAATATTACAGTAAAATTATCTTGTTAGAGACAGTTGCTTGCAACTAATTCCATTCAAATTCTGGTTTTCTATATTAGCAATGTCTTCATTTTTTGATATTGCAAATTTCATTTTTTATTTAAGTATCTTCCACTCGAAACAGCTGCATTGGAGAATTCTTCCAGTGTTTGAAACAGCACTTGTTTTCTTGATAATGCCTGGAAAATATGACATGGTTGCAAGTGTTATTTGTTCAGCATTATGTGTAGGCACAGTTGGAGAGCCCTGGGTCACAGCCCAGGTAGAGCTCCTTAATGCAACCTCACTACACTGCTGTGTATAGGTCTCCCCATATCCATGTCTCTGAAAGCTTTTCTAGCACTGAATAAAGCCACAATACTTTTTCATTTTTGGTCTCTCATTTTTCTCCTGGGCATAGCATCACTGCTTGTAGTCTCATCATGGAAATGGGCTTTATTGCCCCATCTTAAAACTTCATAACTAGCACAGGTCACACACATATACAGACAGACACAGAGACACAGTGAACACCAGCGAAACTTTTTATAGCACCTTCCTAATGACAAATCTGAATTTACAGTTTGTCTTTTCAGGATATATGGCAGTGGAAACAAACGGATATATTAACTTCACAAAGATGTTAACGTCCGTGTTTCTGAAGATGATAAAAGAAACAGAACAGAATAAACCAAGTTTTTTTATTTGTTTCCCAGTCCCGGTTTATCTCCCTCTTTTGAGTAATATTTGAGTCAAGAGACCCCTGCCACATCACAAGGGACTTCTCTTCTTTCTAATTGGTTTCTGTCTTCTGTGATTCACCTAATATAACAATGAAAGCATGAACCACTATTTTTCTTCCCTCCTCAGCTCTCTCTAAATTTTCTTTCTCCTCAAAGTCTCAAAGTTCTGTCTTTTTTGAAAAATATAGACTTACTCCGCTTGTTCATATTCTGGAAAATTCCAACTCCCTCTTAGCTAATACACTTACCTGGACAGAGTCTTTAAAGATTCAACAACATCATGATCTAGAGCTCTTCTTTCTAAAGATGCCGGATCTGCACACCTCAGACACTGCATGTAGATGAAGGTTTATTATGCCATAAAGAATAGGGTTCACAGTGATTTAAAAATTAAAAAAAAAAACAAAAGCCAAAATCGTTCATTTATGTGTTTTGGAAAGTATCTTAAAATCTTTTGAGACACTTGTGAAGAAATAGTCTTTCTTTTCACGATCTAAAAGTACCAAACAGAGAAATGGTAAAAACAGACTAAAAATATAATCTCTTTTTTTCTTTTTTCTTTTCCTCATAAAAGTATTTCTATTCCCCTTTAGAAACCTGATATACATTCTGATGACAGAGCATTAAGTTCATCAATTATAAATGTAAGATTTTCTCCAAGTTTCTTTCTCTGAACTGCCTTTCTTTACAATACAGGTTAGGGGTTGACCTGCTGGAAAGCAGCTCTGTGGAGAGGGACCTGGGAGTCCTGGTGGACAAGCTGACCATAAGCCAGCAATGTGCCCTTGTGGCCAAGAAGGCAAATGGTATCCTGCCCTGGTGAGGTCACATCTGGAATAGTGTGTCCAGTTCTGGGCGCCCCAGTTCAAGAAAGACAGGGAACTACTGGAGAGAGTCCAATGGAGGGCTACAAAGATGATCAGGGGACTGGAGCATCTCTCTTATGAGGAAATGCTGAGAGAGCTGGGTCTGTTTATCCCAGAGAAGACAAGACTGAGAGGGGATCTCATCGATGCTTATAAATATCTAAAGGGTGGGTGTCAAGAGGATGGGGTCAGACTTTTTTCAGTGGTGCCCAGCGATGAGACAAGAGGCAACAAGCACAAACTGGAAGACAGGAAATTCCATCTCAACATGAGGAAAAACTTCGTTACTTTGAGGGTGGCAGAGCACTGGCACAGGCTGCCCAGAGAGATTGTGGAGTCTCCTTCTCTGGAGATATTAAAAACCCGCCTGGATGCGTTCCTGCCCAACCTGCTGTAGGTAAACCTGCAGGGGAGTTGGACTAGATGATCTCCAAAGGTCCCTTCCAACCCCTACCGTTCTGTGATTCTGTGATAATTATTCAACTAACATATCTCCTCAGAAAGAGAAAACAGATGGATTAAATAAGCAAGCTTATTGAAAGAAATGGATTATATAATAAAGTATAAACGAATATTGGACTTAAATAATGAGAATAATTTGCTTAAACATTGCAGTGCTTTTTTTCATCAAAGGCAAAATAAAGTCTTTAACATTTCATTTCTGAATATTTGTAGATGAAAAAATCTACAACTGTTCTCTGCAGGACATCAGATCAAAACAATACAAATTAACTATGAGGTTAATTTTCAGTTAACAGCTAAAACTGTGGAGTTATAGATTATTTAAACAAGTGCATGTTCTAATATACACAATAGATATTTTAAAATTGTAAAGCACAGCTTGTGTACTGTTTGCCTCATTATAAAATAATTACCAAAATATAAAGTTCTACTGAGTCTTTTCAAGATATTTTATTAAAATTCAATTTTATTAAACATTGATCTGATGAGTTAGTCAAAGCGTTACTGAAGTATGAAGGGGATGGAACCTGTTAGGTTCATGGCAAGATTAAGGGATAGTGATCCCTTGAGTCCATTTGCTAATCTACAAGCTTTATCAGAAGGCAATTTAGTAGATTAAGACTATTCAACTCATGAGTCAGTGGCAGTCATATGAAATGCAACACCATGCTTTCACTTTTCCATAACGTTGGAACTATTGCAGCGGATTGTCCTTGGGGCTGATACTTCTGTTCCTTATTCTAATCCCAGACCAAACAAATGTGTGTGTGTAAAAGTCAGCTATTGAAGTATAAGAATTTAAATTTTTTTCAAAGCAGGAATAACTTCATAAAATGGTGCAAAAAGCTCTCAAAGAAGATTAAAAGAATAAAGAAAAATCCTCTCAAACAGGATTTCACTGGGCTTCAACACCGGAAGTCCAAAACTTTCATTCCCTATGTTTGGAGAAAATTCAAGATTTTTTACCCAAATGTTTCCTAGACGTCTAACTCTCTGCCCATTGTTGTCTGAGCTAACTCCTGACTATTCCACATTCGGATCTAGCTAGTGGGTGCTCTGACAAGTCATAAAGATGCATATCCTTAACTGTCCTCTTTCTGACAGAGACCTCCCCTGTGTGGGAGGGTTCCTCCTCACTCTTGATGAATCTTCTCAAGATTATTATTGAACTCTGGATCTGGAGCAAAGGATGGAAAGTGCCACCTGGGCACCTACCAAGTGCGCAGAGAGCCAAGCTCAGATACAGCTGCTTTTCATTTAGGTATGTGGTTGTAACTCTTCACTCAGCATGTCAGCTTTTGGACTTATCTTCTTGGGCAGAAGAGGCGCCTCTGGGGGTTCTGTGGAGAAGTCAAGCATTGAAAGATGCTTCATTTATAAAAGCCTAAGGGCTTTATTGAATCTGGTACATTTATCTTACTGTGTCAAACTGGTGATAAAACTAAAACAAGTATTGGCCACTGGTTTGGTGGGGAGAAGGAGGGAAGTAGGTATTGAAGAGGACAGAAAACTGAGAAGGCTTTGCTGTCTTTGCCAGGTTGTGCTACCCCAACTTGTTCTACCCCATTTATATCAACCTTTGCTATTTCGCATGACTACCTTGCTCCCTTTTCTCTCTCACCAATTCACAAAGTCACCACCATTCCCAGCCCTTTCCTCAGTGACCTGCTCCTAATGCTCCCGATCACAGAGATTCATTAACCAGGACCATCCAAACTTTGTTTTTTAAAACTAAAGAAAATAAATAATTTGACACTGTGGTTCTCTTTCCAGGCTGTAGATTAACTAAAATAAATATGACATTTTTTATCTTCTTCATGAACATGTACAACTCCTTATTGGCAAAGAGTTTTTAGTTTAGCCTTCATATAATTTGCAAACTTAGAAAAGCACTTACTTTTGAAATTTTTAATTTGAAAGTTTAAATTGTGGTCTTTTATTAGCTATTATTATCAAGTGTAACCCATATGCAAACATAGATTGATCAGCATTTGACTTTAATAGGTTGGACTAGTTTAATAAAAATGGCTATTCTCCATAAACTACTTTTTTTTTCTAGAACTGTCTCAATTAAAGAAAATTATATATTATTCTAGGCTCAGAGGGACTTGAACGATGTTTCCATGGCAGAGCAAGACAGATACAGGTAGCCTTAGAAATTTGGGATTGCTTTATGAAGCTATAATCTTACCCTTTTTCTTTTTCTTCTCCCCCCCCCACCCAGTGTTAACCTCAAATGTCTGTGCATCAACAGTTTATTGCTACTTCACTAATACTGAAATTTGCTCTGGTGTTCTGGTGTAGTGGTGCATCACTAAATGTACGGATAATTTAATTTCTGTTTCCACCCAATTTAGAAGCCCTAGTACTGGCATTAAAATAACAGAGAAGTATCATTAGAAAATCAGCAAAAATGTGTTTCATAAAGTATTTTGCCTATGAAATCATTCACAAAGAAAAAATGCATATTCAGAGGTGTTGATCTGTGAACAAAGAATGTGTTTTAAAATAAATAATGTCTAAATTATAAGAAAAGTGCAGTCTTTTCCAACAAATCCTTTCTCCTTCCATAAAGTTATAGTGCACTATCTACTACAGAAAGGAAAAAAAAAAAACACAAAAAAAACCAAAAAAAACCCAAAACCCAAAACCCAAACCAAACCAAAACAACCAAACCAAACCAAAACAACCAAACCAAACCAAAACAAAACACTTGCCTCTTCTATTACACATTTAGGAGGAAAAAATACATTTCCATGTACTCCTACTTTCATACACTGTTGTACCACTAGGCTTCACTGGGATCAGAGTTCCATGCAGAATGTTGTATAGTCTTCAGTGCTGGTGTTTGTGTTTCACATCTTTGTGTTTCCTATTACCTTCAAAGTCTCTCTTTGTCTTGCACATGCAAAAAGTTCTGCTGGATATTGTGTCGGGGAATTTTTTTTTTATGATCTTAAAAACAGTAATATTATTCACTATGTAATGTTTTAGTTCTTTATTTTTTCCCTAGATGTGGCTCAGAACATTTGGGTAGAAATCAAATCTCAGAGATCACTAAACTTCAGTGTCAAACCATCAGTCATATTTTATAATTACTAAGAAATGTCCTGAACTTAATGTGAAATAATTAGTGACTTTACCAGTTTGGACACAAATCAGTTACATGATTGAAGTAAGCTAATTTCTTTAGAGGTATCAATGTAGTATTCATCTCTAAACATTTTACATTTTTAGTATATATGCACATTCACCAAATGTTTTTGAAAAAGCCATTAATACCTTTGAAAAAAACATTGTTCTGAAAAGATTTTTTAAGATATTGCTTAAATGCCAAGTATCATTTTGCATGAAATTACAGTTTAATATATGCTGAACTATCCTAGCATCTCAGTTACATTAGGAGTGGGATGGTGAAGTGATAAATATTCTAAATAGCTTTTAATATTATTTTCAAACCAATTTTAATTTTCCTATTATTGACAGATATTTATTTTTATATCTTGCTATGCACATTCTGTATAATGTACTACAGAAATGGTGTGTTTGTGTTGCAGAAGGAAGGCATATAGATAAATTGATATTACTATGTTTGTTTAACCCTGGGTCCTGTTTTTTTGAGGTAAAACAGGACCCCCTGGTATTGACTTGACCCTTACATGACTGAACAAAGGCTTCTTTCTTTTCCTCTGAAAATATTGGTGATTTCTTATTTTATTTTTTAAATAATAATACAGTTTATAAAGACCATAAGAGCTCTTTTGTCACTTCTATTCAGGTGACAGTAGAGATAAAATCAGAGAAGCTTATTCTTTACAGGCCGTCCTTAATTACAATAACTAAATGCAAGTTTTTCACCGAGATAAATAAAGTTTTTACTTTCTATGTAGGTTCACAACATTAGTGTGAATACCATGAAAATTATCTCACTGGCATTGGTCAAGTCTTCTGAGATGACAACAATTTTTTTAAAGAAGTAGCAGCAATTATAGTTACATGTCCAAGATGATATTTCTAGATATCAAACCTTAGCAAAAATTAAAAAAAAAATGCACTTAAAACATTTAAAAGAAACTGTCAAATTATACAAATCCAATCTATGGATAAATATTTTACTTCATAAATCTCAAGCCATATTCAGGGATGTATAGTTGCTTCTGTGATGCAGTCTACCTCAAAAGCTTTCCCTTCAAAGCAAAAACATGTTTAAATCTGTTATTTTCAATATGTCAGGATATACTCTGCCACTGAATCATTTTTGCAATACTCATTTAAATCAGTGGAGTCCCAATGTCAAACAACTTTATTTGGTGAGACCTGGTGACCTGACTGAGGTCTGTATCTGCTGTGTTAACAACAAATCTTGCAAGGGAGAGACAAACATCAAACTGCAAATCTGCCATTTGGGCAGTATTAAAACGCAGAAACCTCAGCCACAGCAGTGGCCCCGTGTCTGGTTACTGGTTAAACTCACAATAAATGATAATCCTCATCTAAGAGAACAGCAAACATCAGTCCTGTGCAACACATGGGATGAATGATTTCCTGGTGTTTTTCTGACAAACGACCAGATGTTTCACTGATCATCGGTGGCATTTCATTTTCTAATCATCAGTAGGACTCCACAGGTGTGGCAGTCTGTAGTGATGCTGACTGGAAGAGCCTTGTGCACTGAGGAGTCAGTGATCCACCAAACAGTTAACCCAACTACGCCCAGGCCTGTGCTGTGCTGTGCCCTGCTGTGCTCTTCGGCGTGTGCAGCTTGGTTTTCAGGGTGTGTTGTGCTGCACAAACTCCTCAGCTCAGGGGCAAACGCGGCCAACTCATTGTAACGGAGTCGCCTGCAGGCAGCTCGCACATGATACCAGTGATTATACCTCCTGCATGGCCTTGCCTGTATCGAAAAGCATGGGAAAAAGTTCTCATGTGAGCATCCTTTCTGTTTGACAGTACAAACGATGATTAGAGTTGTTTCCTTGTGAGAAAAGCCTGTAATAACTGGAATGACCCAAATGGGTTAACCTCCTCTACGGACGGGGTCTGCAGAGCATGCTGTGCATGGATTCGAGGGACATTTGGTGCAGCACCATTCAGGGTTCCCACCCTGGGATGGGAGATTATCTAAACTATTTTCTTTTTCTTTATAGTGTTAGCTCTAATAAATAGCACTCTAAGTGACACATTACCAAGTCTGAGTGCCTTTCTTACAATCATCATGGACCAGCACCTCCTGGTGCAAAACATGTGCCTGGACTGAAAGGAGAAGCTTATTACTCCTACAATTAAATTTAAAAAGCTGAACGTTTCTTTGCTACTTTTATGTTGGTGTAACTACTTCATGACAATTAGTAGTATTCTTCTGGATTTACACCAAGGTGTTCGAGAACCAAGGATCCCGGAGGCAGAGCAATTAAGGCATGGGCTGTAAAATGAGAAGCATGAACACAAATCTTTTTCCAGGTTTGTGCTGAAAGCTGCCCTACACATGGATCTGCAGGGAGGAGGGTGAAGGAGAAAGGGAAATTTAACCATTCCTGTTGGCCTCTTGCTCTAGTGTGGATATGATTTCCATTCCCAGTGCAGCACTCCAGCTGCTCTGTAATAGGAACAATTTGCTACCAGGGCAGCAGCAGGGGATAACAGACAAATGATAATAATAGCAGTAAGGTCTCCTCCCAGGTCTGTAGAAGAGATGAGAGGGTGGCATAACTCTTTCTGTTTGGAGGAGTTCATTCAGGCAGCTTTTACTGCGTGCAGACATTTTGCAAGCAGGAGACACGCAGCTTCAAAGTGTGATGCAATTGCTCATTGGCTGATACACATGATGGATATTAAAGAAGAATGAGCTCCTAGGCTAAACACTAACACAGCTCCCTAAATCCATTATAGCATACAAAATGTGTTTGCTCTCCAGGCAGTTGTCACTCAGGTAGGGATGTGTCAGCATCAACACATCCTCAGTGTTGCTGAGTTTCAGTCTTCCAGATCCCCGTTTTATTTCTTTAGCGCTACAATTTTTTTCTGTAATATTTTTTTTCTTTTGAATCCTTGGCCTGAGAACTGCCCCCTTTTCAATAATCTGACCTCTGTCTGCCACTCTCACTGTCTTTTCTTGACCTTTACCTCCACTCTGCAGACTTCCTTGCAGCTCTTTTTCAAAAGTTATCATCTTTCTCAGAAGTTTAAGCCCTGGCTGCAAAGACGTGCTACATGGAAACCAGGCCTTGGGCTCAGAAAGCCAGACTCCTGGGATGAGGGGAACAGGGAAAGGGACATGGCAGCTTGTGGCTGGGGAGCATCTCTATAGACAGGACAGTGTCTGTCCCTGGGGAACGTCTCTCACAAAACTTGCAGCCTGCAGGAGTCCTTCCCCTCTTCCTTTTCTCCTACCAGTCAGCAAGACTGTAAACCAGTATGTTGTTAGCCAGATTGGGTAACAGAGTACCTGACAAAAAGTTATCTTGGACAAAGAAAGTGACAGAAGTAAGCACAAATACATTATGGGACTACAGGGTCAGGCAAACCTTGGGCCTTTTTCAAATTGAAACCAGAAGCTACTAATTGTTGGTTTGTGGTGGGTTTGTTTTTTTTGTTTTGTTTTGTTTTGAATTTTCTTTTCCAAGGGGATCATCATAAAATGCACAAGTGCAATAAGTTACACTTTTCTCACGTTTTTCTTAAGCAGTGTTCTCCACACATTGAGTGGAGACAGGCAGGAGCATTGGCAACAGCCAATCCTCCGCACTAGAGATAAAGGACACTGTTGTTCTAACTTTTCCTTTTAGACTGGAGATTTTCCTCTTCCTCTGTTTGTTCTGCCAAACCCTGTAGTCTTTTGCCTGAGTTTTCAAAAAATATGCATGCAGCAAATCTTTTGTCAAAAAAATAAAAAATGTTATTTTTAAAACCAGGGATTGTGGCAACCAGATTTGCAACTAGGAAAGAGTTAGCTGCTTCATCAGATCTTGTACAAGTGAAGGGGCATTCGTTCTAATCAAATGCTCAGAGGGCTTAGAAGCTATTCATTAAAATCAAAATAACATAAACACAAGTTTTGGGTGCTCCTGTTGTGATGTCTGTTTACTTCAGCCCTCAATAATGCAAGTTCCGGAATAACAACCTTGTGAGTTTATTGCTATTTTCTGCTTGTTTCTGAATAGGTTGATCTGCAAGCTTAACTCTTTAGGAGTTTCTATGCTACTCATTCAAATTATTCCTGAAAACAGCTTTTCAGGAATTATATTTGATCGTGTTTCATAAGCAAGAAAAGATTTGTAGGAAAAAAGAATGATTTTTATAAGACCATCTGAAGTGATTGGAGAAAAAACAGTCACACAAGTTCTCTTCCACGTCAAAAAGATTGCTTGTTGTATATCTCTCCAGGAAGATCAATTTGTCATAGAAAAGATTTTACCTTCAACTATAAACCTTGTTTTGTTTGTATCTTTAACCTATCGTTGCCACACCAAAACTATTCTTGCTAAACAGAGTGCAAAAGTGGTTTATGATCTTTAATTCTATCTTATTCTGGCTGGCTGCATATGAACTCTTTAGCAGAGATCTAGTAGGTGATACTATTGATGAATATATATAGACTAAACTTTTAAAATTATCCTTGGAAGGATGATATCTTTGAAGCAATGTTCTTCCATTATATGGAGTTATTTCCTTATATTCATAAGGACTCCTAGTTTTGTTCTCATGTCAACCTTCGACAAAAGCAAAAAAAATGTTTTTCTTCAAGTCAATTAATCTTCCTAAGGAGATAAGTACTTCTGAGACATGAGTGGACAGAAGCACTATAAATAGATAAAAACAAGGCATCACGAGAGAGCTGGATCCTTAAACTACTTATGGTGGGTTGACCCTGGCTGGATCCCAGGTGCCCACCAAAGCTGCTCTATCACTCCCCCTCCTCAGCTGGACAGGGGGAGACAAAATATAATGAAAGGCTTGTGGGTCGAGATAAGGACATGGAGATCACTAAGCAATTGCCATCATGGGCAAAACAGACTTGACTCAGGGAAATTAATTTAATTTATTGCCAATTACAAGTCAGAGTAGGGTAATGAGAAATAAAATCCAAATATTAAAACACCTTCCCCCCACCTCTCCTTTCTTCCCAGGCGTAACTTTATTCCCAATTTCTCTACCTCCCCTCCCCGACCAGTGCAGGGGGACACGGAATGTGGGCTGCAGCCAGTTCATCACATGTTATCTCTGCTGCTCATTCCTCCTCAGGGGGAGGAGTCCTCACACTTTTTCCCTGCTCGAGCATGGGGTCCCTCCTACGGGAGACAGTTCTCCATGAACTTCTTCAACATAAGTCCTTTCCACAGGTTGCAATTCTTCACAAACTCCTCCAGCTTAGGTCCTTCCACAGGGTGCAGTCCTTCAAGAACAGACTGCTCCAGTGAGGGTCTCTCACAGGGTCACAGGTCCTACCTGGAGCCTGCTCCAGCATGGGCTTCCCATGGGGTCCCAGTCTCCCTCAGGCATCCACCCACTCCAGCTCAATGGGCTGCAGATGGATATCTGCTCCACTGTGGAATTTCATGGGCTGCAGGGGAATAGCCTGCCTCACCATGGTCTTCATCACAGGCTGCAGCGGAATCTCTGCTCCAGCATCTGGAGCATCTCCTCCCTCTCATTCTTCACTGACCTTGGTGTCTGCAGAGTTGTTTCTCTCACTACTCTCTCCTGGTTGCTGTCGCACAGGTTTTTTTCCCCTTCTTAAATATGTTATCACAGAGGTGCTACCACCATCACTGGTGGGCTCAGCCTTGGCCAGCGGTGGGTCCGTCTCAGAGCCGGCTGACATTGGCTCTATAGGACATGGGAGTGGCTTCTCACAGAAGGCACCCCTGTAGCCCCCCACTACCAAAACCTTGCCACGCAAACCCAATACATTTAGAAAAAACATTTTCCTTTTTTCTAATAGTATCTTCCACCACTTTATATTACATTATGTCTCACATCTGTCTGAAATAGGAAAACATAGCACACTTGTTTAATAGCCCAGGCAGCCAAACCAAAAAGAAGCTAAATAACTTTCCCAAGATCACAGAGAAGATCTTTGGCAAAGTTAATATTAATTGCAAGTAGTTCATTCCCATATTTAAAGCACAAAATAATCCTTCCTTTCTGATTAAAACAATCTCAAAGGGAAGAAGTTATTTTTGAGAAAAGTTTGGGGTGGTTTTTTGGAGTCTTTTTTTTATTCATTGCATTGGTTTTTCAGTTTTTATTTTCTATCTTGTTCTCACCTGTGAAACAATTAGATGACTTTTCCCTTTTCTACTATTCCAATAATGTACTCTTCTATCCTGATCAATGTGCCCACTGTTATTTGCTTAGCATTAATTTTTAAAGATATTTATTATTATTGTGACATAACGACTGCTCTTAAGATAGCAATTGCTCTATTTGCTTTGAAGTATTATACATTTTTTTCTTCTGTATCTACCTTTTCTATTTTATAATACAATCCCTTTAATAAATTTCTTCTCTGTATACAAATTGGAACAATAGTATATCTTTTAAAAATATTGCACTTCTTAGTATACTATATGCTGGTTTCTTCCTACACTCTTTATTTTCTAGAAGGACTCTGTCAAAAAGTATATATATCTTTTGTAAACTTAAAAATAATAATAATTTAAAAAATCGAGAAATTACATGAAGTGATCTTGTTCATGCCCAGTAAATTCAGGAGAGTTTCACTGAAAAAAACTTCTGAATACTCTGCTTAACATTAAATAATTCAGCACAATATATTTATCGTCGCTTCTGTTTTGCAAGCTTGTCTAATATCACTGCTACAAATTTTTTTGTCTGTGTACTCTAAGCACTGTTTCTTTGATCACTGATATTTCGTCATGCTGGCTTCCTTTTTCAGGATCACTGTTTACCTCACTCTGTGTTTTTGGTACCCTCACTTTTCAACAAGCGGGCAAGTATATTCTCTGTGACGGCTAGTACAAGGAGGCTGTGTTGTCCAGCGAGTTTTCTTGTTCAGAAGGATCTTTCTCAGCTCTGCCACTGCCGTGCTCCAAGACTTCAAGCAAGTCCTTTTATCTCTGTTTCCCAGTCCCACTTTGCTCTGATTTCTCAGCTATATTTGCTCTGGGAAAGGCATTTGTCTCTTATAATCTGTGATGTAGAGATACCAATCTCAAGTGGGTTGCCTGATGCTGTAATTCCAGTATCAAAAAAAACCCCAAAACGTTATTCAGAATGAAATGCCAAAGTGTCTTTTAGTGAGAGAGTCTGGGTGCTTATCACCTTGCATTGTGCTCCTGAAGCCAGAAAGATATTTGCCATTGACTTCAGTAAGAACAGGACCAGGGTTTAAATGAATAACAATCCCCGTTAATCACAGTTCAAAAATGAAAGTAAAATATTAAGAAGGAAAATGTTACCTTAACTTTGGGTTTTTTATATGCATATTTTCCTGTGACCTGGTTGGGGTTTTTTTCATTTATATGCTAACTAGGCTTAGTCCCATGAAGTTTATTGTTTCATAATCAAAAGGGAAACAAATCTATACAGGTTGAAAAATCAACTCTTTTACTGCAAGAAACTTGTTCATAAAGCAAACTGTGCTATCGTATATTAAGGGGTGAATATTGTTTTTTTTCCCCCAATTCTCTGATTCACTGTAAAATAAAATTTTCTGGTTTTTTTCTCCTTAGCTTAAAGATTTTTCCCTCCCGTCCCTACCTCATCTTTTGATTGTTGTTTTTGAACAATCTAAGTCTGCTGGGAGAGTATTCCTCATTAACATTTTGAATCTTTTCTGTAGAATTGATAGAGCTCCATTATTTTGATGTTTCACACTGAATTTATGTCTTTAAAGAAAAGTGACCTGGTATAGGTTTGTAAGTCTGCTCTTTGGTTTTATTTATTTCTTTTACCTTGGAGAACTTTAACCCTCTATTAAAGCTCCAAACATTTCTTTTTAAGTAGGGAGCTAGTAGTTACTGCAACATATTTCATATGACTGAAAATAAGTTGAAGTAGGTTTTAAGGGTATCTAAAAACACTGGAGAATTGACAGCTGACAAACTACCTTGGAGCCCCCTATGCCAGGCTGTATTTGGTTACACTTAATAGTAAATTTCAAGTTTCAGCATATAATGAGAAGAAAACATTTTTTAAACAGCTCCACTGTCAACTATTTCTTAATGAAAAACA
The DNA here is from genome assembly GCA_008711295.1 of Anarhynchus alexandrinus. Classification (NCBI taxonomy): domain Eukaryota; kingdom Metazoa; phylum Chordata; class Aves; order Charadriiformes; family Charadriidae; genus Anarhynchus; species Anarhynchus alexandrinus. The sequence goes on along the minus strand of VUYV01000018.1, from coordinate 1,194,734 downwards.
GTTAAAGGGTTTTTTTTTTTGCTTTTCAGTACACAGATCAGCTGTTAGGTCTTAAATGCTATTGCTGTTATCAGGAACACGGTTCAAGTTATTTAATTTTCACTATGCACGTAAAATTGAGTACCTGTGTACTTGCAAAGTGAGGTCGTAAGTCAAGGAACCAAGTCCCTAGGAGTGATCTAAGTAATGCTGATTTGAAATCCTGATTAACTAAGGAGACAGCACTTCATTTCTTTTTACAGGTTCATTGGGAGAGTGATGGATTTTGTTTGCTCTAATAACTCATGGGGTGATTTCTAATCAGACTCCTGTGGTGTCTTTATCCAGTGCGAGGTAACCTAGTAACACAAGATGTTGAACTGGAGTGCATGATACAAACCATTCCTGGTAAAGAATTATGCAGAGGAATACAACGCCTCTAAGATTTTAAATAATTGTCAGAACTCCTCCAGTGGTGATCTCTCATACACAAAAAACATGGCCATTTATGGTTGATTACCGAACAGAACAGAGATTCAAATTAAAATAGATTTCAAAATGGCAATACAGTACATCACCAGTATAAATTTCTTATTTTCTCTTTCTTTTTCTCTTCCCTTTACTTGTGAGTCAACAGATGTGTGTCTGAAGGGAAATAAGAGCATGAGTACCTAATAACTGTTCTGAAACACAGATGAGACCTGAAGGTTTTTATTTTTACCAAGCCAAAGAAAGAAAATATATCAGATATACTGCATGTGCGATCTCCACTGAAACGAACCCATAATGGATCCTAACTATAAACTCTGAATATGCCTAATGGAGGCAATAGCTTGAATCTTAAATAATAAAACAGGAGTTCCTCACTTCTCTTTAATCCCCTCTGGGAAACCCCCTTAATTAGAGCTGTTTATTACAACTTGATCAAAAAGCCTAAATTCTATGTGTCCTACATCTAGCTACTACAATATTCTCTGTCATTGAACCCTCACGAGGCCCCGAAGACTTTGACTTGGTAATGCAGCCATCAAAGAGACAGACTAACTCACTCTTTAGTCAAAGCTGTTTGTTTCAAGGTGCAGTGCAAAATATGCTTGAGGCTTTCCAAGGCTGCAGTCTATTTCCTCCCTAACTTTAATCCAAAAACCTCTTTGCCATACTTAATTTAGCATTTGAATCAAATTAATTATTTTGTAACAAAACTGGTGTGGAGGATGTAAATTCCTTATTTAGCTTGGAACATTAATTGGTGCAGTGGAATGCTCTCTTTGAGCAGCTGCTGTCATCATTTATATGTTCCAAATAGGTAAATAAATGTAGTTCACACAGCCACACACATACGCACACATGCACTCTCACGAAACATCAAGATGAAGCAGCGAATTGAGGTGGAGAATTCACAAGTCAAACAGAAAAGGAAAAAATAGTATTTACAGCTGCATTTCTGTCTTTATTATGAGGAGAAAAAAATTGCATTAAGACAGCTTTACTATCTCTACCTTATTCAAAGAGAAGTGTGATTGCTGATGAATGTTTTCTTACCTGTAGTTGTGAAGTATTAACCAATCCCATGATTATTATGAGTTTAAGCTTAAAAAAAAAAACAAAAACCTCATTTGCCTAGATTGTCTTTGGCTCAGCTGACAGTTCACACTAGAAAGAGTACTGATTCAAATCTTAGGATATAAAAGAAAATAAAATCATTAATCTGTGAGCAATTTAGGAACTTTTTGCTACAAGCTCTGTACACTGTAAGAAAATCCCATATTGAATAATAAACTGGGACAGAGAGCACCCAGAAATGATAACCTAGAGAGAGAAAATTAATCTTACCCTGTGTTCAACTCCCTTTTATCTCACAAAGCACAATAAAAAAATATAAAATATCTAACGCCTGAGCAACTCTTCTCTTGAAATTCAAGCCAAGAGAATGTGTGCATTTCTTATACCAGACCCTTTTTAGTTTTGGACAGCTGAAAGAAATAAGTTTTCATTCGACATAAGATTCTTGTGGCTTCTGCCTGTATCATACAGGGTATTGTATCAGGCAGTTTTAAATGTCAATTGCTGCCATTTTACATTAAAGATAAAGCTTGCAAATGAAGTCTTAATGCCTTTATTGTTGACAGCCACTGAAAAAGCCAGATGATTTAAGCCACCTTAAATATCTCCCATAATAGCTTCCCTTTGCAAAAGGTAAGTGGATTTAATTTCCCCATTTTCACAAAAGCCTAAACAGCCCTTGTGACACAGAAAGTCCTGTACATATGTTGAAGGCTCTGTTGCTTTTTTTTTAAAACTGAAATTCCTCCAAAATACAAACAAGTAACTGCTCCTGGAAATATGGTATAACTGCAGGGAAGCACATGCCAACGTCCTGAATTTAAAAATAAAAATAACGCCTGAATTCAAGAAGGACAGACACTGGAATAGTTGTTTCATGGTCTTACATAAGAGGTGTGTTTTCTCCCTAATAACTGGGTAAACTGATACCTCCACAAAAAAGCTTAATGTACTGTAGGTGCTCAGTACAAGCCATCAAGCCACGATTCACACCTTACTGTGAGCTTTCTTCCACCCGGCCAGAAGTGTGTCAACAGCAGGGATAAAGTCCTGCTTGTCCTCATTCTCTCACTGTACTGTTTTGAAACTTCCACTGTACAATAGGACAAGAAATGCATATCCATCTGCATTTGTCTCTCGGAGAGCCCTGTGCAAAGGGCTCAATAATACGCCAGGACTTCCCAAGAGAATTTGCTACCCTTCTGCTTTGCTGGAATTAATGTTACCTCTCTGAGGCTTTTTATGTAATCCTGGCCATGTCCTCATTTTGCCCACTTCACCCGAGAACACCTGAGGCTCTCTCTGTGCAGCTGTTGTACTTCCTTTGGAAATAAGGTGGCGTTCAATTTTCTCCGCAGTTTGATATTATTGCTCCGTAACTGAGGAGAAGAAGAGTCATTCACTTCCTCACTGGAGCTCAGCCTCGTGTTTCAACAGGCAGGGAAACTGGTGTTCATGCCCCAACCTCAACAGATCACTATCTTAGGGTGAGCAGATAGAAAGCGTGGTTTTATATTCTCTTTTTATTTAATCTCACTTTTCAAGTGTGTTTTTCGCATTAACAAAAGATTTTTCTTGGCATATATTTGTAATATGATCTGTTAAGGCAAATCTCATAGCATTGCTACGGTTGCAGTGAGTTTTTCTGTGTTTAAGGTTATTTTTTTGTCCCCTCATTTTAGCCATATTTAAATACATAGCGGTAGACTATTTAGTAAATTCATATAATCCCTAGGAGATCATAAATGTCTTGTTCTGTCCCTGAAGGACATCCAGTAGATATACTGATTTGCTAATGTGTCCCCTGACAAAAGGACATTTTAGTTTCAGAGCTGTCTTTGTAACTGAATACTACTTTTTCAATTTCATTCCCTTGACATTGCTTACATGCCACAGTTAAACAACAAAGCTTTACTCTATATCAAAATACTTCACCACAGGGAAAAAAGCATGAACATCAGAGAATCTACACATTAAATTACAGTGAAGACAATGAAGAATGTTACAATGCACAATTCTACCTTTATTAAAATACACTTTCAGCTAGGTCAATCAGCAAATGTTTTCAGAAAATCCATCCTGACATATGACATTCATGCTGGAATGATGGAAGATGGATAAGAAAGTGAAGATCATCCCCAAAGCCATGAAAGAAAGAAATCCTTTTCAGTAGTTATCATTGGAAAGCCTGCTGTGGATGATCCATGAATCCATATTCGGACTGATCTAGAAAAAAACATTGTAATTTGTGCTGCATTAAGACAGCAGAAATTTGTCTTTTTAATTCCAGGTAATGAGTTACTCATAATTCAAGGTAATGAGTTATTCATTCTCAGTGAAGATTGCTATTTTGTTTTTGTTAAAAGTTGGAGAAGCAAAACACAAAGTGAAAAAAATGTGATGTTTGCTAGAATGAAAGAGATCTTCAAGAAAAAAGTACTCTGGATGGCACTTCTGGTTTCCTGCTTTTGAGTTCAAATATACCTTCTCAGAATTAATAATGTAATCAAAGGTAAGGCATCAAATGCCATCTGCAGTTGTCAATGACTGAACACTTCAGAAAAACTTGTCAAAATAGATTATCTCTGATCCTCTCTCTCCTTTTCTCTCCCTACTCTTCTTTTCCTTTTCCCCATCTATGTCTTTATTTTACTTTTCTCCACCTTATGCTGTTTGTAGATAGGAGCTTATGATAAATGTAGTTAATTCTTTTCTGCTCTATGACAGGGTAAGAAAAGAACACACTCTAATCTCTTCTAAAACAAAGCCACGATGTAGTAATCTGTTCTGATTTTTTTTGTGTGTCCAGTTCTGTAAAGCTTTACCATAGACCTTAATAGTGTCATTATAGTAATAGCAGTAGTCATTAATAGTAATAGCAGTAGTACTGTTACTTATTATTTATCCTACAAAAATGTTGACTCTATTAGGCATAGTGCAGATATTTCCCAAAACCTCAGGTGTGGAAAGGATAACTTAAAATTCTAGAGTGAAAGGAAAGGCAACTGGCTATAGCAAACGAATAAAATGATGGCAAAGTATAGTAAATTAAATTGTCAGAGTAGGGCCTTATCATGTACTTTGTCCGTGATTGTAAGCATTGAACAGTCTGTGTAGATACCATAGCAAGAGAGAGAATGGAGACACAATAGAAGAGAAGTCAGTGAAGTGGTTCTCTGAGTATTTAAAAGGAAAATCTCGCTTGTAAGGGGACACAGAGAAGACTTTAATATACTTGTTTGAACATCTGACAGGAAAGAAACAAAGGCTGGGCATTGATTGACTGGCTGGTAATTGGTGTATTGCTCTAGATACAATTAATTTTTCTCAGGGCACAGCAGAGAGAGTAGAAATTTAAATGTGAGATAATCAAGGCCTGAGAAGACAAAATAGATGGCAATGAAAAGTCCCATTTTATTAACGATATGCAGAAAAATAGTAGTCTCTAAAGACTGAAGAAATCATGCATAAGATCTAAGCAGGAAGCTTGGACTGAGAAGATGTTGGTGGTCTTCATAGTATCTGTGAAATGAGGGAGTAGAGGGGTCTTAGAATGGAGTTTAGGAATTTTGACTTGACCCTGCATAGAAATTTTAGCCCAGACACAGGGAGTCAGATCCAAAGAAGGACAGGAATTGAATAAATTTGTACAAGTGAAAATGAAAATGAATATTGGTTATCTACTGGAGAAATTTTTGGGCTACCTTGAGTAAAATTTGAAAAGGCACTTGAAAAGGTAGCAGAATTAGGATATGACAGAAACAAGGAAGCTAAGAAAAAGACAAAATTAACAATAAAATGTTAGCTTGTGGGCTCAAGGTCATCTAATAGACTAAGAAAAGCAAGGGTAAAATATTGATTCTGAACTTTGCCCAAGAGAAAGTTACAAAAGACATTGAAGACAGACAAAGGTTTTGTAATAGAATAGGTTAGTCTATGAGGTTTTTTTCCCTGACATGAGAGAAAAAAAAGCAGAGCTTAAGAGTTTTCAAATTTACCCACAGGCAGCCAGAAAGTATGATCTAAGTCAAAGAAAGAAGAAAACATGATGAGAGAAAAATAATACCATTATATATAATTTCATTTCACTGGAATAAAATTTCTACCCATTGTCCCTCCTGTTCCTAACCTTATCTTGCTATAAATGTCATTCCAGAGACACACTCTATGCTCTATCATTTGCTGAAGATTTTCATGTCTTCTGCAGGAGATTCTTTTTATAAAGCTACTAGAGCAGTTTATAAATTCTGAATCTCAAAAATGTTATGTTTTGGAGTAAAAGATGTATTATTTCAATGAGTCTGAAGTCTAACACTAAGATTTTGCATCCTAAAACACTCTTGAAAGCTGAACTTTTATTCAACTTCAAAGAGGAAGCTGTGAGCTTTTGTTTGTAAAACAGGGTGGTATATATATGTGGATTACTTCATCTTCCAGGTTTTTCATTATCTTAAAATGTGGGTGGCAGGAAATAGCTTTATTGGTGCTTCTGAATTACTTGCTTGCCAAGATCCTACCATGACTATAATTGCTGAATACTTGGTCATGTAATATTCCTGTTCTTGAGCAAAATATCTCTATTCCATGACTGTTTTTGTTTAGTTATTAATGTGTAAATGACCTGCAAGTGCTCCAGCCCTGTCAACCTTTGTGGTCTCCACAGATATCACTCTGGTTTATCAATGCCTTTCTTGTACTGGTGGACCTAAAACCAGATGCAGTACCCAGGTGTGGTCTCAAGAGTGCTTTGTTTGATCTGCTGGCTGCACTGCTATTATTCTTGCTGATTATCTTGGCTTCCAGGACCCTGCTGGTCCAGGGCCTTTTCTGCAGATGGGCTTCCCAGCTCCTCAGTGCCCAGCATGCAGCACTGTCAGGCAGTCTCTGCATTTGTTGAATTGCATAAGGTTCCTTTTGGATCATTACCATGGGCTGTCTAGGTCTCCCTTAATGGCAGCCCTACCTTCCAAGTATATCAGTTGGTCCTTCCAACTTGGTGTCTGCAAAACTGACGAACAAGGATTCATTGCCTCCATGTCCTCATTAAAAATGTTTGACACAGGACAGGCCTCAGGATAGAGTATGGTGGTACTCCACTCGTTACTCGCCTCCAGACGGAGTTTGCCCATTCACCTCTATACTCTGACAGTCTGATCATTCCTCCATTGAGGACCATTTATGCCTTTTTTAAATTTTATTTAAATACAATGGTTCAAGAGCATTTGTGTCATCTGCCTTACACCTGTTGGCACTTCTTTTGTCCTCACCTGTGTTTTGCTCCAGTTTTCTTTCCTTAGAGATGCACCAATGAACCTAAATATTTTCTTTTCTTTGCAATCTTTTGTTTTCCCTTCTATTTCCATAGCATGTCTTTTTCACTCTTGGAAGACTACAGATTTCTGTGTCCTTTGAACAACTTTCCAAATATGAAGTGCCAGCTACAAGCTTTCAGGTTTCCATGACTGAAAAAATAACTAGGTCTTATAGGAGCATGACTACCTCACTCTTTCCCCACTTTTGAACCATATTTGATGCAAAGCCTTTTCTTTTTCAATTCCAGCCAAACTCTATTAATGTCTATTAAGCTTGTAGGAGTTTCCAGAATTTTTTTATTCAAGTGGGAGAACTCACAGTGATGTGAAAGTAACTCTCCACACAGTTTCCATACCTAGTACAAAATGGCCTTAAGCAATGCTTGAACACCGCTCCCCTGTCTGCTCTGCTCCAGCACAGTCCTAACAGCGCTGACATTTGGCTCTTGTCGGGCTGCAGCTCCCAGCTCGAGTGGCACCTTCCAGCCATTTACTGGACCTGCTGGGACCACTCTGGTCTGGATTCCAGACCAGACCTTAGACATAGGTCTGGTACCTGATCTTCTTTTAAGTACATCGCTAATACACTGACATTTCCCTAAAGCTATCAGCCTTCCCTCTTTGATGTCCAGATTCAGGATTTCCTTACACAGTAATTCTAATTCTGTATTGTAAGCAGGGAGTGTTAAAAATGCTCTCATCCTCCATGCCATTGAGTTAAAAAGGCAGTCCTTTATCAACTTGATTATTATCTACTTCCCTGTATTCTGAAGTATAATACAAGCAACAAAAAGGGGTAGGGAGAAGGAGAGAGAGAAGCGGGGAGGGGAGGGAGTGAAGGAGAGAAAGAATTTTTTTAATTTTGCAGCATGCTATGAAAATACACCCTGGAAATTTTAACAAAATGAAAATCAGAAACACCAAGCCCCACTTTGGTTGAGGGTTGCATCTTCACAGTGCTGTAAATTGAGTCTATTCCAATTGTTCTTTTGTGAATCCCACTATTCACAAAATTTTAAAGATTTTATATTCAGAGACACATTTTCTATAAAGGGAAACCAATGTATTTTTAAGGAACTGTACTTTGAAGACTGAGAGTTTTTGCAGAGCATTTGAGGAAGAGAAATTACAGCACTAGCAGCAGCTCATGAGAATCACAACAGGCAGTAATACTAGTATGGGTAGAGCTCTGTCTTGTTGCTAGGTAAAGACTGACCATCTTTGTGAAATTATAAGGAACACTGCTTTTAGTTTATATTATTCTGGACTGCATTTTCCTTCAGGCAATTATATTTTAAGAGGAGAAAATGTCTTAAAAGTAGTCGCCTACAAAATTGCTGTAGGAAATCATTTACATAACACTCAATGTTATATCCAACAGGGAAAGGACGGTAAACATAAAAAACACTGATATATCAAGTACTCCAAATATTTAGTTAGACATCATAGTTTCATGTAAAGTGTGCATGGCACACAGGATATGCATGTTTGTAGTTTTAAAATTATTATTTCTTATTATACCTTATATACAGGGTAAATGAGGACTGGAAAGCTAACCAATTTTAAGATAGCAACATGGAAGTCAAAACATTACTCATTGCATAGAAACAATGTACAATCAGTCTGTAGTATATTTAGCTTTTTTTCTTTCAGGTCTTTGTGATTGCAAAGCTAATCAAACAAATCAATGCATTTTCCTTTATAAACCATTGAGAGCTCAGTATGATTTGAACAGTGTTATGTTTGCATAGAAAAGAGGGAACGTGCATAGGAGAAGACACTGCCTGTTTTGATTAGATTGCTTTTTGTGTAATTATTTTTACTTAAGGAAATAACTTTTCTGACAGAAATGCATACATGTGGCTGTAGGTGGCATAGCAGTATAATTCACTGCGTTACCTTATGTTACATACTTTGACATAAATTGTCTTTTATTTAGAGAGAATAGGTGCAGCATTTAAAAAAGCAAGAGAAATAGGTTTCCTGAGTTACTTCCCATAAGCCCTGTCACAGCTAGCAGAGAACTGGGGGTTTTGTATCTAAGGCAGTAGTGGCAGCATATTATGTAGTGTGATCATTCCCATTATGTGTGGTCAATCTCTACATATTTACTTGCAAAAATTAAACTTAATGAAAGGAACAGCAATTTAATAAGCTGCCTGGAAGGAACAACTTATATAGAGATATATATCTACCTATAAAACAATATCTTATATATAAATAGTTACCTAATATTTCCATGAAATATTAAATTTATTCCAGAAAGTAATATTAATGAATTCTATATTACTAAAAATAAATCTATTTCATCTAGAAATTTTACTATCTAGCTAAACAAAGGCAGAACTAATATTGATGAGGTATTTATCCAAGAGGATGTTCACAAATACTTCTATAGTTACACTATTACATTTGAGACATACTGTTCAACTCTTGCCTTTAATACTATCAGATTTCCAAGGTTTTCAAAAGTAGGTTATGAATATCTGATTTAAACAGTTCAACAAAAGATCTGTTTTTCAAAGCTGTATGTATATTCCAGCACTTCAACTAGAACTGAACCTTCAGTATCACCAACCATGCTGCTTTTTGTGAGGGCATTTGAATTAAAAAAAAATGGATTATCCATTCAGAGAGGAAAAAAATATACACAATAACATCCACTGACGAATGAACAAAATGATTATAAAAATAATATTGATATGCAGATAAAAGTCAATGGTAGCAAGATCACTGTGCCTGTCCTTCTTCATGGTGTGAGCATAGGGGAAAAAAATGGGGTTTGGAGTGTGTATTGGGTACAGGTATCAATGTGTTGGTAACAGGGGGCTGCAGGGGTGGCTTCTGAGAAAAGGCCATGGGCTGCCTTTTGCTGGACACAGATCTTTCCAACTGGCTTCAAAATGAACCCACCACAGGACACAGTTGAGTCCATCAGCCAAGCTGGTGCCATCTCTGTGAAAACATATTTAAGAGCAGAAAGTACTACAGTGAGAGAAGGAAACAAAAAGGAGTGAAAAACAGCAGAGGGAACACAAAGGTCAGAGGAGGTGGAGAAGGGGGTGTTCCATGGTGCAGCAGGTATTCCTTGCAGCCTGTGGAAGACTTATGCCAGAGCAGACGGATATTCCTAAAGGAACTGCAACCCACTGAAAGCCCTTGCCAGAGCAAAGGAGAAGTGTGAAGAGTGGAAGAGAGAATGCCCTCCTATCCTTTACTGTTCATTGCCTCACTGAAGGGACTGAGTGTAACCTGCCACTTATAACAAGAGGAAAGGAGAAGAGTTTGGAGTGAAGTTGAGCCTGGGAAAGGGGGAGGAAAAGTATTTTCCCTGCGTTTTAAGGTTTGTATATTTTTTCCCCCATACCCAAATAAGTAATTAAATATATATTCATTATCAATAAATTTGATTAATTTCCAGAGAGCAGGTAATTGGTCTCCTGGTTTTTATCCTGAAACCTGAGCTTTCTTGCTCCTGTCTTTCTATTTTCTCCCCCAAACCTTCTGAGGGCAGCCAGTGAGCAAGTGGCTGGGTGGGAGTTTGGCTGCCAGTTGGGGCCAACCAACCACAGAGGAGAAGGTAGGCTGGTGCAAAACCTGATCTATGGCAACTCCAGATACATCAACAAGTGCATGGGAAAATGACAGCTTCCTGCAGTTCTTGTTAAGGGATTTCATAGCTGTCATAATTTTTGTCATGCTGCACCATGTCAGTGATGGTAAGCTTTCATTACAGACAACCTTTTTCCTTAAAAAGGATATAGCCCTTAGCACTTAGGTCTCTTCTGTAGTTAACCATTGATGACATAGCAGCCTATTTTGGCTCAAATAACTTTGGTTCCAGTTATCAATTTTAACTCAGCCTTTTAAGTACACTTTGGACTCCAAAACTATGATTTCAGCACCTGGACAGAGGCATATCAAAAATCACGCTTCGGAAGTATAAATTCTTGTAGCACTAAGTATGAAACTGAATAAAATACATATAGAGGCCTTGCCAGTGGTTATTTGTTGTATCAGATGGCCCTGATATTCTGCTTGCACGCACTACTAATAGTAGGATCTGACTAGCAACTCTACTAGTAGTAGAAACTGACTAATAACTACTAGGTACATGGAGGGAAACCACATCCTTTATGTAACACTGGAATTCACTGTCAGTTGTTTATAAAAATTATTTTGATCCAGTGGAAGAAAGATACACACATTTTAAGAGGGACATTTTAAACCAGAAGTAATTTTCATTTATATTTATTTTCAAATAATTTTCTAAACTATGCTTATACACACACAGGAAAAAATAGCCCAAACCAAAATACAAAACAAACCTCTCACCTACAAGTAAATATGAGCCAAATTATATTAGTGACCAGACTTGTTAATTTAAAAGGACATTTAGAAGACATGAAAGATGTTACTAGAAAAACAACTGAGAGCAACCAGCATGAATACTCTTGCAGAAAACAGTAATATAGTCATAGGTAAGGGAGGGAATGGAAACCAGCTGTCTGATGTGGTTATTCCAGAACATCTACAGAAAACCCCTAATTTGAACATGTTATTGCAAAATATATAGAGTGAGATCTGAAAATGTGTTCTTCAAATGATATAAACTCTCAGCAACCCATAACCGTTTGTATCTGTCATACCAGCTGAAAGCAGAATCAGCCAGAAAGGCAAGACAAGACCCAGATGCCACTACTAGAAAAAAATTCAAAGCATATCATCTGTTTCTTGTGCCTGCCAAACTCAATTCTTTAGCAGTGACCAGCTCAGTCTTGGAATAAAAGGAGGACTATAGAGATTAGAGCGCCTTATAATGTTCTTTCTTATAGATAACTACGTAAAGAGATGGCCCAAAACATTTAATACTGTTTGATGATATTGAAAAGGGACAGTGTGTCTAAAAAATTCCTTCCTTTTTACTTTTACACATGCTGTGTGTGTGCACGTCAGGTAGGATTCAGGTACAGATTTAGAATTTTATGTGATATATGACCACGGTCACTGAAAAATGTTCAGTGCTGTTACTTTCTCTACCCCAAGAACTTTTCTACCGCAAAATATGAACAAAACTAAGGACAAGTTTATTCTGACTCATCAATTCCATGTGATTTCCTGTTCAAGATCAGCAGCAACATCTGTATTTAAGGTTGCACACATGTTCTCATTCCAATAATCACTTTTCAGTGACTTCTAATCTTATGTAACTTTCACGTTTTCTTTTAAAATATACCAAGCTTCTGCTGTGTTCAAAATGAAGTTGCCTCACAGGTGTTGGAGAAGAAGTAGTTCAGCCATTTTTTAGAATGAAGAATCATTTTCTCATATGTTAAAATAAGGGTTTTTTAAAAAATTTTCAGCAGATATTTGAGTTTTGAAAAAAATACCTCCATAAAGTTGCATTATATTGAAGAATATAGTGAAAAAAAGACTGAATTTTTATGAGACTATGAAAATAACATTCAATTGATGAAAGATGAATTGTAATAAGCAAAGTTCATAAGTTCTGTTATTGTGACTATCTCAGCTGTATTGTGGAAAATATACTGAAGACATTAATGGGTGGAGGTAAAAGTCATATTTTTAAACCTGTGCATTTTTCAGCTTTCAGCTGTCATAAGATGAAGCTCTCAAAAGATGATGTAATTTACTCGCATTTCACCCCAGCAATCATCCATATGAGGGATTCTGCAGCTAGGGAGACATAATAGTATTCTTTAGGTTTTGTGACAACAGAGGTATCCACACCCACTAAAAGACCTAAGTTGAGGAAGACAGAAATAGCCGTAAGGCAAAAAACCCCCACAAAAAAACCAACAAAAAACCCACCAAACCCAAAGCAGTACACTGTAATTATCTCAGGAACTACATGTAAACCCAAGATCATCAAAGTATTATTCTGCCATGTGATTTAATTTAAGATCATAGGCCAAAATTTCTTGTAATATTACTTTAACTGGGATATTTTATGAATCCCGAATAATCAAGACAGTCTCTTGATCCATTTCTTTAAAAGGTTTTCTAGGTTTTTGAAATCTCCAAAACCTTCAAAGGGAATTAGAAACCTTATTTAAGCGTGACATTGCCTTTGCTAGAAAGACATTCAATTGACACTGATAGTAGTATTTGCCACTCAGCCAGTGTGAGAAAGCAGACAATATTCAGAAAACAAAGATAAATGCCAGTTATATACAACCACACAACCTTGCCATTTTTANAACAAAGATAAATGCCAGTTATATACAACCTTGCCATTTTTTCCACACATAGTGCAGGAGCTGTCTCCTTCATATAAAAATGCACATTTAGAGATTTCAGTTCAGCAGAGTCAACTGCAGTAAATCAAAGTACAGGAATGCATTTGTCCAACCCAAAGTCAACTAAAAACACTTGTGCAGAAAAAGGAAGGGTGGAGCCCCTGAGGCCCACCTGCTCTGAGGTGGAGACATGGTACCAGGTGTGATGAGAATGTGCCTGCCAGACCATAAGGCCCCTTTGTGCCTGGTAGATAAGCAGTCACTCTTCCACTGGCTACTAAAACGAGACACCATTCTTTCTTGTCAGTTCAAGAATTGTGATCAAATGCCCCTGTTAAAAAAAGATAAACACCCCTCCCCCCCAGACCAAAGAACCTGTCTTGGCTTTTTCAGGAATGACTTTTTCTAGATTTTGGGGAGTGCACCTGGCAAAAATTGTAAATATGAAGAAGTTTTCATATGCATGGAATCAGAAGTCCAAGAAATAGTTTATTGACAATGAAAGCCATAGTATTCAGAGCATTTTACAAACACCTTTTGATTATATTAGCTCTATTTAAAATAATGTTCAGGATTTTTAAATAAAACTTGAGTCTTTGCTCAAAATATATCAATATCAATATATCTTTATCATATTCATTTCTTAAACCACTTTGCTATATGCCTGTACATTCTTAAAAGAGGATTTTCTCACAGAAATATAATATTGAAACCATTATTTTGTTAACCCTATCATATGTTGCTATATATGGAACATATATTTGTCAGAAGAGAAATAGAACCAAAGGACTTCAGTAATTGTCCAAGGCCTCAGAAAGATTCCCTGCCTGCCATGATAACAGAAACATAGTCTTTGCTTTTTATCTAGACTGTATGTGAAGAAAATAAATTCCAGGACCCACCAGTATTATAGAAGACGCATATATACTTCATCCAACAACTGGGGATTTGGGATAGGAAATATTTTTTAACTACTCAATAGCAACAGCTCTACTTGTTTGTTACTGTAAAATGTGTTTTTAATGAAGCAGAGCTCAGGAAAGACAAAGAATAGCCAGCAGCATATCCATTTTCATGCCATATATTCAGAACAGTACTCCACAGATACTTCAATGACTTCTTCTCCTGGTGGTCTATTTTTCATTGGACTCCAGAAGTGCAGTTTGCAGAACTCTTTAATGTCTTGAGAGTTTCCCAGGCTCCATAATGGTTATATTGCATATTTTTTTGCAAGATAAAAAAAAATCAATAGCATATATGAAATGTACTACCACTTCTCACAGTGATCTTTGACCCTAATTCTTCACTTTGCTCTTGGATTGTAAAAAATCAAGTTTAGCATCCACATTTTTGTGGTGGTGTCATCAAATTATTAATTTTTAAGTGGTGTCTTTTAAATAATTTCAGTGGAAAATCAAGAATGCAGACAAGTGCATTATTTAGCAAGGAAGTTTAACTTGTTTTTCACTGTTCACGTATTTTCAACTTTTTCAGCAAAATGTTTTCACAGTGGAAGTTAGCCTGACTTTTTCCAGCAAATAGTATTTTCATTAGAAAAGTAGTCTCATCACAAAAATATTGTGAATTTGAAACACTAATATATGAAGAACTGTGGCATTTTATTTTAGCCTTTCTCAGTAGAGGTAGCCCTGGTCTGGAGGTTCCATACTCTGTCTCTTTGTCCAGAGGGACTTGCATAAGAACTGGTGTTATAATACAAGAGTGCTTTTGGAGAAAGTTGTTTGCATTTGGCCAGTGCACTCTAGACCACGCAGGATGATTCAGAGGACCTTGAGATGTTGCTTAGTCATGACTGATCTGTAATCAGAAGCAATATAACCATGTCAGCTGTGCCAGACTTTTTTAAATGTTTCAGAAGATTTTGTAAGTGTTCATTTAATTTCCTCTCCCAGAACACATTAATAACACTGTCCTAAATTCTAACTGCAAAGTATACAGCTCTCTATAAAAACAAATAACAGTGAGAATAAATGCATACAGAATAGAAATCAGAAAAATTTACTAATTATTTGCAGCAAAAGTGTTGCATGCCTGCTTTGTGGAACATGCTGTATATTCACCACCTGAACATCAAACATCTTGCAATCTGAGTCACTTGTTACTTCTGAAAACCCTAGTCTGTATTTCTGCATTGTTACAAAGAGATTTGGGTTTTTTGTTTGTTTTGGGGTGTGTTGGTTTGGGGTTTTTTTTCAGATGGAAACGTAGCTTTTACAATGTGAATTGTAACTGGCTGAGTGTGGTTAGAGTGGATTGAAATCAATAAAGCCAAGAGACGTGTAAACTTCCAGCATTTATCTTAGTAGCCTGGCAAGTTTGCAGTTTAAGAACCATGACCTTCTGTTTCCTCACAAATGCAATGCATGGCCCAGCAGTACTCCACTGTTTTTCTGAAATGATAACTGAATTCATGTTAGGCCCTGCAGGAACTAAAATAAAATTAAGTTAATAATAAAAAATTCCCAGAGTTCTTGATGTTTCTTTATTGCTTTGTCTCTCTGTTCTTCACATTCTCTGTTCCCAGTGCTGATGTATCCTGACCCCATTTATTTATTACATATGCCTGATTGTCATAACTGAAATAATATCTGCCTGAATTTACCCATCTCTCCCTGAAGAACTGACATTCATGCTCTACTTCTCCTATATGAGCTCCTTAAACGGGAGATAAAGATTCCATTTTAAGTATCAGTATCTATTACTGTTCTGCCCTTGGCATTGTAAGTCACTAAGTCTTACTTAAGTTTTGTGAAAAATTATACGAATTTCTGCAGACACCGCTTCTCTGTGTATAAAACCACAATGTAGGTGAATGGGCAACGTAGATTTCACTGCATTAGCTCAGTTAACATCTCCCAACTCCCTGACCAAGGGAGGTCTGTCCAGTGA
This sequence comes from Anarhynchus alexandrinus, assembly GCA_008711295.1. Taxonomy (NCBI): domain Eukaryota; kingdom Metazoa; phylum Chordata; class Aves; order Charadriiformes; family Charadriidae; genus Anarhynchus; species Anarhynchus alexandrinus. Next base: position 1,178,710 of record VUYV01000018.1, on the reverse strand, counting down.
CTTGGTTTCAAACAAGGACCTTGTATCAACTTTCCTCCAATGGGGAGAAGGGGAGCCAAGTAACAGTGGTGACATGGTTGAACCTGGAGTCCCGGGGGACAGCAGCTCTTAGAGGAAAAAGAAAGGATATAACTTCACCCTTTCAGGATGCCCAGGTGCCTAGTGTTAATATCAAATTATCTCATTAGTTTTCTTGGGATCTTTCATTTACTGTCTCACTTCATGTTTACCATTCACAGTCTTAATGCATATTTAAGGTATCATTTGGTGATATTGAAGAAGCATCTAATTTCTCCCTTTTAAATCTTGTTGACTTTTGCACTGTATACAAGATTGTGAAGGACTGAAAATCTTCGCAAACCTTTTTGAGAGCTAAACATTACAGCCTTTTACCTCTTCACACAGAGAAATGGGACAACTGTGCCTTTCACTTTGCCTTCTAACTACAACACTAACTTTTTGAAGGAAATATTTAGGTTCATGGATCTCCTATCAGCTTTGGAGACAGTATTTTAACACAGTTTTCTACCTTTAGTAGCCAGCTCCTACTGGGTTGTAAAGTTTTTTTCTCAGTCCCTTCAGTGGGAGCTGTTTAATTTAGATATGTAACTAACATCCAGTAAGACAGAAGAAGGAAAAAAGAAGGTGTGTTTGAGTGGGGAAAGGAATTCTACTCACTGGTGTTTAGGGCATTTTCTTGTAATAGAGTAGAGAGAGTTTCCAGTGGTTACTGTGACTATATGTGATTACTTTGTGCTAGATATAAATTGCTCAAAGAGGAAAGATGGAGGGTACAGTTTCATCATTAACTCTATAATGAAACTGCAGACTGAAAGGGACCCATACCTCAGAAGAACAATAATTTAGTTGTTAAAATATTCCTTTGGTTGCCAGGAATTAAACCCTGCTCTAAACAACATAAATGATGTTCTTTGACTTTTCTCTTCTATTTCTGACTGTGGGGTTTTTGTCCAGATGTGCCCTGATCTTTTCTATTGAGCTATACAGAAAAATATCTAACTTACAGACCTGCTTAAGAATAATTATGAGACAGTTGCTAAAGAACTGATGAATGAAATCAATGAACACAATGTCAAGTATTTCTGTACTAGCAGGAAATATTTATAAAGGTGAGATGTGATTATGATACATCACCTTTTATCCTAAATAATTCACTAACCATATATTAACCCAATCACTGAAGGGAATAAACTCTTCTCCACTTCTTTTGTGTGTAAGACATAAAATAATAAGTTTAAACTCTAGCAAGGGAAAGGTAGGCTGGTCACTAGAGAAAAACCATTATAGATGTAAAGGAGTTATATGCTGGAATAGATTGCTGAGGAGGTTGTGCATGTCCACCACAGTAGAGACTTTAGTTTGATAGACTTTTGTCAGGATCTGTTTCTGTGCAGTTGATACTGTCTGGGAAAGGAGAATAGAGCAGAAGACCTTGTGAGGTCTTTTCCAGTTCTATTTTTCTGTGACACCTATGAGGACAGGCTGAGAGAGTTGGGGTTGTTCAGCCTGGAGAAGAGAAGGCTCCAGGAAGACCTTATGGCGGCCTTCCAGTACCTAAAGGGGGCCTACAGGAAAGCTGGTGAGGGACTTTTTACTAGGGCATGTAGTGATAGGACGAGAGGGAATGGCTTCAAACTGGAAGAGGGGGGATTTAGATTAGATATCAGGAAGAAATTTTTCACTCTGAGGGTGGTGAGGCACTGGACCAGGTTGCCCAGGGAAGCTGTGGATGCCCCATCCCTGGAAGTGTTCAAGGCCAGGCTGGATATGGCTTTGAGCAACTTGGTCGAGTGGGAGATGTCCCTGCCCATGGCAGGGGGTTGGAACTCGATGATCTTCAAGGTCCTTTCCAACCTAAACCATTCTATGATTCTATGAAAAGCAGTGAACATTGAGGTGGATAGTAACGGTTGGATAGATGACCAGTTCAGAGCTGCTTCTTTCACTACAGAAAAGAAAGACAATTTTCTGCAGGATGACATGGAAAAACCTTACATTAAAAAGAAAGTGCAAGTTATTTTTAATATCAATACTTTAATACTTAAATATCAATATTAATAATTGGTCGCAGGGATTAAAGTTATGTATTAAATGTATCCTTTCTGGTGAAGTTCATAGAACTACTGGTTGTAACTACACCAGAAGGCTGAAAAGCTAAAATAACATCTCAAAGAACTTGTAATGGCAGAGAAATGAAATGGTTCAGCTGGTACAGACCATCCAAACAAAATTGTAATCACACAATAAACATTACACTTGAAAACAGAAATAATACATTTATAAATAATTCTATATATAGTAACCTGCATTGTTTATCTCCCAAAAAAACATACTTATTATTCAAGTCATTAAAACATTTTTACAGGGTATGCAAAGAAAAAAAAAATATTCTTCAGCAGAGAAAAGAACAAAAAATTGCAGTATACAAATCTTCTTGTTTACCTGATTTATCTAAATAAGGTGAAGTATAAAGTCATACATAGATTTTCTCATCTCCTAGCCATTAATGGAGTAATCACCAAAAATACCGAAGCTATGTCTGAAGCAGTGGAAAAGACAGCTGGGACTGATCATCAGATATATTCTGTGTACAATATTTAGGTATAGGTCCAGGGCCTAGGTTTAGTACAAAGAGTTGTTAAGATACAGTATATTCTTGTCCTATGCTGATGTAATCCTCCTGAAATTGCTGTAGCACTTCCTCATCTAAGTAGGGATGTCTGAAAATAACACTGTGTTAGTCCTAGATATTTTTTGTGCAGCAGTGATAAATCAGAGTTGCTGGAATAGTAAAGCCCTAGAACAACAAGCCCCAGGGAGACGTTCATTACCTGTGATTGGAAGACACTTCTATATGGCAGTGAAGAGAGTGACTCTTCAAGGACTTGCGCAATTTATGTAATTGAATAAGCTGTGATAGTATCATATGTTTCATAATTCTATGTGTTTCACACTGATGTTGCACATTCACAAATAGTGGTTGTTAAAACCGTCTTATTTATGTACAATTTGATCAATTTTACAGGAGGAAATGACTAGGAGAGTATCCAGAAGGGATGGCCAGGTTCTCCATCCAAGGTGCTAATCAGTGCATTTAAGCATATAAACTGGCCTGTTAATACCAGGAAGCTGTCTTGGGAGATTCTCTAGAGCTCTTCAAAATTCCCAGCTGGAAGGCTTCTTGAAACAATCAGTCAAATACTTAATTTTGTATGTGGCTTTGAGTTCAGTCAGTCACCTGGTTTCAGATGTCTGCTATTTCAAACTAGTCCATTGTCACATCTGTGCATAGACTCATTGGGACATTTCTGGATCACCTAGGGAACTAATGACTTGATGTGCTGGGGGTGCATATAGGCACAACCCTGACACCGAGCTACAGTACAGTTCTAACCATAGAACAAACAATATTCATATTTAAATCTCTCATAACATAAGTCCCGTAGCTTTTGCTATACTAAACTTGCTGGCTTTTGAAGTAGAGCAATGACGCTCTGTCATGGAGCTGATTTAAAGCAAAAAGGCAACCAGTTATATTCCCAAACATAATATTTCATCACTTCTCCTTCAAAATGTCTCTCAGAGGCATTTGACTGTGTGTTGCTTATAAATACAATCAGCACTAGCTTGGATTTTAGTTACCTTTTAAACTGGTTACTGAAAATATTTCTGACACTTTTATATCCTTGGCAGGACTCAATGACATCCTTTTTATAGTAGTTCTGTCAACAAATATCTTCCTTTTTATCACCATGATGTGTTCTTTTAGGTGTTAATCATTAGTAGTTCTGCACTGATCTGCTTGGACACTTTTGAATGGAATAATCATGTGCACCTTTTTCTCAGTAACGTGTATGTCTTTGGAGATGAAGTTTATTTCTTTTCACAGTTCTTTGCTCTACTAGGGATGATAGGACCTCAAAAAAGATGTCTGTCTTGTTTCTGTTGTTCTTGTTTTGTTCTTGTTCAGTGACATGAACAAATAATATTATGATTGCCCTAAGGGATTGACATAATATGCAGTATTCAAACTGCAGAGTAAAATCAGTTCAAGAACACCACAATCCAATTAATAATGCTTCTGAAATAGAGTTACATGCTGCATCTAAAGAATTCAATAGATACTATTTAAAAGTCTTAATGGCCTCCAATGTCCATCAATAGTTTATGTAGCTGTCTTCCTTTGTAAGGCAGTCTGAATACTGCTTCTGAATTCTGAATTGAGTAGCCCTCGATATGTGAAACCTGTACTTTTCTTTTCTTACGTATTGGAAAGTATAATACCTATCCCTCCCCCCCATCCCAAAACCCACCAAACAAAAGACCTTGATTTCAGATTGGTTAATAGCTTTGTTAACAGACATTTTTTTTTGCTATACCATTCTCTGTATAGATATTCTTCTTATATAAGAGACAAAACTGTATTCTTCCTGGTTGTTTTGATCTTTTTGTCTTTCTTGTTCCTTCATTTATCTGATTGCTCATTGCTTTTTATTCTTTATTCTGGTCTTCTTTCTATTTCTTTTTCTTATTTCTGTTTCTTTCTCCTTTTAGTACTACCTTGCCCATCCCTCTCCACTTTTCCTTCCTATCTTCCGGTTTCTCATACCTGCAGTTATTCCATTTAAACTACCACAGCCATTTATGCAACAATGCTAATTCTATTTGAGATATTCTAGCCTGAACTGTATTTAGGGGATGAAAAAAATTTTTTTGAAAAAATTGTCCTCCAGATGTGTATTTAACATCGTATGAAAACTCAACTGAAAGAGACCTCTTAGAATCCAAAGCCTCTTAGCACAGATAACCAGACAGCTACGTGGCGTGATTCTTGCAATAAACTCATGTTCTGTCTTTCTCATATAACCATTTTCAGTTTGTTGATATGCAGTTTCATTGGTTGTCTCTTCATTACCTCCTGTTAGGAAAAGAAAAAGGGACAACTCACAGGTAGTACTTGTTCTTTATTTTTATTACGTTTCTTCATACAACAAAAAGTCCTACAGTCCTTGGGATTTTAGGATGTATTTTTCTTGGCTATAAAAAAACCCACAGAAAACCAACACCTGCTTTTAGGTATGTTTTCACTTTTCAACATCTTTTTTGCCTGTTTAATGTACATATCCAGCAGAAATTTTCATTTCTACAAGATGCCACATCTATCAGGTTTTGCCTAGTGCTAATTTTATGGGTGTATTATAGATTACTTATTGACTTTCACTATACAAATACTGATTTTAACTCTATTTTATTTTCTTTTTCTTTCCGTCTTAATTTCATTCTGTTGGTCCGTATTAACACAGCAATTTCCACTGATACGACATTCACCAATATATACTACAGAAGTGTGTAAAACATGAAATTATTGTAGTTATCAAGTTGTCATATCAGACATCAATATTCCAATGAAAATTACTTAACTACCTCAGTTACCTTTTTTGAACCCATTCTCACTCTTCTTAAAGTTTGTATTAGTGATTGTTTTATCACATTATTTTCCTGTGCTTACTGCTTATACATTTTACTTTGAAACATCTTTAAGTAAGCCTCTCCATTTCACTCTTTAATTAGTGGAATGATATATAACAGTTTATCACTAAAAATAGTCTCATTTGCAACACACTCAAGGAGGTTTTTTTCTTTCCAAAGCCTAAGGGGATTTCCTTTTAAGCATTTGGCTCAAGATGTTTCCTAGGCCATAGAAATTTAATAACTAGTTCATTATGAAAAAGATGTATCCATCTACTATCTCTCTGAGTCATGTGTCTTGTTGCAGACTGAGAATTAAAACCAAGTAGACTGGTGGAGTTACAGAACCAGATTTCTTGGAGGCGATACAAATGAACAGTTGGACTGCAGTTGTATTTTCAAATACATAATTCACTTAACTAAGATGAAAGGGCATTTTGGCATTTAAGAATTGAAATTACAAGGAGTTCTGTTACTTATTGAGAGATAACAGTCAATTTTTAGTGATGTGTTTGAAAATATGATAAAATATTCACACTATATAAAATAATGCATACTAGAAAATCTACTACTGTAAAAGATAGACAAGAAAATATGTTTCATGAATATGTTGTTTACAAGTTGTTTTATGGGCTCATTTAGGGACTAACTTGGAAACTTATCTGAGAGTTAAGAAATAATGTGAAAAGTTCATCTCAGTCTATCTGGTTGCTTCCCTTAGTTCAAGGTTACAAAGCTTCAAAATCACATTACTCAAAGAGCGTTTTTGTTTTTTATATTTCACTGCTGTAGCAGTTAAAAAAACTGAGTTCCTTATTTATTTACAACATAAACTTACCTAATGCCTTGGAGGTTATTGTAAATTGTTGTGTTTGAAACTCATATTTTCATTGCTATTCTTAAGAAAGGGGGCGTTTTCTTCAAGAAAGAAGGGAAACAGAGGGTAAAATCAGAACCTGAGAATAAGATGGAAACTTAGCTAACTTCCCCTATGAACCCATTATTTAAATGACTTAAGGCAGCCAGGTTGAAAGCTGTAAGAGACAGAGAATCAGCATAAGCAGGACTATCCTGTAGAACAGGAGCCCGGAGAACTATAAAAACTAGAAATAGGGAAGGTGCTGGAAAAGCGAATAAGAATGTCAGATCAAGTTTGCATTATTCTTCCTGAAGTGCAGCTATATGATGTGAACCGAATTAATGACAGTTTAACTCTGCAGCATGAAATACAGATTTCTGAAGGCAGTGAAGCAAATGAGTGCAATGCTATTATTCCTTGAGTTACTGCACAGAAATGTGAGACACTGCAAGACAGATTTAAAACTTCAGAGACTAATTAGATCTTCAGTAGAACATCTGATGTTGTGCTTATTTTTACAGTATCAGTGTTTTACATCTAAGGAATAAAGCACTATCTTTTTTTGTTTGTTTGTTTGTTTGAGCTAGGTATAGCAGTAGCTTTAAGCCATATGGGAAGCAGAAGCACTTGCAGCTAAGGTTTCATTGATTCTATGTTTAACCCATCTTAACTGTTTTCAAATTTTACTGCCACTAAGAACATTAAGATTGCAAAGTCAAACACTCAAATTTAGGAAATGCCAGAATTAAGATTGCCCCTGCAAACTTCATTTGTTAACACTTGTGAGCATACATTAGTTTTTCTGCAGGACACTTGCCTTTCTCAGGGCACATTAAGTGAATGCTTATACCTTAGACAATTTTTCAATATTTCTCTTTTCTCTCATCATTCAATATGTGACTTTATTTACCACAAGCTATCTGAACTCTGCACTGAAGACATGATTATTGACATCTTTCTTGAACTTTTATGGGTTTCATCACCAGAATAGCTGGTACTTATCAAATGTTAATCAGTTTGTCTTCACAACAGTTTTTTTATAGACTTTTCAAGGTCCACCCACCTCATTTTTGTCCCTTACCTTCTTGTTCTCCCCAGTCATCTCTGCCCAGTGCTTTCTCTTTTCCCAGCCTTTTTTTCACTGATTCTCCCCCGTAATTTCTGCCCTGGCTTTCTCCTCTCCCTCCTTACCCATGGGACACTCTCTTGCTACCTCTCCTCCAGCCCTTACTCTCTGAGTGACGGGCTGTTTTCTTCTTCCTTTCCAGGCTGCATAGATCTCCTTTGGTTACTGCATTCTGCTTCCTTATACCACAGGCACACTGATCACTGACAGCACAGTAGCTCTCCTGCTTGTCTTTACAAATGTTATCTTCTACCATGGCATCTGCAAGCCAGATTCATATTTGGAAGCAAAGTCCTTGGCCAAATTCTGCAATGTAAAGCAGACACCATTTTCAGAGAATTTCATTGGCAAACTTTAACAGACCTCTACAGTTTTTTGAAACATGCATAAAGCAATTTTAGGAAGTGAGAAAATCAGGAAAAATTGAGGACAGCAAAAGACATAATCTGCTGGATGATGGCAGGTGTTCCCCGGTTAGCATTAGTACAAACACATACTCTGCATAGTCCCATTTCTCAAGATGCAGTTGTAGCTAGGCGCTTTACGCAGCCTTACTCCTTTCAGGCTCGGACTGCTTCCAGACACGTCTCCAGTCTCTGCCAAATTTACAGCCGTTGCCACAAAGCAGGAAAACTGGAATTTGTCAGCTAAAGCAGCAATACTTTGTAAACAATGTATCAAATCTTCAATCTCTTTCTTAGAAAAAGTGCACAGGTTTTGATGGATGCATTTCAAATAACTAAATATAGAGCATTTCAGGCAATGTGGTTAAATTTTGGTCAGTTTATGGCAAATATAAAATAAAGACTGAAAGTGTTACGTAACTTTAAACATAGGTGTTATTTCCAAGTCTGCATCTCATGCAAGTTAGAACATGATTTCATGTGTAGAAGTATATTAGTTATATAAGCCCTTTATAATATATTCTTGTCAACCATGAATTCTAAGTGTTTTATGCAGTGGCTTTCTATAGTAAGAACTGTGACAGAAATTAAATATAATTGAGAGACGAGGATTAGAGAGAAAGTAGGGGAGAAAAAAGAGAGAGAAAGGAAAATATGTATTTAGAAATATAACTGAAATACACTGGTTTGTTAGAATATCTTTTCTTCCTCTGTTCTTACACTGTTCCTAAGCATCTGTGTTCAACCACTGACAGGGACAGTGCACAGATCAAGATCAACCTTGAGTCTGACCCAGTCTCAGATCTTTTGGTCTTATGTAGAAAGGAGAACAGCATATCATTATTCGGATTCACCAGGGAGTGTTTTCTTGAATAAAAGTCTGGAAGCAAAATTAAGTTTTGCTAACAGCCCAGAATGAATTAAATAGGTACAACACCAGACATTGCACATGCAGGTTTTGAGTGACATTCTCACAAACCAATGCATTTCAGTTGTGTGCTAATGGAAAATAGGGAAAAAAAGGTGAAAGGGAGGGGACCGGATAGTGCTTCCGGTAGCATGGTTTTCTCCTAGTTCTAATTAGTGCTGATTTAAGAGCTTCCATCAAACTCAAAGTTTGGAATAAGAGCAAGGACTCATTACTGGATGACAAATTACCTTATGGAGTTTAGAAATTGTGAACTGTCGACTAGATTGCTTTCATCCTACTTTGTCTTCTGGATGATATTTTCAACTTTTCCCTGTCCTCTTTTTACCACAGTGATTTCCAAATATATTTCTTAGACTGTCAGTATTTATACAGAGTAGGTGACCTAGGAATCCAATAAAAAAAATTATAGGATGCACAATTATAGGAATGTATAAAACAGCCTTACTGTAACAGAAAGATGATCACAGAACAAGGACACAAGAAGAGAAGAAGGGAAGAAGGTCGGTGTTAGCCACAATATTCAACCTGGAAAATTAGTCATCTTGGAAATTTCAGTCTTTATTTGCAATTCCTAGAGCAATATGAGAAGGAGCTATAGAAGTTTTAAATCTGATAGATATCTTATGAATATAGAAATAGCTGATGATTCATAATTAATATGTTCAAATGAACAGAATGAAACCTTTAGAAGTGCTTTACTGGCTGATAAAAGAACCAAATGCAACCACTATAAATGGCTATTTAGCTTTATGAGACAGGACATTAGCTGAAAAGGCTCACACAGAAAACAAGCCTCACTCAGAGTAGTAACATTCTACCTGTGTACCAGGTAGTCCTTTTCATTAGGACTTTTGTCCTATTCTTTAGAATAATAAAATTTTGGAATTGTGTGTGTGTATGTTAGATATTTTTCTAGATTGCTTTTCTTTTAAACAAGTGTCATAACTTTTCCCCTGCTCCTGGTAATATATTTTACAGAACAATTGCCTGGAAATTATATATAAGCAGGAGTTTTCTCGTCGGTCAGAATCCTCCTCCTTAGCCCTTTCCAGTCTTAAATGCAGTTGGACAGAGGTTTTTGACAAAAGTAACTACTTCTTGGCTCAGCTGGCTCATATGCAACCAGATTGCCACCTGACACCTTGTGACGGCAATATCAAAGCTTTAGACTGCAGTTCAATCCGCATACTGACTGATGAATATCTAAGAGATGTTGGAGAGACAGCATTGAAGTATATGGCCAACTCCTTTTAAAAGTTTGGGTCCCTAATGCAGGCCTCATATTCTCCCACTTACTATTCCCACAGTTTCCACTTCAGTCTTCTGCAAAAGCAGCCACAAAATCACATATTTTATCATTAACGTTCCTGTAAGTCCTCTTAAGTCAACAGAATTTACAAAGAAAATGGAGCTCGAAGTGTGCAAGACCAACTTTAAATAATATAATTAAATGGATCTGTTCTCTTTCAATTGAATGTATAGAGTTAATCAATGCTCCACTTAATGAAGCCCTTAATTTGAAAAACCTGACAGAGAAGTAGTTCTACAACACACTAGGGATGTTCGGTTTAAGGAGTGTCTACTGTGTTTGCCAGCCCTTCAAGATAATTATAATGCCCTTTAAGTCAACAGGGTTTGAATAGAGAATTTGGTCCCAAATGGCGAAGAGCAATAAATCAGTACTGTGTTTTAGATCGTCAGACACTCTCTACTTTCTTTTAAGGCTAGGAACTGAGGAGGTAGATGACAGTAAAAATTTCAGAAAGTGGGAGAGAATAAGAAGCTGGGTTTCCTTCTCCTTTAACAAGACTTTGTGAGGCATACTTTTCTGCAGTAAAATTGCTAACTCCTGGATCCATGCTTATGATATTTAAATAGTAAGAAAAGAAAGTTTTTGAAATTTTGAATTTAAATGAAAGGTTCTCTTATTTGAATTTTATAACTTTATTACACAATATATTCAGGATTAAGAGTTAAAAATTTATTAAAAGACCACTTCAGATCACATTTAAATAATACACTGAAACAAATCTTTTCTTTACCAGTTGAACATATAGTTAATCAATGTTCCACTTAATGAAACCTTTTAATTTGAAAACCTGATGGAGAAATAGATTTGCTGTACACTACTACTGTGCAATTTAAGAGCTCTCCACTGTATTTGCTAACCCTTTAGCATAACTCTAATAAAAACTATGCATTGCGCTGTTCCAATCTTCTGCTAATTAACTCTGAACAGAGCAACTGACACAGAGATCAGAAGAGAATATTAAATTACAAAGTAAGCAACTCTTATAACTTTGTAGTGCCTTATGGAACATGAACATCATTTCAACCAAGTCAGATCTGTCAAAGTCACCTTGCACAGGCTGAGCAACAGGAATAAAATATGAACTTCCAACCTTTAAAATACAAAGTATCGTTGTAAAATAACACCCTCCAAGTAAGTTTTAGTATTCATATACTATCTGATATAGGTGGAATGATACTGTTTTAAGGCAGCGTTTAAAATTACAGAGGGATGTGCATAGATAATTCTCAAAGTCTTTAACTTCCCTACCTTTGCCAATTGCTTCTTCATAAAATCAGACTTAGATTCCTCCCACAGTCTTATGCTAGGAGGAAGTCATGTTAGCTAGGGGCAATACCTTCTCAATATTTTTGTTGGCCCAAAGTTAGACTCACCCGGAAGGCTCTTAAATCCTAAATCGACAAGGTTGGGGAAATTAATTTTTATTTTCTGTAGTAAATATGAACAGGCAATTTAACTATGTAACATTTCTAGCAATACTGGCGTTGTTCTCTTCTTATTTGTTAAGAAGTTTACTGTGGTGTTCATTAAGTTGGACTAGCGAAAGAAAACCAGATGGCAATGTAATATATGGCTTTATTGTATAATGGGCATTAAACATTTCTGTACTTCCTCCTGTGTTTTAGATATTCCTTATCTTGGTGCCCTTCCTCACAACAGCTATAAGACTTGCTGTCAAGAACGTTTCAGTAATTCCCAATGAATGATTCTTTTTCATTTCCCTCTGTCTTTTGAATCCTTGAACTGCTACAACATTCTTATAGAGGACAGTATAAAAAGAGCAACTTTTTCACCATCGCAGCTAATCATAGTAAATAAGCTCAGTTTATGAATATAAAATGCAGATTTGGGTTTTCTTATTTGTTTTTTATTTTTTCCCCAATTATCAGTCTTATAAACCCCAGAGTCAAATAGACTATTTCTTTTCCTCCGGTCCTTCATTCTCTAGTTTTATCACTATTAAGAAAGAGTTTCTGCAAGCTAAATTAGACCATAAATTGCACATCTATTTTGGAAGGCAACCACAAATGGATATTGCTTTCAATAACAAATAATGTTGGCTTTAGTTTGGTTTTAGGATACAAAGAAATAGAGTATAAATTCCCATTTTTAAAGTAGAATGCATTTGAGGATTTTAGGATTATATTTTAACACATTGTATGATATTAAAATTATTTGGCCAACCTTGTAAGTTAATATTTCTTTCTCCTTGATTGTTCATATTTCCAGTTGTAACACTTCCTGGAGACTTAGAAGTATCAACCCCCCAAATCACTAACAGCTATCACCACTATAAAAAACAGAGTGTAGCAGAAATATGACCAACATACATTTTGTTGTAAAATATGAAAAGCAATAATTTATCCTTTTGCCTCCTATATGCCATATATCCAAACAAAAAACTGTAAAAAAATCTGTTCATCACGCCATCGTATCATTATGGTACAGAGTAGGTGTGTTTGTGAAACAGTCCAGGGTAGAGATATCCCATCTTTAGACAACTGGAAGGAAGAGAGGTTGAACACAATACTCACATTGAAAACATGATATATGAAATGTCTTTTACCAGTGCAGCATGCCTCTATTCTACATAAGAACCTTGCCTTGTATTTTCTTTTATTTAATGTATCAGTATCAATATAATGTACCTGAAGAAAAAGCATAGTTGTGTTTTCCCTATTATGATCATAAAGATAGCACCCACTAGTTGCTGTTGACATAAACAGTGTGTCAAGCACAATACAAGTAGAGAAAGAAAAGGCAGTCCTTTCCACAAAACTTTACACACACTGTATTATACAGGAGAAAACCTGTGGAATACTGCTACAAAATACTTTATCTAGAGTTGCAGAACACTTTTTTCTCTCCCACTAAATAGTGAAATAAATGGTTAATAATTGAACCTCTTTTTTATTATTGTTATTGTTATTGTTATTGTTATTGTTATTGTTATTGTTATTGTTATTGTCATTATTACCACCACTACTACTACTACTACTACTATTACTACTACTACTACTACTATTTAAGCTTATAACAGCTCACTAAAATACTGACATTTACAGGCAAGCAAGTAAACCAATATTGCACATTCATAGTAACACATTAGCAATAACTTGTGTCCACCTGACCTAAAGAAGGAAATGGATTTCTTACCCTTGGTATGTCTGTTCTGCTGTTGATAGGAGAAGCCAGAAGTCTGGGTTCTTCAGAAGTAGCAGTATGTCATGCATTGATCAATATGTCATGTATTGACCAAGGTTTAAAAGTTTCAAAGACTTAAGCTCACATTCGTGCTTCTGGTGGGACAGTTTTGGTAAGCTTATCAAGGTGGTTGCATATTTGTACTTATAACAGGTGCATTGGCATTTATGGAGATGGCTCAAACTAAAACTGCAACATATAGCTGCATACACGTTGTAATAGTTACTGTGGCCAGTTATATTTTAAGTGCACTCTACTCCTGAGTCAGTTAGATAGTTTAATTATTCAGCTGTTAACTTTTCTAACAGATGCAAGCAGTCTTAAAAGTACATTGTTAGTCAATCTGATAGTGTCTGTCCAGATACATGATGACAATTATTCTCTTTTCTTGCTTTGTTCTTCCAGACTTAGGGTCATGAACTGAGCCTCACCAAAATGATTCCCAGAAGCAGAAAGACTTGTCCTTATGCCATTATCTAACAAAAGCATTAATTTAACCTACACGCTATTCCTGCTTTCAGCTAGTTTAAATTAGCATGATTACCTGATTACATTATGTGATTTGTTCATTCTTTTTGTCTGATCTTAACTACAGTAAGCTGCAGGGAACATTAATTCCTGCTTAAACAAAAAACAACTTTTGCTTTCACCCATCTTTCAAACTTGTCATCTTCTTGAAGCTCCAGAGAGTTTGTGCAGCTCTGTCTATTGAATTCAACCGCTGATGACAGAATTCCTCAATTTGTTGTAAAAATTACCTAAATGCCTATGTACCTACTGAGGAAAACCTAAGGAATACGGCTTAAAGAAGTAGAGACCTTGGTGGTGCTGCTGCTGTTATTTCTGGACTGATCCTTTGCAAGCTTCCCACCTCCTGAAGGAATATGTTGGAGAAAGACATTAGGATCTCAAAGGGGAGACTGTTGCAGCCAGAGGAAAGATTATGGATTAATTTCTTCTCTTACAGAAGAGCTGTTGAACTTCTCCCAGAGACGTTTTAAAGGATAAACAGAAGCATAGGGAGCAGCAATGTTTAAAACGGTAACTTTGAAAATGGTGGTGAAAGCGCTGTTAGCTTCTTCCAGATCACACCAAAGGGCAAAAAGTGAAATAAAAGCAGATCTTTCAACAGCTACACTGGCACAACCAGGGCAGTCTCCCTGTCAGGAACAGGGAATGATTAAAAGGTAGGCAAACCTGCAGGATCTTATCAGATCTTAACTCTGAGTACATATATTACTCTTCAGTCTCCCAGGATCAAGCTCATGGCAGACAGGCAGGAAGGAACTAGGAGGGCAGGAGGAGTAGATGTGATTTCAGGGCAGGCAAGAGTTTAATGACTTCACAGGTTTGGGCATGACACACGCTGAGAAAGAAACGGGAGGTGGCTCCCATAGTGGTGGGACAGCCTTTGAGAAAGAAATGTTGTAAGGTGAAACAAGAAAAGAGAAATGTGTATGATGGATAAAAGCCTGAGTGAGCACACTAATTGCTGCACAAGAGATGTTGATTTGAACAATAAGCACGGTTGCCAGCTTTCTGACCATCTGAACAGTACTTTCAGAAATCAATTCCTGTGTTAGACATAAAAATGGCTGCTTGTATTAGGGGGTGCAGTATTAACATGAGAAACAAAATACTTGAATTGGGAATGTAAGTGATTTTGGGGGAAAGAAAACAACTGAAAACAAAGAGGACAAAGATGTCTGAAAACAATATGAAACAGAATAAATATTAAGACTTCCAACAGCTATATGCAAATAACCAAAAGTTTAATTTACTTTATTAATAAATCTTGGAAAACGATGAACTTGTTTAGGATGTATTAGTAATTACCATGGGACCAGTCTGAATTCCTTATTTGAAGTGAACAATGCTTTACTCTTTGAAGAATCCTGGTAAGGCCAGGTCCTTCACAGTTCTGTTTTAACATAATTTTATTTTATTCCAGATGAAGTAATGTATATGTACTTCAGAAAATTTTCATAAAATATTCCTTTGAATGTGGATTTAAAATTAATTGAGATTCACATGCACACAAGTAGTCCTGCATAGATTGAAAAGTGAAGGAAAGCCTACTATTAAATAATAAAAGGAACAAAAATATTAAGACAACATAGATACGTGGTACAAAATGCAAGGGACAAAGATTGATCACAGCCTTTCTTAATGATGTGTAAGATGATATTCAGTAACATCAGCTATTCTCTGCAGTCTCCAGCAATGTAACCAGCATTGAGAAGAAATTGCAATCTGAAGGGAAACACAATTGTTTCCATTCCTATTGCGCACCAGTGTTAAGTCATAGCATGAAGAATAACACCCCAACCGCCCCCCAAGAAACCAGGAATGGCAGGAACCTTAGAATAAATTAAAATCCTAAACTAATGTAATTCACAGAGGTAGGCTAAACAAAGCATGCTAGAACATAAAGCGTCTAATTGAAAACCACAACCTTACACAAACTTAAAATGCAAAGGTTTGGCTGGTAGTGCTGCTGTGGTAAGTACCTCTTTTCTGCTGACTCTGGAGCTGGTTTTCTGTGGCATCTGGGGCACAAATGGGGCAGGGAGTTCAGGGGGAGCAATCAGGCAATGAATGAAGGCTGCAGAGTTTGAGTCTTTTTTTCTTCCCCCTCAAGGCATCTATTTTTATTTCTCATTTACTTGTCTAGTGCCTCAGAGAAAGTGCAGACAGCTTGTTTAGTATATCAAAGCACGATCTGTCTGTGTTTTAATAATTACACTGTCTCTTGTAAAATAACTTTACAGACGGTTCTCTGACACAACTGGTACCAAATTCTGCTCTCAGACGTGCCTGTTACAACTTTGCTGAGCTCCTGCACACGGAGCCTGCACAGGGAAGGTGCGATGGCTCCGTACTGCAGCGATGCCCCTCAGTTACTGCAACAGGGAACATTAATAACTTCAGAGGTCAAACCTGTAATACTTTTCTCTGTCTGCATTAAATGTGAAATCCCAAATAAGTCATTGATCCTGACTTCAAAGAGGGTTTTGCAGACTGAAAGCCAAATCTCCTCTACTCTTACGGAGGCACTGTGTTCCCTGACAGCGGCAGAGCTCACAAGACATGGCGTACAGTGATCGGGGCGAGAGATCTTTGCAGTCAAACATAAAGGACTGATGCTTCTGTGTGCTGGCACAGTGTCTTTTTAGGAACAAACTCCACAGATACGAACTTGCAACAAGAATTTGATTGTCACTAGGACATTGTTTCATTGCTTTGTACATGTAAGCTTGTCTACACCATCGTTTTGCTGCCTAGGTAAGGAAAATCAAGGACCTTAGTCACTCCATTATGTCAGCAAAGATTGGCTCCTAGAGTGCTACTCTATAAATGCCAAAAAAAATCATTTTGCAATAAAGGAAAAAAATAAACAACTTTTGTTTGACTATCTTTGATGTTGCAGTATTTCAGGAATATAGTTACAGAGAAGGATTTTCATATTACATTTTTTGTCAATTTGCAATCTAAGTATTGATGGAAAAGCGGGATTTACGCATCATGTGCTTGTAAATGTGAAAATCCTAATGCATTTACATTCTTCAAATTAAAAAAAAAATGTAGGCAACATTTCTGCAGGGCTAGACCATTTCATTGACATATTCAGTGCAAGAAGCAGTTTATATTACTCACAAAAATGAACAGCACTGCAAGGACTGTATAGATTTAAGCAACATCAGAAACATCAATCAGTATCACTTCTTTTAAATCTGTTCACAAGAAAGAAAGAACTAAAATATGTTGCTTTAGTACTAACAGCAGATGTTGTGAGGTACATTAAAAACACTTCTAGAAAAAAGGAAAGCAGACCCAAAAAAAAACCCTAACCAAACCCACAAAACTGTTATCTGCTTAAGTATTTCTCCACCTGTCACAAAATGAAAAGATATTTTTACAAGTAAAACATGGAAAGATGAGAACACTATCCTTATATACTTAATCAGGATAATACTTGGGCTTCTTAGGAGCATATGAAACCATTTTCTTCTTTCTTGTATACTTTTGATTGGGACAATATCAATTATATTACTTCAATCAGAAAGAAGGTGGCTGCATGTGGAACTACCATTAAGTGTCTAGCATGTTGCATTTTCCCACACAAAATACTCCTCTGTCACTTTTAGGTCCTAGAGGAATGATGCTTTTCATTGTCTTCTCCTCCTTAGTGTCACTATAAAATGGTGACAGAGTAGTAATAATAACTAATAGTAGTCTTTTGAGCAAATCTGTCACATTTGCTACACGGCTGTTCCTCTGAGTTTTCTGTAAGGGCTGGATTAGACCAACTTCCATAAGCTTTTTATTTTCCTTAAAATACTCTTGAGATTACTTAGCTTCCTATATTTGAATTTATACCTTATACATGGAGGGCAAGTATATACATAAATAGTAAATGAGAAAACAGATTGATTAGGATAGAGACAGTGAGGATAACATTACTAAGAACACAGATCCTCAAAAATATCTGTTCTGTTAACAAGACAACAGCACAGGAGCTGTGCTATTCATTGGGTATTTATAGCATGTTATTCACAAAGTGTCTTACCAGGACCCTGTGTTTCTCAAAACCCAGCCACCCAGCCACTTTCCTGGCAAGCACTAGACAGGCCTGCGAGTGTTTAGTTTCCGAACTGTATGACAGCTAATGCACACACCCAGCAAGGTGTTAGGCAACTGTACATAATACTGGCAAATATATCTAATGACATGATTTCTGTATCAGTGAAAGATAATATAATAATGCAATATTCTGTTGTCCCTTTAAATGGAATTGTCTTACCTTTATTTAGGGGAGTCGGGGAAGTGGGGTGAAGAGGTCTAATCTAGACAAAATTGCGGTTAACTTACACAGGCAAGATCCTGGCATAAGAACTTCATTTTTTCTGTTTAAGAAAAGTGAGCAGAAAAGTGGTTGTCAGTCAGCTGCTTGCTTTCTCTGTTTTCAGCTTTTCTTCTGCTACAGCTTAGGTAATTTTTCAGACAAAAAGAATGTCTTTCAATTTTAGAAATCTGATTATAGTTTTAATTAATTTCAGTAAAAGTAATTATATATACACTTTCTCTTATGTCAAAAAAAAGACTAATAAAAATTTTGTGCATGAGAAAAATTTAGAAAAGCCAAAAACAACAGTAAAAGGGAGCAAAATCCGACCTTTACATTAGGCATGCAGAGAAACTGTTCCATCCCAGAGAAAAATAGAAGCACATAAAAAATAAAATAAAAACATGTCGATTTTCCCGAATAACGCTGCAGGCTTGCAGCTTGCCTTAAACAAGACTTAAGCAGATTTCATTTGTCTAAATCTGACATGGTTGTTCAAAACCAATGCTAAATACAAATGACGTCTAAACTCTTCCAGCACAGTCCAGAAAACTGTGTTCTGCACCCCTAACTCTAGTGCCCTAACCAAAGCATCTAATTTAAGAGGTTAGTAGCTCTCGGCTCAATTAGTCTCCAGACACAGGGATGATAGACTTTTCTGGGACAAATTCCACCATAGGTAGATGACAGTTTTATAGTAGACTCTTTATATCAGTCAATTTCTGAGGAGTTTCAGATTTACCCCCTCTTAGGTCTTACTGGGAAGGTGGACGTGGATGCCACTATTGCTTACTGCTTCTTATTCTGGTCCCCAACACAACTGCTTAGTAATGCTATTGTCGGGGTCTACCCTACAGAGGAGGAAGTAACTTGCACAAATATAGGATTAAGTGTTAAGGCTTCCTACAGGGTAGCTTCAGTGATTTTTTTACTTTCACCTTTCTGAGACCCCTAATATTTCTCACAAGCTGAAGAGTCCATGAGCTTATCTTTAATATCCCCTGGGGGCCAGGCCCTGGGAGTGGGGTATTCCATCACCTCATTTCTTGGTGCCCCTGTTTGCAATCAACATCAGTGGTTGTATGTCAGTATGCACGGTAAGGAAAGTCTAACCAACAGATTTTTATTTTTTTTTTTTTTTTTCTGATGAGATTAACACATTTTAGTACGGGAATAGAAAACGAGTTTGATTATTTATGGGCATAGTTTGGTATTCAGTATGGTAACATGCCAGTCAGTCAGTCTTCTCTTTCTGGAAGTGAATGTCCTTGGAGGTTTTTGGTTTGGGTTGTTTGTTGTTTTGTTTGGGGTTTTTTAAATATAATTTTACATAAAAGTTTTCTTACATTTCACATGAACAGGCATTTCATGAGTAATAATATACTCTTGTTAGACAAATACTGTTTCCTAAGGAGAGGAGAAGAGAGAGATAAAGTAAAGTAAGGGCCTCTATTTCAGTGTTTGAGCTACATGATTCCTCCTCATGTTCTGTTACTTGTCCATATATCTGTAGAGCAAGATGGGTAGAAACTGAGCTTCTTTAAAATGTGATACCACAATATTCCTTTCTAAACATTATAGCTCCTCTCCCAGAAGTTAAGTATCAAAACTTACACACTCAACTCTAATAACTTCGAAGTGTTTTGTGTGTTGGATTCAATTTGCTTGCAGAAGAAACATCCGTCACATAAATGTAGCAGACAGTTAGGGTTACTGGTTTGCCAGGTAAAAAGTTCCCTTCTGAAGGATCTGCTCACAATGAAAAGAAATACAAATATAAGTAGAAATTTGCAAAAAGTCATGGGTATACTGGATGGTTGGACCTGATTATGTGTGGTTTCCTGTTGTAGGGTTTTTCAAAATGAATTACTGTACTTAACACTAACTAAGAATCCCTCATGTAACTAAAAATTCTGATTCCCTCCTGGTGAAGTACTCCAGAGAACCTGAAATGACATTATTTCTAGTGCATCTAAACTAATAGGTATCAAGATATTTTCTGATTCATCTGTATTCAGGGGGATGCTATACTCTCCTCTGTCTGTCTTCCATTTATAACCACTATTATTAACTCCTCCACTTTTTTCCTTTTCTCAAAAGTTATAAAAGAAAAAGGGTAGAGGAGGTTTATTTATTTATTTATTTCTCTCTTTCTTTCTTATTTCTTTCTTCTTTCTTCTTTTCTTTCTCTCTCTTTTTCTTTCTTTCCTTCTTTCTTTCTTTCCTTCTTTCCTTTCATCAATGAATTATGCATTAATTAGTCTCTTCTTAGAGGTTCTGATGCAGTCAGGTAGATTTCTTATACAAAAAATACAACCTTGTCCCAAAGCCTTGACACACAGCTGCAACAGTTTGCAAAGCCCTGTGTGAGGAGAGCTGGCCTTATTAGCCAGAACTTAAACAGATTAAGAGAAAGTCATGCAGGTTTCATACCCCGGGTAATGGCATAATGTCTAATGTGAGCAAACCTTCAGGTGTTGTCCTGGTGTAAATCCCAGGCCAGCAGCTGAGCATGAACACTGACTAACATCTGCATATGTTGCTCCTCTACAGGCAGCTGAGGATGGCCATCGTTAGGAGAATTGATATTGATGAGTCAGATGCCCATCAAACAAGATGATATACTGCACATACTGCTTGCTTGCAGCTATCAGGGTTTCTGACACAGTTTGAGAAGTAAATTAAAATTAACTTAAACCAATAAATCCCAAAGCAATATATGACATGCCAGAATTATGAGTTATCAAATTTCAACAGTTTTGACCATGTTATAAATAATTCAGTAATTAGGACAAGAGGAAACGGGTTCAAGTTATGTCAGGGCAGGTTTAGATTGGATATTAGGAAGTATTTTTTCACTGAAAGGGTTATTAAACATTGGAATAGGCTGCCCAGAGAGGTGGTGGATTCACCATCCCTGGAGGTGTTTAAGAAAAGGGTAGATGAGGTGCTTAGGGACATGGTTTAGAAGTGGGTGGGTGGTGGTTTGTTTTGGGGTGTTTTTTGGTTGTTTTTTTGTTTGTTTGTTTGTTTGTTTTTTTTCCCTCTCTTCAGGGTAGGTTAACGGTTGGACTTGATGATCTTAAAGGTCCCTTCCAACCTCACTAATTCTATGATTCTATGATTCTATGATTCTAATTATAACTATATCATTAGTTATACTTACCTGACCCTGTTATTGACATTTAAAAGTCTAGAACCTTCCTGTCAGTGATTATTGATTTATCACCAGTTTCTCCCTTCTTAATAAATATTGTTTATGAATCAACAATAAAACCTACAATATTAGCCTGAAAACCTCTCATTTTTTAAGTTATACAATTCCTGTTTGGTAAACATTAAAGGACAATATTATTGTTTATAATTAAAAGGAAAAAAAAAGAAAAGAGGTTGATCCTAGGGCAGATACGGTAATTCTCACCTAATTTTGGTGGGTTTATTTTAATGCATATATAAAATTGAATTTTTTGTAAACTTTATAAAAATGTATTTGAGTTTTATTCAGAAGGACAAAAATTATTAAAAAGAAGAGGGAGAAAATAGCAACATATCAAATACTTCACTGAATAGACGGTTCTTTAACACGTTGCCTAATAATAAGTTGAGAAACTAAAATAGTATGACATACTAACCTGTAAATCAATCAATGTTATTGGGGGAAAAAAATGAATAAGAGGTATTGTTTATAGAAACCTAATTGAAATCAACCTGTTGTGAGAAGAATTATTAAACGACTTTTTTTCTTCCATAATGGAATTCATCTATATGCAAGTTATCAGGAACTGATTGGCTTCAATTATTCCTTCGAATATCTAAGAAAGACAAACCATAGACATAAAAAGCTCCTGATATTTTGCATATTCATAATACCTCAGTGAATCACCAGGAATGATAATACTGCTATCTGAATGCTAATGTAGAGCCAACAGATGAGTTGAAGGGCAAAGCAACATAGAAATAAACCAGATTTTCCCAATTGAATTCACCACTTAATTGTGAACACTTTTTGTATTTTTCTTTTTCCACTGTTACCACTTCCTCTCATCCTGTTTCATTTGAAAAAAAAAAAAAAATTCTAATGGCTTACTCTACAACAGACATATACAATAACATGTACCTAATTTTACAGGGCTTTTTACATCAATAATTGTCAGTGCAATAGATGTGATTTTTTTAAGAGAAAACCAAAGACATTCGATGAGTGGAGGCTGATGCTTATGTCTTAAGGGTTAGTAGGTATGCAGAACAACATAATGCAACATCCCTTTTTACCCAGTCCAGCAAAGAATGCATGCTCACAGCAGGAAAAATTAATCATCACTTATCAGAGTAGCAGATATCTCTGTTTCCAAAATGTTATTTTCAAAAGACATATATCTAAAACACTTTTCAGAATCAACTTGTACTCTCCTATAAAATTAATTGTCCTTTCAGTTTTGCTGAATGTATCTCATCATTTAATAAGATTAAGATGAAAAATGTACTTAGAACTGCTATAGATCAACATTTCTACATACAGATAAAAAAAACCCAAACAAACCAAAACAAAACAACAAACCAACCCCCCCAAAAAATCTTTTAAAAACGTGACATTCACTTTTGTTTGCATTTGACTGCAGCTGTCATTTCAGTGATGTCAGTGAGGGTTGCACATATAAATTCAGGGTCATACTGACTTGCGGAAATCAGACTCTACAACTTAGGAAGTTGTAAAGTAGGTATGTTTATTCAGCGCTGGGCAACACAGGGGGTCATCCTCCAAATCATGCACACCTAGCGCAGCAATTCACCTTGCATTTATGCAGCAAAATGTTACATATTCATAAGCACCTATATATATTCATAACCTCTCCCTGAAAAGGCAGTCTTTATTCTAACGAGTTCCAAGAGATCATTTCCATAGTATCCTCCTTTAACTTCTCCCTGCTGTGCACGCACAGTTCCTCCTGGTGGTCGTGGGCTGGGGTCTTGAGGATGAAGGCCGTATGTCTTCTTCACTATGCACTTTTCACCTTTTCTCCAAAACCGGCTCGTTGTGGTTCCTTTAGCAAGATCAGCGATTACAGCTCCGCTTTCTCAGCAAGATCCTTCTGTTAGTTCCTGTTTAGACATCTTACACAATGGCCAAGGCCTTAAGCTAAGCAAAGGTTTCCTGTTTAAGCATTTTACACAATGGCTAGTGTTATAGATATATGGCTTAAGCTAAACAATGGTTCTGCTATCAACTCTATCAATACTATTTGCGATTCATTCCCTCAGATAACCTTGCAAATTACTAAGGTATATTTGGAAGATTTCTTTCAAAAGTTACTGAGTATCTCAGAAGAACATATGTGACGAGTGACGTCAGTGCTATGCTGGGCACTAATTGTGCCATTACAACACAGAAAGTACCTGTTTCAGCCCCTGTGTGAACATGAGGGCCCCATCCATCACCTGTCTTAAATAGAAAACACATTTAACACATAACTCAGGCTAGAAAGCCGTTAACTGAAAAAGGTGCTGATGAGCAGTCACTAAGAGTTTTGTAGTTTGATGGAGAAGAGCTTCAGTGTGGGTTAGATGAGTGGACAGTGCGGTCGATTGAGAAATGGCTGAATGCCAGAGCTCAGAGGGTTGTGATCAGCAGTGCAGAGTCTAGTTGGAGGCCTGTAACTAGCGGTGTTCCCCAGGGGTCAGTACTGGGTCCAGTCTTGCTCAACATATTCATCAGTGACATGGATGAGGGGACAGAGTGCACCCTCAGCAAGTTTGCTGATGACACAAAGCTGGGAGGAGTGGCTGACACACCAGAAG
>VUYV01000018.1:1040786-1154315 GCA_008711295.1 Anarhynchus alexandrinus | reverse complement strand
ATCTGACCTGGGTCTGTCTGTTTATCCTGGAGAAGAGAAGACTGAGAGGGGATCTCATCAATGCTTATAAATATCTAAAGGGCAGGTGTCAAGAGGATGGGGTCAGACTTTCACTGGTGCCCAGCAAGAGGACAAGGGGCAATGGGCACAAACTGGAACACAGAAAGTTCCATCTCAACATGAGGAAAAACTTCTTTAGTTTGAGGGTGACAGAGCACTGGAACAGGCTGCCCAGAGAGGTTGTGGAGTCTCCTTCTCTGGAGATGTTCAAAACCCGCCTGGATGCATTCCTGTCCAACCTGCTGTAGGTGAACCTGCTTTGGCAGAGGAGTCGGACTAGATGATCTCTGAAGGTCCCTTCCAACCCTGACGTTCTGTGATTTTGTGATTCTGTAATGCAGGTGTAAGGTTTCATTTGCCAGCTGTGGAGCACAAGCCTCTTCAAAACACACCAAAATGTCCCATGGGGTTGATGATCAAGCCTTTGCAAGTCCAGATCCTCACATCCTCCTTCCCCCAGTGGCATCATAAAAATTAATAACAGCAGTCACTTCACACCAAATTGTGGAATGTTTTACCCAGACGAGTTACTAAAGTGATTAACATGGTTCTTTGAGGTGCTGAGACTCTCCCTGGAAATTTCATCAGCGCTGTTGTCAGGCAGAACTAAATTAATTTGTTCTGGCATTTTGTGTCCTGAGGCTTAGTCATCTCAAGCTGCTCCTGCTGCCCATCTTAGAGCTACTCAGAAATGGACTGGTCTATAATATGAATTGTGCTTCTTTCTGGGACTTAGAGCAAATTTTGTTCATCCTTTCTAAATATCTGCCCACCAGCAGTGAAATGATCAGGGCTGTTTGTATGAGTAATGTTTTATGTCTGTAAGAAGATAAGAAGTGCCGCACCAGGCTGGACCAGCAGACAGTTGAGCCCTGGATTCTCAAATACCCTGACAATGGCAGAAGAAGATGGGCAGGAAGACCATGTGTTCCTGGCTGTGCCTGCAGTCCATTTCTCATTGCGTTCCCCAGCATCTAGAACATTTTTAGGGGTTTTAGAGGGTAGATCCTTGCCTAGTCCCTTTAGCTTCCGTCTATTGCCATGTCTTCCAATTAATTTATGTAATCGCTTTTGAAACTGGTGATGTTTGCCTTTGCAACAGCACCAAATAACAGAGGTTCACTACATACTATGAAAATAAATGTTTTCTTTTACATGTAAGAACCTGAATTTCCACCAGTTTAAGTAAGTGTCTTTGATTCAAGTATTGCGAGGTTTGATGAACAAATAGTCCAGCACTTGTAAACCTCCATCACATCGCTCCTCGGTTTCTTCCTGTACAAGCTGAACACTCCCGTCCCTTACTGGCTCATGTTTTAAGGTAGCTGCTCGATACATGTGGCATTTTAGTTACCATTTTCTGTACTTTATTTAGTTTAGATTTAGTTGCTACTTCACTGAAAGCAGTAATGCCATCACAGTATCATTTCTGGGAAACTAAGACACTTCTTGGGAATCCCCAATTATACTTTGAATTTTGTTTAGCTTTATCTGTTTGTAAATTCCAAAGTAGGTTTACTGTTTCTACTGCTCAAAGAATTCTTGTTTGAGTTTCCTGTTGGACAAAATGTCAGCTTGGGACAAATCAAACCTTGTGAATCTGTGCTTTACAACTATGCCAGCTATGAAAGGGAACTCACTCCGCAGCCTTTTTTGTACACTGGGAAGGTACAAGCCATTCTGTGTGGGATTCACTGCAGCTAACTTTAGACATCTATAGTTTAGTCGTCTAGATCTGAATTAGTCACTTTGGATTCCCTTTATAGTCACCAGAGAGAAAAGGCCCTTTTGGAGCATGATTCATCTGACCTATTTAGATATCTACTTAAGAATAAGATGAATCATGTCCTATAACTTTTTTCCTCTCCCTTGACTACCAAGGGAACTAAAATGTTGACTTCTGCAAGTAGATTTCATTGCACAGATTCCTCTCTCTGTTATTTTGACACCATTTTCCAGAAAAAAGTTCGACTGGGTATCACAGGATGACTCACTTGTCATAGCAAATTTTTCAACTGAATTTCTGTTAAACTGCAAGCCACTGCTAAAGTTACTGTGGCAGGTATGATATACCACGTGAAAATAGTCCTGATAGGCATCACTAACTGTGTAGCTGTTGGTAGTCAAAGTTCAACTAGAATATGTTTTTTCAAATGGCGTTAATAACTACCTGTTGCTCCAGAAGAACCCACATTTTTTATGCTGTCAGTGAGAGTTCTTTCACAATTGCTTGTCTCCACAGTCACTGGCCTCAGCAGCTTTGACAGAGAAGCTGATCTTCAGAAGCACATGTAAGATATCACTTGTCTTTGCGTTAGACTTTTCACTCCCTCATTGCGGGTCATGGCATATATTTGAAAACAATACTAGAAAGACTCTTATTATTCTTCCAAGTTGTTCGCTCGTTCATCTGTTTACTTCACCTAGATGCTTAGTAAAGGTAATTCACGACAGTAAATGTACAATTATATGCATATATTGTTTCCTAATTCCTTCAGCATGAGTATCTTTGCCTCTAGCATTACATTCATCTGCATATCTTTGTCCAACTTAAAACTAAGTTCTAAGTTGTGCAGACAACACAGCAGGACATAAACAATCCAGGAGATTCCTGGAGTGCATTGATGACAACTTCTTCCTCCAAGTGACAGAGAAGCTGACAAGAAGATGTGTTCTGCTGGTCCTCATACTCACCAAAACCAAGGGGTTCATTTGGAATACGAAGACCAAAGGCAGCTTTGGCTGCAGTGACCATGAGATGGGGGAGTTCCGGATCTTGACAGCAGGGATGAGGGGAAAAAGCAAGATCATTACCCTGAACTTTAGGAGAGCAAACTTTAGCCTCTTCAAATTTCTGCTCAAAGGATTCCTGTTGGATAAGGCCCTAGCAGGAAGAGGGTCCTAAAAAAGCTGGTAAATATTCAAGGATCACCTCCTCCAAGCTCAAGATAAACTTAGGGGGAGGCAGAACCTCAATCCATCCCACTCCTACCAGTATGATGCCAGTACCGGTAATAAATGCCCAGAGCTTGAAGATGGATCACAGGTCAACAGAAGAGCACCTGGAATACACCACAAGGGAATACCAGCCACTCCAGCCAGTAAGTCAGCTTCATCAAGGGCCCAACTTAAATGCCTCTATGCAAACACGCGTAGCATGGGGAATTAACAAGAAGAGTTAGAGACATGCACATGCCTGCAAAGCTATGATCTTATTGGCATCATGGAGACATGGCGGGATGGGTCCTACAATTGGAGTGTTGGAATGGAAGGATGCAGGCTTTTCAGGAAGGACAGGTAGGGGAGACAAGGAGGGGGTGCCACCCTCTATGCCAATGACCAGTTGGAGCGCAAGGAGCTCTGCCTGAGGATGGATGAAGAGCTGACCAGGAGCTTATGGGTCAGAATTAAAGGAGGGCAGGGACAGGTGATGTTACAGTGGGGGTCTGCTACAGGCCACCTGACCAGGAAGACCAAGCAGATGAGGCCCTCTACAGACAGATAGGAACAGCCTCATGTTCAGAAGGGGAACTTCCTCATGGGGGACTTCAACCACCCCGATATCTGTTGGAAGGCCAACACAGCAGGGCATAAGAGATCCAGGAAGTTCCTGGAATGTGTTGATGATAACTTTCTTCTTCAAGTGATAGAGGAGCCAACGAGGAGAGGTGCCGTCCTGGATCTTCTTCTCACCAAGGAGGAAGGGCTGTTGGCGAATGTGAAGCTCAAAAGCAGCCTTGACTGCAGTGACCACGAGATGGTGGAGTTCATGATCCTTAGGGCAATGAGGAGGGCGCACAGCAAACTCACTGCCCTGGGCTTCAGGAGAGCAGACTTTGACATCTTCAGGGATCTGCTTGGTTGAGTATCATGGGATAAAGCCCTTGAGGGAAGAGGGTCCCAAAAAAGTTTATGAATATTCAAGAATCACCTCCTCCAAGCTCAGAAGCAATGCATCCCAACAAAGAGGAAGTCAGACAAAAATGGCAGGAGGCCTGCATGGATGAACAAGGAGCTCCTGGACAAACTCATATTCAAAATGGAAGCCTACAGAGGGTGGAAGCAAGGGCAGGGAGCCTGGGAGGAATACAGATAAATTGTCCAAGCAACCAGGGATCAGGTTAGGAAAGCTAAAGCTCTGACAGAATTAAATCTGGCCAGGGACCTCGAGGGCAGCAAGAAAAGCTTCTATAGGTATGTTGGTGACTAAAGGAAGACTAGAGAAAACGTGGGACCTCTCTGGAAGGAAACAGGAGACCTGGTCAGCCAGGATATGGAGAAGGCTGAGATACTCAATGACTTCTTTGCCTCAGTCTTCACCAGCGAGTACTCTAGCCACACCATCCAAGTCGCAGAAGGCAAAGGCAGGAACTGGGACAATCAAGAACCTCCCACCCTGGGAGACGATCAGGTTCGACACCACCTAAGGAAGCTGAAGGTGCACAAGTCCATGGGACCTGATGAGATACATCCGCGGGTCCTGAAGTAACTGGCAGATGAAGTTGCTAAGCCACTATTCATCATATTTGAGAAGTCATGGCAGTCCAGTGAAGTTCCCACTGACTGGAAAAAGGGAAACATACCCCCCATTTTTAAAAAGGGAACAAAGGGAGAGCCAGGGACCTGCAGGCTGATCAGTCTCATCTCTGTGCCCAGCAAGATCATGGAGCAGATCCTCCTGGAAACCCTGTTAAGGCACATGGAAAAGAAGGAGGTGATGGCTTCACTAAGGGCAAATCATGCCTGACAAATTTGGTGTCTATCTATGACAGCGTTACATTGGCAGATAAGGGAGGAGCAACTGACATCATCTACCTGGACTTGTGCAAAACATTTGACACTGTGCCACATGACAGCCTCATCCCTAAATTGGAGAGACATTGATTTGATGGATGGATCACTTGGTGGATAAGGAATTGGCTAGATGGTCACAATTAAAGAGTCGTGGTCAACGGCTCCATGTCCAAGTGGTGACCAGTGATGAGTGGCATTCCTCAGGGGTCAGTACTGGGACTGGTGCAGTTTAATCTTTTTGTTGGTGACACAGACAACAGGATCAAGTACACCCTCAGCAAGTTTGCTGAAAACATCTAGCTGTGTGGTGTGGACAACATGCTGGAGGGGAGGGATGCCATCCAGAGGCATCTAGACAGGCTTGAGAGGTGGGCTTGTGCAAAGCTCATGAAGTTCAACAAGGCCAAGTGCAAGGTCCTGCACATGGATCAGGGCAATCACAAGCACAAATACAGGCTGGGTGGAGAATGGATTGAGAGCAGCCCTGCGGAGAAGGACTTGGTGGTGTTGGTTGATGAGAAGCTCAGCATGAGCTGACAATGAGCGCTCACAGCCCAGAAAGCCTACTGCATGCTAGGCTGCATCCAAAGAAGCATGGCCAGAAGGTTGAGGGAGGTGATTCTACCCCTCTACTCTGCTCTCGTGAGACCCCACCTGGAGTACTGCATCCAGCTCTGGAGCTCCCATCATAAGAAGAACATGGACCTGTTCGATCAAGTCCAGAGGAGGGCCATGAAGATGACAGAGGGTTGGGGCACCTCCCCTATGAAGAGAGTTGGGGTTATTCAGCCTGGAGAAGAGAAGACTCCAGCGAGAAATTATAGCAGCCTTCCAGTACCTAGAGGGGGCCTACAGGAAAGATGGGGAGGCACTCTTTATCAGGGAGAGTAGAGACAAGACAAGGGGTAATGGTTTTAAACTTAAAGAAGGTAGATTTAGACTAGGTATTAGGAAGAAATTCTTTACTCTGAGGATGGTGACACATGGGAACAGTTTGCCCAGGGAAGTAGTGGATGCCCCACCCCTGGAATTGTTCAAGGCCAGGTTGGATGCGACTTTGAGCAACCTGGCATTGGGGGAAGTAGAACTAGATGATCTTTAACCATTCTATGATTCTGTAAATGTATGGATGTCACAGGCTGAAAGCAGGCCAAAAAGACGTCATGGCTGCTCCGCTATGCAGGGACGAGGCTCTGTCCCTCCCCCTCAGCCCTGCTCCTCCCTCCCACCTCCCCAGGGCTTGGCTCCTGTTACCCCTCAGCCTCCTGCCTCAAGCCAGGACCGGCCCCCCCACCCACGGTGACAATTCCATCCCAATGAACATCAAGTGAGGTAAAAATGCCAGGAGGCCTGCGTGGATGGAGAAAGACCTCCTGGACAAATTCAAACACAAAAAGAAAGCATACAGTGAGTGGAAGCAAGGATGGGTAAACTGCAAGGGATACAGAGACATTGTTCAAGCACCCAGGGTGAAGTTAGGAGAGCTAAACCCAAATGGAATTAAATCTGGCCAGGGATGTCAGAGACAACATAAAGACCTTCTAAAAGAACATAGGTGACAAAAGGAAGACTAGGGAAAATGTGGACTCTTTGCTCAACAAGACTGGTTACACAGGACATGGCTTTGGTACTGAATTCCTTCTTCACCGTAGTCTTCAGAATAGAATAGAATAGAATAGAATAGGACAGAACAGACCAGAATAGCATAGAATAGTTGAGTTGTAAGGGACCTACAACAATCACCTAGTCCAACTGCCCAACTGCCTGAGCACTTCAAGCACGTTATTAAGGGCATTGTCCAAATACCTCCTAAACACTGACAGGCGTAGGGCACCGACCACCTCTCTAGGAAGCCTGTTGCAGTGTTTGAACACCCTCTTGGTAAAGAAATGCTTCCTAATGTCCAGTCTAAACCTCCCCTGACTGGTGTAGCTTTGAACCATTCCCATGTGTCCTGTCACTGGATCCCAGGGAGAAGAGATCAGCACCTCCCTCTTCACGTCCCCTCCTCAGGAAGCTGTAGAGAGCAATGAGGTCCTCCCTCAGCCTCCTTTTCTCCAAACTAGACAAACCCAGAGACCTCAGCTGCTCCTCACAGGACATGACTTCCAGCTCTTTCACCACGTTTGTTGTCCTCCTCTGGATGCATTCAAGGACCTTAACATCCTTCTTAAATTGTGGGCTCCAGAACTGCATGTGGTCCTCCAGGTGAGGCTGCACCAACACTAAATCCAGCAGGATAATCCCCTCTTTTGTCTGGCTGGTTATGCTGGGTTTGGTGCATCCCAGGATGTGGTTTGCCCTCTTGGCTGCCAGGGCACACTGCTGACTCCTGTTGAGCCTGCTGCCCACCAGCACCCCCAGATCCCTTTCTGCAGGGCTGCTCTCCAGCCACTTCTCTCCCAATTTATACTTGTTTCCAGTAGTAAGACCAGCCTTTGGGAATCCAGACCCCTGAGACCAGGGGGAAAGACTGGAGCAAGCACGATTTACCTCAGAATCAGGTTAGAGAATACTTAAACAAACTGAACATGCATAAGTCCATGGCCCTGATGGAATCCACTGACAAGAGCTGAAGGAGCTGGCAGATGTCATTGTGAGGCCACTTTCGATTACCTTTCATTGATTATGGCAACTGGGAGAAGTGCCTGAAGACTGGAGGAAAGCAAATGTCACTCTTATTTTCAAGAGGGGCAAGAAGGACGACCAAAGGAACTGCAGGCCAGTCAGCTTCACCTTAATCCCTGGGAAGATGATGGAGTAGTTAATACTGGGAAGCACTTCCAGACACATCAAGTATAAGAAAATCATCAGGAGTAGTCAGCATGGATTCACAAAAGTGAACTCATGCTTGACCAAGTTTGTAAACTTCTACAGTGAAGTGACTAGCCTGGTAGATAAGGGAAGAGCAGTGGCTATCATCCACGTGGACTTTTGATAGTAAGGCTTTTGATACTGTCTCTTATAAGATCCTCATAGACAAGTTGTTGGTATATGGGCTGGACAAAGAGACAGTGAGGTGGATTGGAAGCTGGCTGAATGGTCAAGCTCAGAGTGGTGATAAGTGGCACTAAGTCTAGTCGGAGGCCTGTAACTAGCAGAGTAGCCCAGAGGTCAATACTGAGTCCAATCCTGTTCAACATCTTCCTTAGCTATCTGGATGATGGGCCAGAGTACACCTTCAAGGAGGTTTGCTGCTGACTGGGAGGAGTGGCTGATATATCAGAGCATTGTGCTGCCATCCAGAGGCACCTGAACAGGCTGGAGCAATGGACCTCATGAAGGAACCTCATGAATTTCAGCAAGGGCAAGTGTGAAGTCCTGCATCTGGGGANAAGCTGGCTGAATGGTCAAGCTCAGAGTGGTGATAAGTGGCACTAAGTCTAGTCGGAGGCCTGTAACTAGCAGAGTAGCCCAGAGGTCAATACTGAGTCCAATCCTGTTCAACATCTTCCTTAGCTATCTGGATGATGGGCCAGAGTACACCTTCAAGGAGGTTTGCTGCTGACTGGGAGGAGTGGCTGATATATCAGAGCATTGTGCTGCCATCCAGAGGCACCTGAACAGGCTGGAGCAATGGACCTCATGAAGGAACCTAATGAATTTCAGCAGGGGGAAGTGTGAAGTCCTGCACCTGGGGAAGTGTCGTGGTTTGGCCTCAGCCGGCATCAAAGAACCACGCAGCTGCTTGCTCGACTCCCACAGCCGTGGGAAAAATCGGCAGAAAAAGGCAAAACTAGCGGGTTGAAATAGTGCAATTTTAACAGAACAGCAAAAGGGAACAGGAAAGAAAAACAGTGACACCGATAAAGGGATATACAGACGTGATTACAATACCGCCGCACACTGGCCAGACCCACACTGCCACAGCCACCCCCAAGTGGCAACCAACTACCCCCCTCCCCAGCTAGCTCTTCTTATAGCCCGGGTATGGTCACGTGGTATGGAATACCCGCCCCCCCCTGCCGGCTCCTTGGGGAAATTAACCCCATCCCTGCCAGAACCAGGACAGGAAGAACAACCCCAGGAACCAGTATATGCTGGGAGCTACCCAGCCAGAAAGCAGCTTGGCAGAAAAGGACCTGGTGGACAAGTTGGGCATGAGTCAGAAATGTGCCCTTGAGGCAAAGGAGGCTAAGGGTACCCTGGGCTGCATTAGACAAAGGATTATCAGCATGTCAAGGAAGGTGATCCTTCCTCTCTACTCAGCGCTGATGAGGCCACATCTAGAGTATTGTGTCCAATTTTGTGCTCCTCAGAACAAGAGAGACATGGGCGTACTGGAAACAGTCCAGTGAAGGGCCACCAAGATGATAAAGGGCTTGGAGCATCTATTCTATGAGGAAAGTCTGAAAGAGCTGGGACTGTTCAGCCTGGAGAAGACTCAGAGGGGATCTCATCAATGTTCAGAAATATCTGAAGGAAGGGTGCAAAGAGGACAGAGCCAGGCTCTTTTCAGTGGTGCCCAGTGACAGAGCAAGAAGCAATGGACACAAAATGAAACACAGGAGGTTTCTTCTGAACATCAGGAAACACTTTTTTACTGTGAGAGTGACTGAGCACTGGAACAGGTTGCCTAGAGTTGCAGGTTGTAGAGTCTTCATCAGTGGAGGTGTTCAAAAGCCATTTGGCAT
This sequence comes from Anarhynchus alexandrinus, assembly GCA_008711295.1. Taxonomy (NCBI): domain Eukaryota; kingdom Metazoa; phylum Chordata; class Aves; order Charadriiformes; family Charadriidae; genus Anarhynchus; species Anarhynchus alexandrinus. Next base: position 1,144,827 of record VUYV01000018.1, on the reverse strand, counting down.
GGCCCTGAACAACTATCTCTAGGTGGCCCTGCTCGAGCAGGCCAGGTTAGATCAGACGACCTCCAGAGTTCTTTTCCAACCTCAATCATTCTGTAATTCTGTGATTCTGTGAAGTAGAAACAGAATAAAAGTGTTTGTTTTTCTTTCTTTTCCTTCAGACTGAGAATCAGTTAATATCCAACTGTGATGAGTTTTAATGAGTTTGAAGAAAAATCTTCAGAGCTAGTAGTGATATTGCAATCTGTTACTACTGGTGTCTACAAAGTGAGGCAGTGCAGTAAATTTCTTGCATCTTTTTTCCAAACACCAAATTTTCTCTTCACTCTGGTTATTTGGTGTTAACATGTGCAGTAGTACATTGTGGGGTTTTTGCGTACTACAGGACAGGTCCTGACATACCTTTCTATTTGAGGCGTTGTTTAATGCATTTTAGATTCCTCACTCTGACAAGGCAATCTAAGCACTGCACATCCTTAGCACACTCCAATATGTTGTGCCTTTGCTTGTCAAATTCTACTGTTTGTTAAATGTTAAGTCTCAATATCTTGATAATTTTTGGGACCAATTTTAATAATTATCTCACTCACAACAGATCTCTTATGTCCAAAACTTGAAGGGCTTAGATCAATCATAGGTCTTTCTGGTTCTTTTGCTTTCTGTAAGATGTATTTTTTAAGCATATGCTTCATATTTTTACATTGTGTGCCATATTTCACATTTCTGTAAAGGGAATTTTATGGTTAGCCTCCTCTGCCTGTGTTAACTGAGAGCTGTTTAAAAAACATCAAGGGCTTCAGAGCCAGCTATTGTCAGGATTAAAGCTTACTTCTGACTACCTTTTCTTTACTTTCATGCATTATTTGCAGTTACTGGATGAAGAATTTTTTAAACCTTCTGTACTTGTCTTCTCATTTCCAGAATTATAGAGCTGGTGAGACTTCCATTCTTCTTTTCAGAACATCTTAGCAGTTTGCTTTATTACTTGTTATTGTTGTTAAGAAATTCAGTCATACTTACAATTGTCATTCCCATAATTTCTGCCCAAAGGCTCACACCCTTAGGATAACTTTTATTTCTGCACTATGACCCATAGACTCCCTGGTAGCCTATTACCCCTTTATTGTTGTGTTACCTTTAACAAACAGTTATATCTTCTTTCTCTGCTAGTTCATGCCTTTTCTATTTCTTTCTTCTTCAGGAACACGTTTCAGGATTTGCCCCAAATCTCTACTGTGGATTCCTCTCCCCTTTTCTCTCATTAAAACCAGTAATCTCAACAGAGTCTCTATTTGTTAAGTAGTCTTGTAATGAACTTTTCCCCTTATTCTCTCTTGTCTATGTTTTTCTCCTTTCATTCCTTCCTATTATGTCTTTAAAAGTTGAGTTAGTATTACTTTAAGATTTAATTTCTTCTTATTTTGTAATGAGCTAAAAGACCTCAACTTTCCCATAAAAAAGGGACATCTTTTAAATTTATGAGTATATCACCTAGCACAGTGATGTCCTTCTCCGTGCCAAAATTTCTTAAACACAAAAGAAATAACAATGTAACAATAGTTTTATATTTTAAAACAATTAATGTTGCATGTTTCCATATGCAATCCTTACCTTACCAGTAATTAATAGCAATAATGATGTGTTATTACAGCTGTTACAGTCTTTTCTGTAATACATTGTCCCTTAACAATTATTTTGAGAATCAGCTTGGAAATAACTGTGAAAGACTAGCTACTAATGTACAGCCAGATTTATGGCCTATAGAACTAAACAGAGTTTTTTCCCTACCTTCACAGGACCTGGGTCAGTTATTAAGTAGAAATAATGAATACTAGTTGGTTCACATTCCCTATGGAATCACTGTACAAATTTAGTGTAAACAAAGACACAGACTGCCCCTCATCAAGGATATTAAATATATCTAATGTGTTAGCATACTCACGTACAAGAATATGAGAGTTCTAAATTGTGAAATAATGTTCCTCAGTAAGTGATATTATATTTCACTGAACTGTCATTACCAGGCATATTCAAATCACTGCTAACATTTCTCCTTTATCTTTTATCACGGTTTAATGAAATATGACACTCATCTCTCTGTGCCTTCCTCAGAAATTTTTGCAGGTTTATTCTCATGCCGATATTCAGACTTTCACATTCTAGCATGGATGAATTTAAGGTAGTGCAATGAAACACAACAGTCAGGCAGAAATTATATTTTCAGTGGAATACTTTTTAGTGAGTAGCAAGATTTAACTTAGATTAGACTGAAGCGTCATCTCTTACAGCCAAAAGTGTCCTCCTTCAGTTCTTTGACCAGGCTTTGAAGGACTAAACACTGTTTTACTCAGCTTCCTCATCTTTGCCAATCAGCCAGGGCATGTGGTTGTAAATAAATAGAATTAATTCTGGTGGGAAACACCTGTCCCCAGCAATTGGAAGATATCAGGAAAGTATGAGCTGAATAGTAGCTCTGCTTACTTCATCAGGTTGCCTAGCGTTTCAGCAGCTTTTGGTGTTTGAAATCTGCTGACAGTCAGGGGTATCTCTGACACCAGATCTACCAACAGTCGTGCACTGCTTTCTTCCTGGAAACTTATTGGAAACCTGTCTTACTAAAACTAGATTCAGTTGGGCTGTTTTAATTTGTAGAAAGACCACATCACTAGTAACTTCACTTAAAGGACATTATAATACGCTGAGAATTTGGCTAAGAATTTGGTTACCTATGCAGGTTCCTTGGTTTGATGACCGTCCCTTCTTCTACAAAGTTGTGACTTAAACACTTCTCATCAATTAGTTTTGCAATAAAGAATTCCTCTGAAACACAGTACAGGATTAGCTTATGTTTGGGTAAAAGCCACTTGGTGCTGGTTCCAGAAAAGTTGGAATATTTTAACAATATTTTTTTAACAGTCACAAAAATATTCCTACATATGCACAGTCAAAATAGTTGGGAAAAGCATTATGAGGAGATTTTTGGATGTCTTGTACCTCTGTTTCAAGGATGCACTCTGTGGACAATGCTGTCTCTGTTTCCTCAGCCTTCTGAAAAAGAATCACAGTAAGAGATTTTTCTTGCCTTGATCCCAGTAATTAGCATTAGCTTATGCAACTCTGTCAATCAAAAGGCATTGTCCAGTTTAGCGGAAATTAACTTATTCCTTCATCAGGTGGGTTGGGTTCTACTCTTAGAGGAGCAATACAATATCCTGTGAGATCTTCCGCATGTGTCAATGAGATCTGTGAGAGTTTGATGGGCTACTTTGATGTCTTATCACTCTGCCAGTTCCAAATGCGCTTGCAGTATTACTACAGAGAAGTGCAATTCAATAACAGTATCTGTGTAATCCTATGCATCACTCCTGTGTGCCGGTGGTGTTTTCATGCAGACAAGATTTTCAGGTTTTGTGGAACATCTGGCTGAAAAGAGCCCTGTTTGGTTTCCAGTCATTAACAGTGTGCAAATACTGTCATGATTCCCTTAAGAAGTAGCTGATGTTTCAGGGCTTTATCTTCAGAATGGTGGGTTGGTGGTTTTTTTCTCTCCACTGTAACCATGATAAAACACTTGATCTCAGAAAAAGAAAGCGTGGGATATACGGCAAGAATGACAGCTACCACCAAGAAAACATGAGTTGCCACCAGCTTGCACAAACTTGCTAAACTCTAGCAGAGGTGCTGGATGTGGGCACTTTCTCTGATTCTGGGCTTCTGGGAACATATTAAGGAGGTAAAGCCTTTCACTAGAAGCCTTAGATAGGACCCCCACATCCCATATCCTAGTCCTGAATTGAGTGTCTAGTTTTCTAAGCATTTTCTACTTTTTTTTTTTATGCTCTCATATTGAAACTGTGGACCCTTCTTCTTCCTTCATCTTTCGTTCCCTATTGTTTTCTCATAACAGTGGAGCTAAAAGATTCACAGATTACTTTCAAGACCATCACTCTATTAACAGGCAGGAAACAAAGTTTATCGGTATGCCCCCGGGGATAAAAACCTCTCAGGAGTTTATCAGGCTTTTCAGACTGATTTTCTTCTGATTCTCCTGCAGCCATGCAGGTAATGCCATGTGCACTTTCCTATGTTAATTCTATATGATTGAGTTCCCTCTACCAACCCCCTTTGAGGTGAATTTTTGTACTGACTTCAGACCCCTTAAGAAGTCCCACTGCTTAGATATAAGTTCATCTGGGAGAAAGGTTTGTTGTGATTTTTAGCTCCTAGCTCATTCTGACAGGATACTTCTGCTTGAATTAGACATCCTCCAGGCTAATAAATTTTGATTGCTCTGCATTGTTAGCCATCTGCTCCCATCCCTTGGGATCCCAGTTCAAGATGGAGGTTAAAAGACGACAAACTGAAACCCCCAACAGGTATAGTGGAATATAGTTTGTACTCAAAATACTAAACAGAGAAGGAGCTGGTGCATCGTATTTGATTAAGACATTCATGGACGTGCACTGGCTTTTCACATGGTCTGCTGACACGTTATGAGTGACATGGTAGCTATAATTAAAGTTTTGTAGCACTTATTATAATACACTGTTTTCAGTTGCTTATATACTTACCAAAGTTTAACCAGTGAAAAAAAGGCAAGGAGTGGACCTTAAAAATCAGAAGAGACATAGGGTAACTGAACCATAAAAGCAAAAGTCTTCAGGACTCACATATATATGGCAGCCAGTCTTAAAGATCTATATTCCACTGCTGTCAACAAATAAATTGGTCTGGGGGCAAAATAAATACATTTATCTCTAAAACTTAATTAGAATCATGCACATGTACTGCTGCTAGTCATTCTTTTAATTGAAATAATAAAGACTGCTGTATGATGAAGCTACCAATCTGAACTTTATTAATGACTTATGTAGGAAACATATCATTAGTTGGTGTCTCTTTATTTTCCTTGATAAAGTCACACATTCAAAATTTTCTGAGCAGTCAGTATAAGACATGCTGGATGAGATTTGTACAACTCACTGTTATGGTGAAAGCAAAGTAGAACTCTTTTCAGCATGACATGAAAATAATGCTGAAAAGAGGTAAAAGAGGAGGTGAATATATATTTTTTAAACTCAATGTATGTTTTAAAAGGTGGGTGGTAAATAAGACCTTAGGCTATCATGATAATGAAAGCAAATAATTAAAATCTGTTTATTTGCCAACTGAGATATAGCTGTTTGGAAAACATAAGATGTTTCATGATATACACAGAAAAAAAAATGTATTAAATCTACAGAGACAACAAAGAACTTGGCCTTCCTTAAGTTCTGGTTAATTGATTTTATAACGTCAATGTTCACATGATAGAGAATTGTGGATGTAATCTACTACAAGCTTGCTATAAACATCTGTTTTAATATGATAGTTTGGCAACATTATTTTGTAGTGCTATTTTCAAGATAAAGCAATGTGTTTATTTTATGTCATCTGGTAAGGAGCTATATGCTCTTATAGGAGCTCTGTCTTGCTTGAATTGGAGGGAGATTCAACCTTAGAGTTGGCTGAACTTGCTCCTTACAGGTTGAATTCTTCACCTCCATGTAACACCTGAAGGAACACACATGTTGTGTGCCTTCTTGACATTCCTAGCTTGATGGTTATCCATAAAATGAACGTCTCTGATACTTAGGTAGGAAAAACCCCAGAACATTATTCCAGTCTTTCACATAGAACTGGAGTCAGTCAGTTTTACACAGAGCAGGTCTCAATACTTCTAAAAGGAGAAAGTCTTATCTCTAAAATTAGCATTAATAAATTGGAACACTTCCATAAATCACGTTATTCTGTTTGACTCACATCAGTTGTGCTTTGGTAAATATACATGAATTCTGAATTTGGTCCGTATTTCCTTTAAATCTGGAGATTCTGCATTTCTCTGTTAGTTGAACTGGTGAAAAATGTTTTATCAAGAAACTAAACAAGCTAACAATATGATCATAAAATATATATTTTGATGAAAAAGAAACTAACTTTCAAAAATTCTATTTTCATTTTAAGATAAGCATTGCAAAATAGCAAGATAATTACAAATCTTCTTTCATTAGATTAATAGCAAAACGTTTTCTGTTAGTGTCCCTCCACTCCATCAAAATATGGCAGAATAAAGGTAGAAAATATAGCATGGTGAAGAAAAAACTAGCACATATTAATTAAGCGAAAACACTTGTTTTGGGATATTTTTCATAAGATGCTCTCTATCAACTTTGTTTTCTAGAATTAGCTTTCTTTTCCAATGGCCTTTCCTTATGGATGTTTCCTTTTGTTCATCAATCAGATGAGGAATCAATTTATCTTACCTGTTATATATTTGGTCATAAATTAGATAGTTTTATGAACTTTGGCAGAATATTCTCATGACTGTCAAAAAATCCTCAGAAGACACCATCTTTTATAAAGAGTGCATTGATTACAGTTTTAGCATACTCTCTTATTTAAAGTAAGAAAGATATATTTCAAAGAAATTAAAAGATCATTATATGGGTTTTATTGTTTAATTATCTAATGTATGGCTTAACTATTTTTTCTCAGATTATCCTGGATAAAATGAAAAAGATTGAATAAGGCAAGGGCCATGTTTTCATTTGAAAAAGCACTGTTTTTCACCAGTATGTGTGTAACGGCAGATTACATGGATCTGATATCAGATAATACACTGCTAGCTAAAACCCACAAAAAATAAAAACATCAATGACCTATCATCTTTTTATCATCTTCATGTTCAAGAATATACAGTCTCTGAAACAGTGTTTTGTTGGTGCTTATTCTGCCATCAGCAAGAAAACCTATGCCATAGAGCAGTGTAGTAGGAGTCAGCATTTAAGGAATATCTGGAATATGGGAAGACTGTCTTTATGATACTTATCTGATGACCTAGGTCANAAAAATAAAAAAAGAAAAAAAAAAAAAAAAAAAAAAAACAAAAACAAAATCCTTAACAAAAAAGACAGATTTTGTTTCACAGGTTTCACATCACTAGAAAAATCAGTATTTAAAACCTGGTTTCTTGTTTGGAGGCAACAGTAGCAATTTTAAGAGGAATTTAGGTATGAGTTTTAGCAAGAAAAGAATTGTAGCCAAGGACTGAATAATAGCAAGCAAGCAAGCAAAAAAAAAAAAAAAAAAAGTTACTTTGATGAATTGATCAAATAGAAAACAACCATTTACTTCACAGTCAGATCAAAATCTGTCGGAGAGAGAGCAAGCTTACAAATGCTACTTCTCTCCCACATTGTGTTTTTACAAAAAACCTCGAACAAAACAACAAAAGGAGTATTGTGTATTATTTTTCATATGGTATGGAAGAGTTGAGGAAGCTTATAAATTATTTCTGTATGTTTTCCTCATAAGAAATCCATTCCTTTACCCAAAAAGTCAACTTGATGAGGACCGCCCACTGTAGAAAGCAAAGAGGTGACACAACGCCAGCATTAATGTGTGATTGACCATGTTTCCCGAGACTTCTTACATGTTTGCACCTCATAATGTCTGATATCTGACACCAAAATTATAAATTATGAACCAGCGAAATGTAAAAAAAGAGACTAAAAATTTTCAAATTCACATATAGGAAGTTCCAAATTTGTGTTGTCTTACAGTGGAAAACGGACTCTTGGCTTCTCTTTGTGCTTTTAATCACTTCTACTGGAAGACTGAAAAGGAAAGAAAGCAAGAAAATAGAAAGCTACCAAACGGCTAATTAAATAATTGATAGAGATACTATTTGGCTGCTTTAAATTTGATTTACACTGGTGAAGTGAGCTAGTCCAAAATGTAGGTAAAATAATGCCCCTGTTTAAAACTGTACAGATTTAACTACATTACATCACAGCAGATTTTACTCAGTTGCTACGTTGTATACCCAAAGAATGGGAAAGGAGATGATCTTTCCCTAGGATTCACATTGAACTTTGATCTATGACCCTAGTTGAAAGTGTTAATTAACACTCCTGAAATGGTTTTTACTTACCTCCAATATCCAGAAGAACTTTAGCACACCTTAAATTTGGCATGACAGATAAAAGGAATGACATTTCTCCCGTGGTCAAAATTTGGTATGGCTGTGAGACAAAGCAGGGTCAAAAAATGGTAGGTATTAAAAAAGAAAGGAACCTCTGAACTTGCTGCCCACTCTGTAAATGAGGAATTTCATGTCCCATCCAACTATTCATATCAAATAATTAAAAAATAATAATTTAATATTTATTTATTTAATAATAATTTAAAAGCATTTAAGAAATTTGAAGTTCCTTATAGAGGATACTTAGCACACTGAGCATTACAGTGAGCTCCTATCCTGGCCACACAGTCATTTTGAATAAAGTGCTATGCTGTGCACATAAATATGCAAATATACTACGAAAAGCAGTGTGATTTTTTTGTATGTCTGCAGGCAAATCATCCCACAGAGGCTGAAAAAGGGTGTGTTAGCTTCAGGTGAAGGAGTGAGACTGAGCTGTACTTCAAACTCTGGAATTCTGCTGAATTAAAAAACAAAGACTAAATTTCATTTGAAACAAGGAAAACATATGTGGGCATGGGCAGCCCAAATATATGTGAACTTTCTTTATATTCTACTGCTGAAGAGGATGAGCTGGTCCCAGAACAGATGGTTACACTGACCACATCCTGTGAAGAGATCAGCGCCCTCATGTCCATTTAAAAAGCAGTTCAGGCAATCAGACCTCTGCTGGAGTCAGACCCCTGGGTTACAAATGACTGTTTCCACTCAGCGTTTCACATAAAATAATGAGATGGGGTCATGAGCACATTCCCTTCTTGCACTGACCTGTGGAACTGAAATGGCAGACGATGGACCTTTAGAAAGAAGAAATGGCATCCTCTTTTTTTTCTCCCTGTTCTCAGGAAGTGCCGTAAAAAGAAAAAGACCCAGAGACTTCATAAAGTCTCCAAGGAAAATTTGTTCTTGCCATTTACTTTCTCATGAAAATCTTCACATATATTGGTTGTAGATGACAGGAGAAAAGCTCAAGACAGAATGACTGATAGATAGCTGCTCTAAAACCTCTGCCTGAGTCAGCAAGAATAGTTCACTGACATTTGGAGAAGTGGTATTTTTCCACATGACATTTTTGTGGATGCTACCCAAAAAATAATCTCATTTTAAAGAATTTGGGAATCTCTCATTGTATATTTTACTCCTATTATTCAAGAGACAACAGAGATACTGGCTGCACTGTAAGGAAAAGAACATAGTATTTTTCATACGGTCTTTTTCTAACACTAATATTTTTATCACATATGTTATTGCTTCTATAAATTTCTAAAATGGCTCCTTAGTTTAAGAAACATGTTATGCTTACATTTACTATTCATCCTCTATGTCACTTTACAGGATTTTCTGCTTATTCTGCTTTGATAACATATGTACTGTCAAATGTAGTTAGACTGCTCTTTGCTCCCCTGATGTCTGGATAGCCTATATTATAATACTTGTAAGATCTATGCCGTTTGCATTTTAATTTGATATTGTATGTGAGATGAGCAAATATTCTCTTTTACTAAACTGAAGGTTCTATCATTGTTTCAAGTTTCAGAAAATTAGACAACTGAAATTGTTCCATAATAACCACAGATTTATCTTAAAAATTTTCAGTGAAGAGCTTCACCATCTTTTTATATTACCTGTCCATATTCAGAAATGTCGTGTCAAAGTGAGATCTACTAATATAAGTCAATCTAATCAGATGTGATGCTTTTAAATAACAGTAAATGTGAGTTCATGAGTTGTTTGTGTGTTGGCCGAACAATTCATATAGGATTATTAAATTGAGTACTATCTGGATAATTATCACAGATATCTTTCAAAATCAAGAGTCCAAGTAAAGCAAAATGACAGCCAAAGTATCCAGGTAAAAATGAACACAGTATTCCAAAGAAGCTGAGAGAATGCTTGTAGGAGCATGCTGAAAAGCCACTAGCTGGTGGTAAATGTTTGAGCCCCCATCATACCTTGTCCAAAATCAGCAGACACAAATCCAGATAGAGAATGTGAAAAACTTGGAAAAAATTCTTGAAAAGCATGATGTCATAGAATCATAAAATGGTTTGGGTTGGAAGGGACCTTTAAAGATCATCTAGTCCAATGCCCTGCCATGGGCAGGGACACCTTTCACTCAAAGCTTTGTCCAACCTGACTTTGAATACTTCCAATGATGGGACCTCCACAACTTCTCTGGGAAACTTGTTCCTGTGTCTCACAACCCTCATCATAAAAAATTTCTTATTCAATTTCTTATCTTCTATCCAATCTAAATCTACCCTCTTTTAGTTTAAAATCATTGCCCTTGTCCTGTCACTACAGGCCTTGGTACAAACTCTCTTTGTATTTCTCATGAGCCTCCTATATACACTGAAAGGCTGCAAAAAGTTCTCCTCGGAGCCTTCTCTTCTCCAGACTGAACAACCCCAACTCTCTCAGCCTGTCGTCATAGGAGAGGTGTTCCAGACCTCTGATCATCTTTTCTGACCCTCCTCCAGACCCACCCTAACTGGAGCATGTCTGTCTTGTACTGAGGGCTCCAGAGCTGGATGTGGTACTCCAGGTAGGGTCTCACCAGAGCCGAGTGGAGGGGGAGAATCACCTCCTTCAACCTGCTGGCCACTCTTCTTTTGGTGCAGCCCAGGATATGGTTGGCTTTCTGGGCTGTGAGTGCACGCTGCCGGCTCATGTCCCATTTTTCACCCACCTGTATCCCTAAGTCTTTCTTTGTAGGGGAGCTCTCAAACAGTTTATGCCCCAGTCTGTATTGATATTGGGGGTTGCCCAACCCAGGTGCAGGATCTTGCACTTGGTTTTCTTGATATGTTATAGTGCTTCTGTATACATTAGAAACTGTTTTTCAGTTTAGTGCCTCTTTAACGTGATCATGCTGACTTCTGTCCATGTTGACAAAATTATAAGTGTGTGTATAACAAAGATATTTCACACCTAAGAACTAAACATGGATGGAGTTGAGACATTTTTTACTAGAATTTCAGTTATATTACCTACATTAGTAGCCTTTTGGAAGGCCACCACCTTTGGATCAGGAAAAAGTATTTATCATATTCCAACAAAATACATAAAATATACTATTTTCACATAATTTAAATATAAAGTTTTTCATATTTTTCAAGTCGCATTCCCAGACCTTCGATGACAGGCTCAGAGGTCTAAATAAATATTTTTTTTCTGCTGTTATTGTTTACTGACGCTGAGCTCAGCTTCTGTATTTCTTGCCTACAGTTCTTTTTCAGTTATAAAAGAAGAAATCCTGCAATTACATGTTGTTGGATTTTGCTTTCTTTCTATTTAGTTTTTTAAACAGTTCTAGTGCCAAAACAATTAGAAACAGAAAGTTGAAGTTTGACCTTCATTGAGAAGTACCTTTTCTCCTGTGGAAATTGATTTTGGTTTGATGGAGTTAGGAGATTCTGCAAATTTCACTTCTGAACAGAGAACAGTCCTTTGTGTACAATTTCAATACTTTTTGTCTGATGTTTGTTATTAAAGAAATTCATGACAATTATGACACGGGGCTATGTAAGCTAAAACAGTGAATGCATTTTCTTGTAGCCTTCTCTTTTTCAACCTGTGGTGTCGTTGACAGTTTCCTTCTCATGATTCTACTATCAGATAGTCCTTTCTGGTCCTTTATAGCAGCAATATAAAATAAGGATTCCTCTCACCTTTGATGTACAGATTTCTAGTCATACAAGAAAGGTAGAATTTTAGATCTGAGATCCACCACACAAAGTTTCAGAGATATTTTGGGTTTCAAAGAGATTTTCAAAGAGATGCAGAGCTAGTCATATATAACTATCCCTTACATAGGAGTTCAGTGGTATTTTGTACAAATGTACAAAAATAAAAATATTATTTTACTTAAATTACATAATTAAAAAAATAGATTTTATCTTCTAACCAATTTAACTCCTTATCTGTTCCATGTGCAAAAACACAGATACCTCTGTGACTAGGGAAAAAAATGGCCTTCTTTTCACAGAATCACAGAATCACAGAATGGTCAGGGTTGGAAGGGACCTCTGGAGATCATCTAGTCCAACCCCCCTGACAGAGCAGGGTCACCTACAGCAAGTTGCAAGTTGCACAGGATGGCATCCAGGCGGGTTTTGAATGTCTCCAGAGTGGGAGACTCCACAACCTCTCTGGGCAGCCTGTGCCAGTGCTATTTTCTTTCATATGTGCATAATTCTTGTAATAACTAGTATGTTAATGAGTGCAAAAGAAAATATAGCCCTCTGGGACTGAAGTGATATTTTTATTTTCACTGGTAAATTTTATATTGATGTAAAGAAGGTCTTTACAGGAAACAAATACTGTATTTTCATGAGGAAAAGTACAACACAGACAGAAGAAATACAAAATTCTACACTTTGTCCACCCACCTTGACTGTCATGAGGAGATGGGAACTGGAATAGTGAAACAGGCTAAGTATTAGAAAGACTAATGTGTCTTTTATGTTACTTAAAGAATTAAAAAAAGAAGAAGAGACAAATAGCTGAACAGTATATTTCAATTAAGTTTAATAAGTCCAGACTTCCCCTTTCTGTTGAGACTGTCCTTATTCAAAGATCAGTTTTTATTTTGTGAATAAAGTCTTTATTACAATTTGCTAGGAGCAAGTCAGTTTCAAGATCCTAAGCACTAACCATGGTGAGTTTTCATCAGCAGTGATTTGGACTATATTTAAATAGATAATCTAGACATGGAAGTAGAATTACCACCATTCAGCTGTCTCAGTCACATCATTCAAGATGAACATAAAGCAAAAGCTTGATGATTCCAGTTTGTGTAAGCTGTACTTATACTTCTGGTTTCCATATTTTTATATTTCGGTGTTCTTAGATAATCTGCATGTATTTTCTAAAAGCAACTCCCTGAGAACCTGATTTGAAAGTTTATTTAAACAAGTGATATTCTATTTTACTCAACACATGAACAGACAAAGCAGCCCCCAAAAGAGGTTGATTCATTTTTAATGAGATATCAAGTAGAAGCAAAATTCAGTAATAATGCTTGCATATGACTAATACTTGTCTAAGAGATATTATTGCAGGCTGTTATTCTAAAATACTTTGAATAACACCACTGACACTACTACTTAGCATTGAGAGCTCAATCAACTGATAATGAAATAGTGTAATTCCTTTCATCTGATTAACACTTAGAGATATATCTCCCCGCTTATGTTTACAAGTAACTCCCTCCTTTCTCAGTGACATGGAAATAAGCCATTAAAAAGTCAAACAGCTAGATGATGACTATACAGGAAACCAGTGGTGGAAGTGGAAACATTATAATGAAATGGCTTCACTTTGCATGCTCAGGCCATAGCAATTAATTGTGTCCTATGTAACACCTTTTTTTTTTTCTTTACGAAAAGCCTTGAATGCCTGTGTTCAAATTATACACAGTTTAATATTACATAAACTTCCCAGAGCCATTTACTGCATCTGTAGAGAAGAATTCTTCATGTCTTATGCAGGGAGCCCACTGAGACAACATAAGAAACAATGAATGGACTTGCTGTGTTGGAGAACAAAGTTTTGAAGCCTTCTTCAAGCCTGAAACAAAACAAAACAAAACAAACAAAAAAAAAGGAAAAAAAAGAATGCGGTTTGCTTTTCATGATAGAATGATTTAACATCTTGTGAAAAAAAAATGTTCTGGAAAGACCAGTTAAATTAATGTAAAACTTAATCAATTAGATGTCACAGGTATATTGGCATAAATGTATAAGTATGGGCTAGCTAACACCATTCCAGGAAAAAAAAAATCATAAGACTTCATGGAATTTATTAATTAAGGAAGTTTAAAAAGTTGAAAAGTTAAAAGATGAAGATCAGTGCAACAAAAATGACATAGAAAAAACCTGAAACCACTATGCAAGACAGAAATGGTATTTACTTTATACAAAATTATCACAAAACAACATTATTTTTATCAGAGAAAATGAAAGTTATTAGGATTCAGGTTTTATCCAAAGAGCATTTTGACGTTGTTGGTAAGAATTAAAAGCTTAGATAACAGAGCACAAACCATAAATAGATAAAACTAATAAATATTAGCTGGGAAAGCAAGCTCTATGATTTTAATCACAAAAAGCTAAGTTTTATAAAAGTACTAGATAAGAAATTAACAGATATTCTTCAACTTCTTCCTTATATATAAATTTTAAGAATCACTTTAGGGTTAGTAATAAAAGTCACGATTTCTTAACAAAACTTGGCATAAAAATGTGATTGTTCTCAATTTTGGCATCTGTCCTTCCACTAGATTTTCTGCAAAGTGTGTATACTTTCTCAGTAGAGGACACACAAGCTAATTGGTTGTTCCATTACAACCCCAAAACATGTAATAATCAATGTAGTAGTACCCTCAAGGAACAGTGGACATCAAAACACATTTAAATATCCTTGGAATCTGACATAATTTTAATGTTTCACAAACCCATTGACAATAATCCTAAATCACTTTCCAAGTTCCACTCCTAAATAATCATAAAAAGAGAACCTTATTAATAGCAAATTGCAATAAGTATCACAGAATTTAAAAAAAAAATGTTTATAGACCAAGATGAATTTAAGATAAACAGTTCTAAAAAGTAGTGGAGATATTCCCAAAAGCAAAAAAAATTCTTCCATATTAAATTCATCATGTCCTGTCATCGTCAATCTTGGAAATAGTTTCCTGAGGATAGAAACCATGTGCAATCATTAGAAAACAGGAATCAGAATGTGAGTGAAAAAGATAGAATACTATTTGTTGAGTTTCTGCCACAACCTTTCACAGAATTAGGGCTTCAGGGGCTACAAATATTTATAGCAACTTCTTTTAGACAAGTAAGGCATTATTGAAGGTTTAAATTGGAAACAAGCAAAGAAAATGAGAAAAAAAACCCACAAACAAAAATCAAAACTACACCACACCACACCACCACCAAAAAAAAAACCCCAAAAAACCACCAAAAAAAATAGTAACAAAACAGCAGGGTAGGTATTTTATTTTTTAAGTCTTATACAGATTTCTTCCCTTTTCTGTGCCAACGCATTTATCTGTCTAGAAATCAATTTGCAAACACTAGAACAGCTCCAATGAGATTTTCCTGTGGCTCATCTTTCTGATTTGTTGGAATTCAGCAAACTTTTAATTGGAAAGCTCCCACTCAAAGGCATCTCCCAGTACAAGCTGCTTGCTGTGGCAACCCTGGTAGATTTCTACTTGAACAATGCAAATTCATATTGCAAATTAGTTATAGAATCATAGAATGGTTAGAGTCGGAAGGGACCTTAAAGATCACCTAGTTCCAACCCCCCTGCCATGGGCAGGGACACGTTCCACTAGCCAAGGTTGCTCCAAGCACCATCCAGCCTGCCCTTGAACATTTCCAGGATGGGGCATCTACAGCTTCTCTGGGCAACCTGTTCCAGTGTCTCACCACCCTCACAGAAAGGAATTTCTTCCTAATATCTAATCTAAATCTACCTTCTTGCAGTTTAAAACCATTACTTCTCATCCTATCACTACACTCCCTGATAAAGAGTCCCTCCCCATCTTTCCTGTAGACCCTCTTTAGGTACTGGAAGGCTTCTATAGTTTCTCGCTGGAGATTTCTCTTCTCCAGGCTGAACAACCCCAACTCTCTCAGCCTGTCTTCATAGGAGAGGTGCTCCATCCCTCTGATCATCTTTGTGACCCTCCTCTGGACTTGCTCCAACAGGTCCATGTTCTCCTTATGTTGGGGGCTCCAGAGCTGGATGCAGTACTCCACATGGGGTCTCACGAGAGCCAACTATGTGCAAATGGAAAGGACAGTGGTGGTACTCTGTGATTTTATTGCAGTCCATATGGAAGGCTGGACTATATCAAAGAAGATTTACTTACCTCAAGCAATAAGTTCATAGTATCAAGAATACAAAATACCTTTGGGTAGTGCAGAGTTAGTTTACACATAACTCTGTGGAGGGCTGTCATGGCAAATCATTATGATAAGGCTAGGAGACCTGACTTTTTGTGATTTACAATGAATTATTGCTGCTGTGCACTGAATCTTGGACTGCTTCCATAAAAATGTTTTTTCACAATTCTAACATCCAAACTTCACAGTCCAGAAGACTCTCTGAATTATTTTAGAAATGCAGGCGTACCTGAGAAGAATAGAAGCACCTCGGGCAGCTGCTTAACAGCAGCACAGAATTTGTGACTGTTTCAGAACTAATTTCAGGAAATCCATATGAACATCCCTGCACTGATAGGTTGTGTCCCATCATTGCTCTTTCACCTTTCTCATTCTTCTTTCAGATCTGTGTATCCCAGTTAAATATATTGGATCCAGTCACATGCTGCATTTTCCTTCGTGAGATTTATTTGGTTTTCTATGAAATGGATGACTAAAAAACATAATCTGTGCTTTTAGTTTCTTATGATGCAATACTTGTCTATCCTAATATAAATTTCATTGTGCTGAGTCCATATTTACACCAATGTAATGAACAGTAGCAGTTTGTTCAAGACATACTTTTTTTCCACAAAATCCTTTTTGGTATTTCTAGTCTTTAAAGCTATGCAGTATTTTCTCCCCGTTTCTCCCTCCTCCCTTTTTCTCTTATTTTATTAAAGCATCCACATTTTTAATGAGCTTTCTGCAGACCTAAGCACCTCTCCCCCCAGGAAATAATTCCTGTTCTTATGCCCTAATGATTTATTTTAGTGTTTCCATGGAATAATCTTGTAGACATTCATTCATAGCCAGTGAAGTCAGTAATGTGTTTTTAACTGCTCCGTCCACCCCCATATCAGTGCATAATATTATTAACACCTGTATTTCTAGTTATGTACATATTTCCTCCACATCAGTTCCACTGCATTGCTCCCTTAGGATCAGTCTAATAAAGGTAGTGTAGTGTTTACAAATTCTAAAAAGCTTTTCTCATATGAGTTTCCTAGTGATAATCTAAATAATAAATGAGCATGACCTTTATGCATTTGAGTTGGCTGCATATCCTGAAGGATTCCTATCCTCCTTGTTGTGTTCTGATTCCTTATGTGCCTCCAGTCTGAGCTCCAGCAAACAAAGCAAAGCCATACAGTTACAATTACAGATACTGCCTTTCTTACTAGTGCCAGGCCAATGAAGATGCATGAAGATGCCTTAAACTATGGATTCGAATGAGGCTTTTTATACTAGAGATTGGAGCTGTGATGAACAGCTTGCTGGAATTATTTCTTTTTTCCCTTGGAAGAAATTCTGGTGAAAATGAGAAGGGAGACTTGAATTTTCTGTATTGGGATTTGTCATCTAGAGAATTCATAAAAAATAGACTACAAACCATTGGCTCAGTTGTGATCTTTGCTACAAGATGAGCTTGCAGTCCCTTACTCTCCATGAAGTTTTATACACGTGTGGTGAACTAATATACATAGTCTGACCATGCATACAGTTCTATATCTAGCTTGCTAAAAACTACAAACCATTTTTAACCCACATCTATGTATAAATATGGTTTTTACTTTCTGTCTACCATATGTTTCATCTTGGCAGTTTTGTTATTTAATTTTAGAGCATATAGTTTCATAGTTACTGACGAGAAATGATGCATATAGCGCTATTTGGCTATCTGTTTTCCAAACACACATATAAAGTAGAAGAACAAGAAATACCATAATAATTTGCATTACCTATATGTGATTTCTGACAGATAAAAATTTGAGTAACTGTAGTTCAGATATAGTACATATAGTACTATTACATCAGTAGAAGTCAGCATTTTGTGAGGACTGGTGTACCTCTCAGTGAAGTGACAGATTGCAAGCTGGCTTTTTTATTTGACATGCCACACCTTAGAAGGCACATCTCAGATGAAGTAAAATATTGTGCAATGCCTTTAACTTCCATCAGTAATGGATCGCACACCAAAAATGCCTCCGCCCGAATCTATATTTCACTGAAGTCAAAATCCTTTTATCTACAACAGCCTGACACTTATTAGAATACTACAAAACTAACCAGTAGTCCTTAAAATAAAATGTGTTCAAATTAACTTGATGAAGCTAAGAAATAATAGTGGTGGTTGAAGAAAACATGAGAAAAATACAAGTGAAATTTTTGTTCAAAATCTTTTTTTCTCTTTTATATGATTTGATACAGCCCTGCAAGGGATTAGCAATAAATGAATAAATAAATAAATAAATAAATAATTTCTACATTAGTTCATATTTCATCCATATTCTCCAGCTAACTCAGATTTATGCCTTTTTCTTACAAAAAGTAGTTCTTAAACCACCCATCTCTGTAAGTTCAGGAAGATTGTCTTTACCATTAAGCTTGACTCAGAAAATAAGGTGTAGATGAGATGTCCATAACCTCTTCAGATTTTCACTGAGTACTATTTCATAGCAAAATAGTTTCTGAAGCCCTCCAGAAGGCAACATTCAGAGAAACGATCTAAAATGATTCTTTCCAGGGTAGTATTCAAAATTTGACCAATCAAGAAACTGAAAAATTTATGATTTTCACCGGAACTTGTGTTTTCTTGTATATACACTATGTTTCAAAGAAAAGAAAACATTTTACTTCATTTAAAAACTGAATTAGTAGAGCTTTACAATTAATTAACTAATTTTAATTAATCCTTAAATGGATTTTTATTATTAAAAATAACTGTTTAGTGCAGGCACTTCTGAAATGCGTACAAGGTAGAAACAAAATGCTATCACCACTCAGTGGATGTTTTAAGAGATTTGTAATGGCATGGAAACCTTTTAGTATCTTTGAATCAGAGCTTTGTCCAGTATAAATCAAGGTAGGTCTACTGAGGGCAGTGGATATATATGGATTTATAGCTGCTGCAAATCCATGCTTTTTGAAATCAGAAAAGGTCATGCATTAAGAAAGATCTTCTGTATACTACAAGCCATAGAACACCACTCAGTAATTATCATAGTAACCTCAACAATTTGCTTGTGGGCCCTCTTTTAAGGCATCATCAGATTCTAGTCTAGTCTAGTCTAGTCTGTTTTGTTCTGTTCTGTTCTGTTATTTTAAGACTGCAAATATTGAAAATACCACGTCTCTGAGTAAGGGCTTTTTAACTGGAACAGTTCTGCACTGCGTTCCTGTTCAGTCCTGACATGGATCAATACTGTTTTCTGGTGACTACCTATTTGTCAATATTAACTTCACTGATGAGTTTTCTGTCTCATTCTTGCTGTGAAGCATAGAAATCATAGAAACTAAAACCATCTTTGATGCTCCAGGAGGTGGTTTCAGTTTGAAGCTAGTACTTTCACCGAAAATCAGATCATGGAAAAAACCAACCAACCAGCCGAACATGCTTGCTCATTTGCACTGCTGTACACCAAAAGCCTCTGTAATGCAGTTAAACCAAGAAAAGAATGCTTTTGTCAGAGCTTAGGGTCTGTTGCTTAAAACAGTTAATGTAGCTATAGCATATTGATTCCTTTTATCAACATGCACATCAGAACACATTCTACTGCCCTAGTGTGGCAAAAGGTCTCCCTTGTGGCAAGTTTTACAAGCATTTGAATAAAGAAGAAAACTCTTTTCACTCTAAGGTATGCTGGCAGAGGGGTTATGCTCTGAAAACAATCTAGATTCCATCCTTATGACAGAAATGCTCAGAAAAAAAAATGTGAGGTTTAAGTACAGAACAATTCTTATGGAAATAAAAACTGAATTCATAGATGCATTGCTACTAGAAACATGATTTTCAAAATGATTATGATGTAAAAATAAAGCTAAAACAATATGAAGCAATTTTGTGTATCACTTCAGCATTCATCAAATATTCAACAACAGTAAACTATTTACAATTAATACATACAATCAATGTCCCCATAGAATTTTCTGGAAAATAATAGCACATTATTCAACAATACCAAATTGTTGAATATACTAGTGAAAGAGATTGCAGATCACAAGAAACGTTTGCAGATTATAAATGCATATACCAACACATGAAATATTAGATATTTTTATTCTACTATGAAAAAAATTTATATGATATTTTTCCATCTAAGAATGAGAAAATATATTCCTTGTGTTATGCCATAGGCTGGTCCATTCAAATTACATGTGATCTGACTCTTGGAGAATAAAATCAGTTGCGGCAGTCTATTAATATTCATATAAACCAGATCCAGTGAACACCAACAAATATTAATTGTGGTTTTGTTTTTCCTTTAATCAATAAATGACTGGACATCTGTCTAAAATTCTAACAGGCACAGAATAAATATTTTAGGCCTTTAAAAATGCCAACAATTGTTACCGGAATGACATCTTTTGAAGAAGACTATTATCGAAAATAAAAGCTTGAATAGTTGCTAACTCTTGGTGTTTCCATTTTCTTTCTCACTTCTTTTTTTAAATCCATCCTAAGCCAGCTATAATTAGAATAATGAGTTCCACCATCATGATGTCCCAACACCTTCCTCCTGCTGTCCTACAGAGAAATCCAGATTAGGTAGGGATCACTAGAATTTCAGCAGCACATATGAAAGCTTGGAGTGTTTTCTCAGAAAGAATATTCACACCTAATGACTACTTCTCCTTTCACCCATCTTACACAATTTTTTTAAATAACAACTCTAGAGTAGAGATTGCAACACATAACTGAAAATTAGAAAAGTACATCAGAAGCATGTAATTTACACTTTTTAAAAGAGTGATCTGCATACAAGCGCATAATAAAATAACAGAAATATTAGGAAGTGATCTAAAGAAAAGCAGAGACTTTATTCAGAATGGCATTTTATGTTTAGGATGTTTCCTTCCATCACAGCTCAGTAGTCTATCATGTTATTTATGTTGAGGACCACTGGGCAAATGCCTCCATTGCATTTAACATATTGGTTCCCCAGTAAGCAACCTGACATCAGAGGTCTGTTTTCACATCCTACAAATGTGCTCTTGAACTTGTGTTTAATTATTATTTTTGTGGCCAAAACCACAGCACAAACAACAGACTATTTCAATTGAAATAAGTAGATTAAGAAAAACAGCATTATCTCAAAAGCATTTATCCAAACTATTCAGCGAGCATCTATGAATAATTAACATGATTTTGAAATCAAGTCTAATTTACAGACAGTCTGCTAACCAAAACCAAAACAAAACAGAGCAAGCCAGATTGCAGTTCAATAACATTTGGGGTGTAATCCTTTGGGGCTCTGATCTGTTCCAGAGTGCTTTAAACTCTGTTACCTTCACTCCTTCCTGCTGAAGATCGATCTGATCTCTGACACCAACAGCTGCTCAAAACTTTTTGAGCTCATTATTTACCAGTTTAATCAGTAACAGCAGTGCACCGCTGGACCCTGTGCAGTCCCACATCCCATGATCTTTTCTTTGCCCCACCACAAGCCTCTCTAAATGATGCCTTCATCTGCTTTGCATAATTTTACCACAGGGCTCAACAGGTACAGAGGTTCTCACATTAACCTCCAGACCATGGACCAATGTTGTCTCGAGCATTAAAGTATTTTTCATAGCAGACTGTTAAGCATTGTCATTCTTTAACCTTCAGTCTCTTTTCATGCTTACTCTTCAAATCTTTAGAGCAGTAGGTCATAAAAAAGCTTTAAGCTGAAATACTGCTTTAAACTGTTTAATTGTGATTTTTAATGGGACATAGTGGTTTTAAATTTGCCATGTGCAAAGACTAAAAAAGAAGAAAGAAAAAAATCTCTTTTAAAGAAGCTTAATTTTTCAGATGTGGCTACTGTTGAAAGGTGTAGCTGGAGAGTGGGGTGAAGGAAGTGGCTGATAAGTGACAGAAATACTTCAGTTGGCACAAAGGGTGCCTCTAGGGTAGAGAACACAAGTGGCTCACTCTGGGATCCTTTCCCAGGTGAAGAAGAGAGGTTGCTGCTGTCCTAAGAAAAAGAGGATCTTGATATAGTCCCATCAAGAAGTCAAGCTGCTTGTATTCTGATAAGTTGCTACCATTCATCTTGAATAAAATAACCTCTAAAACAAAGAAAGGTGTCCTGTGATGCTATTACGTACCTCGAGGGTTGGGGTTTTTTTATTTCAAAGGAAGCCTTGTGAGTCACTTGCATGAAACCACATTCCCAGCTTATTAAGACTTCATATAAAGAAATTCTACTTCAGAACAACTAACACAAAATCATTATTCCATGTTGAGCTACATGACAAAAGATACATTTATTTGCCTGTAAGTAAAGAGTTTTCCAAGGCTTTACATATTCATCCTAAGAAAGAATATTTTTTCCCTCTGCATGTTTCTCATTTAAAAAAATCCATTTAAGCAGAAGATCAAAATTTCTTTTTTCAGCTCTAAATTATTAAACATATTTTTTTAAATATATTTCTGTGCATATCAATTGTTTTAATATCCTCCTCCATTCCCATTGAAGTACTTGTGTAATGACATTACAGCAAGGAAATGATAGGAAAGAAAAAACGTTGAGGGTTTTTTTTTTTCAGATCAATTTATCACTGCTCCAAAGAGCAGGTGTTTGGCACGTAGCCTTGATTTCTGCAGAGCATCACTGATTTCCATATTTTTCTGTGCATACAGAAAAATATTTAATTATTCCAAACAGCTAAAAACAGTCTTATTCCCAGAAAGAGGAAGCTTTTCTTTTCAAAACCAAAAAATGCTAACACCTTTTAATCATAATAAGGTGTATGTTTCATATCCTCCATCAGTAACCATTTATTCATATTCATCACGGTCTATTTTTTCTATTCGTGTAACAAAATTTGACATAGATTGCAGAAAAAAACCCCTATGCTATACTATGTGGTGGTATTCCAAATGGAGGATGGGTATAGCTCCAAAAGAGAGTCTGCGTTATAATCAGGAATCAAAATTTGCCATTTTGGCATTCACAGCTGGATGGATCTTGAAAAGCTTTGCACAGCTGACTGAATTCAAGGGCATCCTAACATATGCACACACACAAACACATCACTTTTTCAAAAAAAAGACATTTAGTAAGTAATCCTGTAGGTTTAATTACAGACAAAAATGTCACACACATCAGGTAAATCTCCCTCTGCTGGACACTCACTATGTGCCTCTGTTTGGACACTAAATAATGACCCTGGTCCTCTTTTGCCTTTTTTGGATGACGTAAGCGGCAATTTTCAGGAGTAGTCACTTCTCTCTCTCTCCCTCCTCTCTTCCTCTTTTCCACCCTCCCTTTCTATCTCTCCCTTTCATTCTTATCTGACCAAACTTATGATGAATGTGGGTCCCACTGTATGCTCTCTGTTTTGTTGAACTTCTCTTGCTAATATTAAACTGTTTTGTCTTCCTCTGTGGGGATTTCCTCATCTCCAAATCTCTTCATGAAATCAAAAGTGGTCAAATTATTTTACAGAAAAATTTTGCCAATGTGCAGTCCCAGTTTGCATACCAAATGTAAAATACATTTTCTTTTTTTTCTCTATGTTGATTAAAAAACCTGCTGGAAGGCAAATGTCCAATGAAGTCACACGTTTTCTCCAAAAGGGAGAAATAAGCAAATGTCAGCAATTTCTGTATAACCCTTCTTGTAGTCCTAGATTCTACATATATATTGCTCTCCACAAATTTCCTCTGAACAAACAAATATGTAAATATATGCAGCTTTCCATACAAAATAGGAGAAGTCTAGGTGCCAGAAGGACAACACAGAACATCTTGATGTGCCTTCCTCTTTATACGCCATCTACTCAGGACAGGCACGGAAAAAAGTTTCCAATTCTTGTAAAGAGACAGGAGTTTGGAAGTAATGGATGGAGAGCAGTGGCTAAGAAACTTAAAGGAACTGACTTGTATAAAAGTGAATGTGTATAACAGATCTGCTCATGAATTTAAATGCTTGAGGACTCACAAGTGTTCCACAAATAGGAAAGAGCAGTGGAAAGGCTTCAGGATGTTACCATAACAGCAGTTGCTTCGGTAAGAACTTGTACTTTTGTATGCCTAACCTAAAACAAAAGTTAAAAATTGTATGATAAACAATACGTTAGGAAGTTACACTACAGAACAAAACATCAAACTTAGTGAAATCTGTTGGATGGGTATAGAATTAGCATGGTACTCTTAGGATGTCAGAATGCATTTTTTAGTGTCTCTTCCCCTTGTGTCAGGTTTAATTAAAGATTAATTAAATCTTAATTTTATGAATTTCCTGACCACCATTTTGTTGGTAATTTTTTCATAATGTTTGGGGGTATTTTTTGTTGGTTGGGGGGGGAGGTCGCCATCTTACAACATTGTTTCTCTCTTGCAGTTTCTTCTTCCAACCTTCCTACTTTCCACAACAAAGTCTCAGACTGTCACCTCTGATCAGGTTTGTTTTCAATACATCTTGTCCTCCTGCATTCAGGCTTGTCCATCTGAACATTCACCAGCTTTATCTTGTTTCTTTTTTTTGTCTGATCCTTTGCCTGGGATGTTCAACTCTCATTAAAGTGTTACCCTCCAGGTGAATCCAGTTGTTTGTTTTAAGTCAGAACTACAAACTGGTGGATGGAAAATTGTACTGGTGCTTTAATACTAGAAGCCACAAGTCCATTAAGAAGACCTCAACAATTAATAATTAGGGTGTCATGTTAGATAGTAGAAATAGCAAGAATCTTAAAAAAAGGACAACAACCAAACAACACTTCCCCAACTCTTAGAGCTTTCTGTATTAGAGTATTTTCTGTATTAGCATATTTTTTGACTAATCAGCCCTTTCAGCAATGAGATAAGTGCTGTAAGATCAGAATGATATTTACATAAATCCTAACTCTCTTTTTCCCCTCTAAAATATCTGTGTGTCATGGACAAATTGATCTGCTTAGTTAAAAAAAAAATTCACTCTTACATGTAAGTTAAGTATAATCATGCTTTCTGTATTAGTGTTTACAGTGAAAGGGGATATAGGTAGAAATAAAGAAACCTTTTTTGCATTAATATTTTCTTCGCCATGTGTGGATTTATGGATATATAGAATCCAGTTCCATGCTTTCTGTGTATCTGTACTTTAGCAAATTTTATGAAAAACGTTAGCCATTTTTATTGCCTAAATGACTAATTCTGGTAAAAGCCGCTGGGAAAATGTCAGTTCATACCCATTCCAAATTGTGATATTGTTTAATTTTCTGCTAGGAAGAACAGAAAAAAAAGCTTCTGTTTGTTCCACTAGTAATCACAAAATAAATTCAATGGGGAACTTGTCTACGGATGCTGCAAGCATACTACAAAGTCCTCATCCAACAGAAAGAAAGGTAATAAAAATGCATTTTATTAGGTCAATACCTTTAGTATGAAACAGGTAAACACAATCATTTTCTGCCTATCAGAGAACAGTTTCTAACAGATCTTTAAAACACCAACATGTAACACATTCACATCCTTAAAACTGTTAAACATTTGGCAGCATGTCATTAGCCCTGTAGATACCAAAAATATGCTTTGTTCTTTACTTCCTGCTTTTGTGCTCAGACATTTCAAACAACCAAAGCATATGTAATAATGATGCAAATTTAACACATGAGTTTAACACATCATGTTATTGTTAGCATTCTAGCTTGTGTATATTCCTTTTACCATTTTGCATCGTAAATGCAAGAGATGGGGGGTGTATTTTGGAAGAACAATGTAAAAACGATAAAGTTAAAATGAAATTATGTTTTGCATTTCTCTTTTGATGACATTTTTTACATCAGAACCTAAAATTTTGTACTGTCATTGTGCATGTACCTTTATTTTTTACTACTTCTCTCTATATTTGTTTCCATGGGTTTAAATACCATATATTTCCCCAAAACTTGGCAATGCAGTTTTTAGTTAAATTTTACTGATTGATCAGTAATGTTGCTTTTCTGTGATTAAGGCCGTGGGGAGTCACTGCAGTAGACTACCATACAAAAAAGTCACTGGAGTATGTTTATAGGGCAATAGATTATGGGACACCTTAATGATAAGAGGACAGTAGACATGTGCAGTGTTTTTCTGTAGATTCTGAGATCATTTCTATAAAGGCTCTGTTGAGATAGGACAATCTTCTGCTAGACGGTTTATTTTTCCACCTTGCAAGTTATGCTTCAGATTGTCCAATGTTTTTCAGACTTTGAGAGGAAATGCTCAAGAAACTATTTGAGAATATTTTTTATCCACTGCATCAACCTGAGATATTTCTTGATTGCGCACAAATAATTATTTGGCAAGGTAACAGCTAGTAAATTGACCTTCTTACTACAGCTGTTGGCAGCAAAGCACCACTGCACCCTTTATGTTTACTTTTCACTTTTATTTTATTTCTATTGCCTCTAATTAACAGAGAGAAAAATTAATAATCAGTTGTAAAATCAATGCTGTAGAAAATGGATTTTAAAGGACAATATAAATGCGGTGTTAGATGCAGTTAACATTTCAATGCTGAATTTTTATTGCAAAGTGTGAGAAAAGTGTATTAGCTCATACTATTCTCCATATTTTTAGACTAGCAGTTTATTAAGAAATTGTACAAACAGAGCTCTATTGAGGCTCTCCCATATTCTTTAAGCCATTGCACTTTAAGTGTAATTAATCACTTGATGATTCTTTCTGTGCTGAAGAATTTCCTGATAGTTCTGCTATTGTTTTCCATATACGTCTGTCTAAAGGGCTAAGTGTGGCTATGATTAGGACAGAGTAGGAGATCTTAATTATTCAATATCTGAGAACCCCAGTGGTCAAATTCATTTTGGGGTTGAACTGCTTTGCAGACCTCCTTGTAGTCTCCATAGTCTCCACATGGAGTTAGCTAGTTCCTCACTGCAAGTCATCTGCTAGTTATTTCACAAAGAAGGTTGCTAAGAAATTGTTGTAGGGAAGACAGCCTTCTCAGTTTGCTTTTAGATGGTTTTGCAACAAAAGTATTGGAAGCACTTGAGGACTGTTGATAAATCATCAACATTTAACAAATCATCAAGTCTAATATTGACTCACATCAATATCAAGCAAGGAGTCAATATTAGAGGACTAATTTTAGAGATGCAATCTCTGCATTTGTGTAAGGACCAAGTATTCTAAGATTTTAAATTTACATTTTTACAACTGTAAACCAAGATGAAGTATACATTAATTCTGAGAAATCACAGACTTCAGTTTAAGAAAAAGGACATTCTCAGATAGCATTTTCACCTCTTGATTTGAAGACCTCAAGCTTGCTGAAGCTTGAATATTTTTAACCTTAGTCAAAGAGGTGACATCTGCCTAGCATCTTAAAAAACTTTTGAGTCATGACTAGGACCCGGTTGGGAATACGGATTCATGGTAATGCTGAACTTGGACACTTTTTTTTTTTTTTTTAAACTGCCTGCTAATAAAAAAGAAAATTAATCCATCCTTAATATCAAACACAAACGTTAATGATTTGTCTGGGACAGTTTACACAAATACATTAGCAATACAAATGCCTAAACTTAGGACACTTTTCTAAAGTAAGATAGATGCCCAAAATAGGAAATAAGTTAGATACCGTTAAGAAAAACAGGAAGTTTTCTAGAGTAGAAACATGATTATACAATGTCAAATTCACTAATATATCTTCATAAAATAATCTCTTCTTGTGATAAGAAGCATTTTTTAGAATTATATGCTGTGTTTTAAAAACAGGGGAGGAGACAACTGATCAAAGAGAGAAAAAGAGTTTGATGGTGCGGTGGGTTGACCTTGACTAGGTGCCAGGTACCCACCAAGTTGTTCTATCACTCCCATTGTCAGCAGGACAGGGAGGGTAGAAAATAAAATGGAAAAAACCTCATGGGTCAAGATAAAGGCAGTTTCATAAAGAAAAGGTGAAGGTTGCATGTAGAAGCCAAGGAAAACAAAAGATTTTTTTCTCTACTTCCCATCATCAGGTGACGTCCAGCCACTTCCTGGGAAGTAGGTCTTCAGCACACATAGCAGTTGCTCCAGAAGGCAAACATTATAATAACAAATGCATTCCCCCTTCCTTTCTCTTAGCTTTTATTGCTGAGCAGACATCACATACTATGGAATATCCCTTTGGTCAGTTTGGATCAGCAGTCCTGGCTATGTCCTCTCCCAAGATCTTGCCCACCCCCAGCCTACTGGTGCAGGGAGAGAATGTTGGAGAGACAGCCTTGATGCTGTGTGAGCACTGCTCAGCAGTGGCCAAAACGCTGGTGTGTTCTCAACACCTTTGTAGCTACCAGTACAAAGCACAGTGCTACAAGGGCTGCTATGGGAAAAATTAAATTGATCTCAGCATTACCCAACAGAGATGGACAATTTTCTATCTTAGTTTAAGCAATTATATGTATATATATAATGAAATTATTTTTTGTTAAGAGAATAATGCCTCAAAGTAAAATTTTGGGATGTGATCTCCTCCCAGTTTACAGCTCTGAAACATCCTAGCGTAACAATGCCCCATAACAATGTTTTCAGAACAAAGTGGATAATTTTTAGAGAAGTAATTGAGAGAAATTATCTCTGAAAGCATCTTCCTAGGCAGGTGTTACTGCTTCAACCTATAGAGACAGAAGAAAAACAAACAAACAAAAATTAAATGAAATCCAAATATGATAATCATTACTTAGTGGCTGTTGTTTACTCACCCTGCAGATGCTTCTATATCCAAAGTCAAAGTTATTCAGACCTCATGAGAGGACAATAATTAACATTCGTACAATAGATTGGAAATTACATTTAAAAATGGAACAATACAGGAAAAAAAAAAAAGCTGAAATGGCAAAATGGAAAAAGCAAGCCTGAACACAAGTACAGGAGGAGTAAATCCTATAGAACTGCCTATTGCCACTGTCTATTGCTGTTGGAGTCATGAAACAAAAGAGCATGACTGTTTACCTAATTCCTAATCTAACTGTGATCCAATAATTTCCCAGTTCAAGTGCCTTTTCCTACCACTACTTTATTTTCAAATTGGAGGTCAGAATATGCTTAAACTTCATGTTGGAAAAGCAATGAAAGCACCTGAATAAAGTATTACTCTCTGTGAGTTAAAAGACTTTCCAAAATACTAATTTTATCTGTACACAATAAATTAATGTGCAATATATAATGCATATTTTGTTTTTTTTTTACTATACAGAAATTATTCAGAAATAGAGTACAATTTCTTAAGTCTGATCTTTGTTATTTTTCCTTTCTTTCATTATTTTTCTATTTATAATGCTGAGAATAATTTGTGATCAATGATAAGAATTTATTGTTTAGGCTGGTTTCCTATCATCTAACCATTTACGCATTTCTGTTCTATGAGTGCATAACAAATAACCAGAAAAGATTTGCAAAGATGCACAAATACTTGAAACACTGTACTCAAATACAAAAAAAAATATGAATTAAAAAAAACCCAACAGACTGAGAGAGTTGTGGTTGTTCAGCCTGGCAAAGAGAAGGCTCTGGGGAGACCTTATTGCAGCCTTCCAGTATCTGAAGAGAGTCTACAAGAAAGCTGGAGAGGGGCTTTTTACAAGGGCATGTAGTGAGAGGATAATGGGGAATGGCTTCAAACTGGAAGAGGGGGGATTTAGATTAGATATTAGGAAGAAATTTTTCACTCTGAGGGTGGTGGAACAAATTGCCCAGGGAAGTTGTGGAGGTGTTTGAGGCCAGGCTGGAAGAGGCTTTGAGCAACCTGTTCGAGTGGGAGGTGTCCCTGCCCATGGCAGCAGGTTGGAACTAGATGATCTTTAAGGTCCCTTCCAACCTAAACCATATAATGATTCTAAAAAAAAATTTCCAAACTGTAACTGAAAAGATTCAATTTATAATTTTGTATCTGCATAAATATTTGCACTTTTTCTCAAAAAAAAATAATACTTCCTTAAAAAGGTATGTGAGGGATGAGCACAAAAATAAATACAGGGAGGGTGGGCTTAATCCTTTAGGTACTCTGCATACCCAGCTGCTGCTGAAATCTATATGGATATGAAGGATGTTCAGGATTTGAAGGATCAGATGTAAAGTAAGCATGTTTAATTTTGAAGGAAATGTTTATGCTCGGGGTTTTTTTTCTACTGTCTACCTTACTCCACTGAGATAAACAAGACTATGTAGATGAAAGTGTCACAAAGTTAATTTCATTTACAGGGCACAGAAAAGAGGATGATAAAGTGTGACTACTTATCTCTTTATCAAGAGCACTTACTTTTCATCTGTGGTAGAAATTATAACAGAACTCTAAAGAATGAAAACGGTAACGGCAACTGATATTTCACTGACTCACTCTTGAATATAAATGCATAAGGAGTTATGTTATGTATTTAGTTTAGTTATGTAAGGAGTTTAGTTATGTATTTAGAGGGCAGAAAAAATATCACAAAGTTCTGATTTCTTTTATAAAATGTAAATGTTAATTCTGGTTTTATGGGAGCAGAATTAATAGTCAGTTAATTCAAAAGAGAACCTGAACTATTTGTTTGGTGTGCCTACAGACACATTAATTCTAGAACAGCAATTCAGCTTTAAAATGTTCTGACCCATATTTGTTCCCACTTGATTGGGAAAAAATCAGATTTTTTGCAGATTTTTAGATTGATATTTCTTATTGGATTTTCAAGCAAACTGAGTTTTTAATTTGTGCACACAACTGCATATGCATAGTTAGAAGTGTAAAGTTTCTATCTATGAAAAAATATATTCTGATTACTTAGAACACCCCATGCAACTACAGTACTTTCCAGTCTTTGCATGAGGTATGTTGAATGATCTTCAAATCAAGAACAATTTAAATAAAAACACCACAGTTCCTTCATTAAGTATCTCACCATTACTGTCCTTGAAATTTTAAGACATTCCTCAGGTTGTAGAATTTGTGTGTAATGCTATGTGGAAAAATCTGAATCAGAATAGGAAAAGATATTTTATATGTGTATGTTTTGGTGGTAAGAAAGCTAATTTTCTTCATAGTAGCTGGTATGGTGCTATGTTTTGGATTTGTGACCAAAACAGTGTTGATAACACAGGGGTATTTTAGCTATTGCTGAGCAGCTGTTGCACAGCATTAAGGTCTTTTCTGCTTCTCACACCGCCCTACCAGTGAGCAGGCTGGGGGTGCACAAGAAGTTGGGAGGGGAAACAACCAGGACAGCCGACCCCAACTGACCAAAGGGATATCCCATACCATATGATGTCATGCTCAGCAATAAAAGCTGGGGGAAGAAGGAGGAAGGGGGGACCTTCAAAGTGGTTGTGTTTGTCTTGCCAAGTCACTGTTATGCGTGATGGAGCCCTGCTTTCCTGGAGACAGCTGAACACCTGCCTGCCCATGGGAAGAAGTGAATTAATTTCTTCTTCTACTTTGATTGTGTCTGCAGCTTTTGCTTTACTTACTAAACTGTCTTTACCTCCTAAACTGTCTTTACCTCAACCCACGAGTTTTCTCACTTTTACCCTTCCGTCTCTCCCCGTCTCCCCCATCCCACCGGGTGGGGAGTGAGTGAGCGGCTGTGTGGGGATGAGCCACACAAAAACTACAATAACTTGAAGGTGAAAATGGCCATTTCCCAGGTAAGGCCAGAAGAAAATTAGGTACGTTGCTAAATTTTAAGTAAAACTTGAAAATTACTTAGTGATATCTTTTTTCACTTAGCTGTGATAGAGGGTGGAGATATCATACAAAATGTTTTAGTCTCATCTGGGTTTTAATCCTCTGTTCTCTGTTCTAAAGGAAAAGATAAGTCTATCAAGCTGTTCCTTTATGCTTGATCTCTTCTGACTGTTTCTAGCTATTCCCTAACATTGATCCTCCTGATTAATATTCTAGTATATTCCTTGTCAGAGTCATCAGTGCTGTTTTTCTTTGCACTGTCACCCCTTGCAGCTGTGGTTGTTCATTCTGAGCAGGCCTCTGTTGGTGTGGGACTCTGAGGAGGCACTCAAATCCAGAAGCTGCTGAGGTGCAAGTGGCCTTATCTGTGAGTCAGACTTCACCTGGGAAGTGCTAGAGACCACACCAATCTTTAAAACAGGTGTTCAGTCACACAGACACACCTACTGAGATGGTAGATGGTATTAATAATATGTGTCTGTCTACGTATATGTCATTTTCAGTGTGAGAAATTGGTCTGTTTATATCGATATACTGGCTGTATAACAACATGATGAAGCCAAGAGTACTGAGATACACCCTTATTGTAAATCTTTATGATTATTTAAGCCAGAGCTTGTCTTGATTGCACACTGTTAAATTTGTATGTACACCAAATGCACGTCCAACTGAGGCAGAAGGAAAGAGACAAGAACAAATAGATGGAAGAAAATAGAACAAGCCACAAAGACAGCAAAAGCTAAGAGTGTTTGCTGCAGGCATTTTGTTCCCGTTTTGATGTATGACATGAAGGAAGAAGTTTAGGAGAGACAGAGAACTTCAGGGTGAAGCAGGCAGAGGATAGTCGGGGAAAGACAGCTCTGTAGAGTTCTGTGGGATGATTGGTATCTGCGGGAACAATGAGCATCTGACCTTGTCTCATTTTTGTCACTGAAGGCAAATGGAAAAATCAGTGGCATAGGAGGGTATACCCTCGTGTGGGGTTCTTGCCCTTCTCATGCTGTGTGACCCACAAAGCATCTGCACTGCACCGGAGCACAATCTTCTTGTACAGACTCCCCCAGGATGCACACAGTTTGGCTGTGTGCGATCTACTGTACATGAGATATAGAGGGAGACGCAGTGATCATGGACATGACTACCAGTCTTTTTGCTGCTACTTTATTACTATCTATAAACAGATTCCAAGGCCAAAGCTGAGATATGAAACTCAGAATAAGTTAATCCGTGATGTCTGTGCTACATGTGCTTATCTGTAACCTATGAAGATTGTGTAAAATCCAGAGATAATGGCACCGACGTATTTCTCACACATGCGCACTGCCCTTACAGACCTCAAGGAGAACTGTATTGGTTCAGTTTATTTCTCAGAAATCTTAATTTCTTTCTGTTCAGTTTACAGTATCCCCTCAGAGGCTGGTCACAGCAAGGTTTATAGTCGTATAATGGAGAGAGATTAATTGGAGGAGTCTCATTCCACTATATTCCTTTGGGAAGAGGCAGATGGAGATTTTACTGCAACACCAGCACCAGTTCAGGCTACTCTGCATCTTCCAGGTCAGCTGAGTATGCTGCTATTTATTGTTGTTTCCTCCATGCAATTTGTCAGCTAAACCAAATGGTACTGTTGGCACTTTCCAACTGTAACACCTAAGTTCAACCACAGAAAACTCACTGCTTCTTGGGAAGGAAGTCCCAAAAAAAGTCCAGCATGGGGGACAACCACCTTCAGAAATCTGGGGGAATTTTCCTGTTCCAGTTTGAGAACGATGGAAGAGTGTACTGTGAGTACTCATGTAGAAAGCTCAGGGTAGAAGTCACCACCAGTCCTTCCTCAAGGAGATATTCAAACTACTGCTTGCCAAATCTACTTGATTTTGACTTCATTCAAAAATTTGTGCTAAATGAAAGACAGGATCAAGAATTCAGAGATACATAGAGAGGAAGAAGCTAATGGCACATTAGAGGAAATTGAAGAAAAATTTAATCAGAACATTTGGATCTTGATGCCACAGTAATTAAGGTAAAATTCTTATACCAAACATGTTAATTTATTTAAGGAAAAAAAGATGACATAACAAGACAATAGTGATAAATGAGTAGTATAAACAAGTTAAGAGGCAAGCAAAGAATTTTAAGTAAGTTATTGTAAAACTGTCTTCAGTTAATCAGTAATAATTCAAATATGGAACTTTTTTTTTATGATGCTGTCCTGGTTTGTGGTAAAACAGAACCAATTTTGTTCAGTAACTTTACTTTTTAGCTAAGCCCCTTCTAACTACTGAAATTAACAGCATATTGTGCAGACAATGTTCGCTCTCAGAGTGATAAGACCAATGTTTATAGCTGATGCCCGGGCGTGGTNATGGTATGCAGAGAGGCTCCTGCTTATACTTATTGCTATAACAGCCAAGGGCAGATAACTGTGTTATTTGCCCCGTTGGAGGGTCGGAAGCTGAAAAGCATAGAGGGGTCCCACCTGTGGGGAGGAGCGGACAGGACAGGTGACCCCAAACTGAGCAGCAGGGTATTCCATCCCATCTGCCTCATGCTCAGTATAAAACCTGAGGGATCAGAGCGTCAGCTCTCTTCCTTCAATGGCCGGTGTCTGAGGAGGACTCTGTTCATCTGCCTGTGATCCCAATCCTGAATGCAAATCCAGAATCCAGTTCCCGTCTGTCACTGAGTCCAGCCTGAGACTGCCCCAGTGCCAGCCGGTGTCATGATTGTCACCTCAGGAGCTTGATATGGTTTTGTATATATTTCATTATTTCTTTTTATTTTATTATTAATATTTCATTAAAGTAGTTTAGTTCCTTCTAAACTCATAAGTCTCTTTTTCCTCCTCTGCCTCTTCCTTTGAAGAGGGGTAGAGGGGAGCACCTTTCGGTCCCATCTGGGGTCCCCCACGTTCCCAGTAGCCAATTTGGCCTAAACCATGACAGATGCAAAAGGGGAAAGCTGAAGTGAAATTATAATAAATTTACATGTTTTAATTACCTAGTAAATATAGCCTAGACTAAACTATTGCAAGAATAGCATCAGTACACAAGAACCCCAAACACATGACAACATTTTTTGTTCAAGCATTCTACTTATTTCAAGAAACCAAATTCTGCTTTCAGATATAACACTGTGATTTCAGTAGCTTACCCAAAATAAAATCTTTTAAAAAAATAAATTTCACTTCTTTCTTTATTATTATTCCTTAGATATGGCATATTAGTCACTGCATGTTGATAACTTATTTTAATTTAGTCAAATATGCTTTATCAGTATTTTTATACTTTTTACCTGGGGCTCTGTATGTTCTCCTCAGTTAGAGGTTAATCTCTGTTCCCTCATCTTTATTTACATTAACTATCTGTCTTGATTTTCTCAGGCCATACAGCCGTGGTAGCCAGAATTTAATCAGATTCATTCAAAAAGAAATTACTTAGACACCATGGTCATGGTATAATGTAGATTACAAATGGTGTGTGATCCAATAGCATTGTGATGGGCTGATGTCAGCCAGCAGCCGAGCTTCTACACAGCCACTTGCTCACTCCTTCCCATTCAGTGGGATGGGGGGAGAAAATAGGAAGAACAAAAGTGAGAAAACTCATGATTTGTGATAAAGACAGGTTAATCTGTGAAGGAAAGTGTGGGGGGAAAAAAAACAACAACCAACAAACAAATATACAAGTGGAATAAAGGAAATCATGCACCACCCTCTGCACGCGGACCAACATATAGACAGTCTCCAAACAATGGACACCCTGAAAGACAAAATGACCCACTCTTCTTCTTCCTCTAACTCAGTTTGTGTTGGTGAGCATGATGTCATACAGTATGAAACACCCCTTTGGCCAATCTGATTTAGCTGTCCCAGCTATGTCCCCTCCCAATGTCTTACCCACTCCTAGCTGACTTGATGAGCAAGGGACAGAGTGGGAAAAAAAGAAAAAGTCTTGACACTGTGTAAACACTGTTCAACAAACACCAAAATATTGGTGTGTTGCCAACACTGTTGTAGCCACAAATCCAAAATGTAACATCATACAGGCTCTTATGAAGAAACTTAACTCCAGCCCAGCCAGACTCAGATCAAGTGTTTCAGATCAAACAGGTTTGATTCAAAATAAAAAATCTTCTCCATGAATATATTCAACTTTATTGCTCATTTGGCTTTGAGTTTTATATATTGACTCATATCTTTTTACGGGTATACCAAGTCTCTTTCTAAATAGGGCCTATGCAAAGTCATCAAAGCATATGCTTTGAAGACTGCTTTCAAATAAAAGTAGTCCCATGCTAAAAAAGATATTATGCAAGATTTTGGTTTTATCACCAGTCCTTAGAAGGTACCAAGTACAATAAATTAAAATGGAGCTTGCCTCTTGGTTATCTAATGGCTGTACAAGCAGTGTTTAGCAGGTACAATGACACCAAATAATTGCATAAAAATAGCTGTGTGGGTTTAGACAAGATGTTATATGAGAAAAAATACTGAAAGTAATTGAATGGAAATAGTATTCTATTCTTGACATATATCCTGCTGTATTAGGGACATAGAAGAGTTAGTAAATAGTGTCGAAATAATTTTAAGGCATTATTGGCTTTTTAGTTGTGTGAGCATAATCTTACCAACCTACTCTTCTCAAACAGCATAAGGCAAAAGACTAGTGATCTTTTGTAGGCTAATGTGTAGAGAAATCATGGTAATCAACATAAAGTTGTGTTTGCTAGCCACCACCACTGTCAGGATAGATCCTACATTTTTCCCTCAGAAAGCAAGCTATTATCATTAATAATTTTCCATTGGAATAGACACAGTAATACGTAAATCACACAGCTGGCACAGTGTCTACTCTAAGAATCTTTTTAAAATTACATTTTCTGTAATCAAATGCAATATGGTACCTGGGAGATTCTCTTTGTTCATGTATCAAATAAATGCAAAAGCCACAGAAACATGACCAAATTTCAAACCCTTTATAGTTTTAGGATAGTGCTGCATGGCTTGATAGATAATCCTTACTTAAGTAAGTTTCATTTCATCTTATTTAGTGGGAAGCACTGCAGGTACATTGTATACATGTAAAGTGGATGTTATTGATAAACTCCCAACTTTGAAACAAATTGTATTCTGAAAGGAAAAAAAAATAAAAAGGGGAAGGGAAGAATAGATAGCTGGAATGCAACAGTTGTATCTACTTCAGGCTAAATTCCACTGGTGAATAGTACCATACAACTCAATTTTATTTTAATCAAGGGAAGAGGAACATGATTCTGTGATCCTTTGGCTAGCGATCTTTGGCAGTGTGGATGGCCGCTACCTTAGAAGATGTCAAGGCAGATGAGAAGCTTGTTACTGTCTTACTGAGGTACTAGCTTATCCAGTCTTCAAAGCTGCAACCAGCCAAATTGTAACCTTCACTGGTGAAGTACGCTGATACTTCTGCTTCTAGATACAAGTGCTTCATTTAGTAAGTCCCACGCAAAATAACCTTTCATTTTTCTCCAGATTTTCAAAAAAAAAAAGATTTTTAATCTCCTTCGATTTAGTATTCAAAGGGAAATGTATTTTCCACAATCTCAAAACAAAAAAACTCTTGTCATATACAAATTGCTCATTTTTTTTTTCTGGAGGAGATAACATCTGCTTCTAATATCCTGCAGAAACACCTGCAGAGGGTGTTTCCTGTTATTTATAAAACAAATCTCTGTCATTCAGTGAAGAAGGAGGAAGAGACAGTAGTGCTCTTTAGTGCTATTTTAGTAATATTCTTGGCTTTTTAAATTTGGAAAGCAGCAGGATACTGCAGTGAGTACACTAAGCAAATGGTGCCTAAAAGTAGACAGGCAAAGATGATTAGGCAATTCAGGGTTGACAACTCTGATTTATATATTACTGTAAAAGCTAGAGGAGGCTGGCTATCTCTTTTGAAATTAGAAAACGGAAATACTAAAAGTAGATGACATTTCAAGACGTTATCTAAAGAAGCAATATCGTATTTCCTCTTCATTTCCTATAGTGATTATTTTTTCCAAATCAAATACTGCAGTACAGCCTTCCTCCTATCCCATCCTTAAAGTAGACAGCATAAGATACTTCAAAAAGAGGAATAATATAGATGGCATTACTTACTTAGAGATGAAGGGTCTCCTTAGTCGGAGGAAATTATTGATATATTCTCCTGATCATAAGTTTTACTGACTTTTAGATATTTTCTCCATCTAAATAGTCATCAATGTTTTAATCACCCATGTTCACGTCCTGTTTGAATTTCTTGTAAGCTGCTGGCTTCAATACCACACTTAGCTAAAAATCATGTAAAGTCGTATTTATTTTCATAACTTCATTTTCTTTTTCTGTTTGCTTGGATACATGCTTATTTCAAAACTGCAGAATGAAAAAAGAGACATTTTATAATCTGTGTCACTAAAATATATTTTGAATTGTATAAATCAGTTTTAGGGTCCTCTGATACCTCCCATATTCCTAATGTTTATCACCAAACTTTTGGTCTCATCCTCTGCAATATAAATGAATTCTTATAATCATATTCATCATTCAATGGTTGCGGTTGTTAACTTCATTTTTTCTTATACAGTCTAACACAGGTTCTTTCTTAATCATTAGTGGTCACTGGTTTGCACTGATGACAGTATGGCCTTGATATTTTTCCCTAGTTGATTCGGCTAATTTAACATGATCAATGTGTACAATTGTTTGAGTTCATCTCTCGTTATGTATGGTGCTGTTGGTTTGCCTCTAGTGAATTTTGACTACCCTACTCATATTTACTTACCATTAAATCCTCCAGAAGTCTTTATAGCTTTCTATAAATAATATATAATTTTGTGATATGTCTTTTTGTCAAGTTTTTTTTTTTCTCGATCATTAATTGTATCTTCAACACCAATCCTAGCAAAATTATTACAGAGAATCCTATCTAAGTCTTCTCCTAAGGTAAGCATTACTGTCTGAAGTTTGGGACTTAGGGAGTGCTCTGCTGAATAAAGCCAGAAAAAGTATTCTCACTGTTGCTAATTCCAAGTTTCCAGGCTAAGCACAAACCTATGGAGATCCTTCAAAAACCATAACTCATTTGCTACTGGTCCACAGCTCTGTAGGAAATATTACATACTCAAATCTGAGACATATTCTTTGGCAGTAGTTCAGTGACAATATCATTCTTTACCTTTCCATCCACATGACCATAAGTACTAAGTGTGTCCTTCAACATATTACATACACGTATATACATAGTGCATGTGGTGCATAAATGCATAAATTATAAGGCTGGTCATGGCACCTTAGTCACAAAATCTTAGAAACCAACTTCATAATTTCTCTTGACGAATGCACTGAACAAGAACTTGCTCTTTTTTAAAAAAAAAAAAAAAAAAGCCAAAAAGGGATTTTAATTTTGCCCAAACATTTTTACTCACAAAATCTATCACTGTTAGCTGACAGCAATTATAACTACACTTGAAGTCAAAACTGAAATGAAATGTGAGGGGGCAAAGGGTTTGTAAAGTCTGAGTATGGTTCTTGTGTTTAATGAGCAATATTTGAAAAGCTACAGTAAGAACCTCAATCAGTAAAACCAAACTAATGTATTTGACTGAATATACTGTCATTTAACAGTAGTCTATTGATCTCACTATTACCTAAAAGAAGTCATAAATGTGTTGGTGTGTGCCTGTTCAACACCCTCATCAATATAAATGTGAATTAAGGAAAACTATGTAATG
The DNA here is from genome assembly GCA_008711295.1 of Anarhynchus alexandrinus. Classification (NCBI taxonomy): domain Eukaryota; kingdom Metazoa; phylum Chordata; class Aves; order Charadriiformes; family Charadriidae; genus Anarhynchus; species Anarhynchus alexandrinus. The sequence continues at coordinate 1,105,504 of VUYV01000018.1, read as the reverse complement.
CTCGTGAAAATCATAGAATGGCTTAGGTTGGAAGGGACCTTGAAGATCATCTATTTCCACACCCCCTGCCAAAGGCAGGTTGCTCAAAGTGCCATACAGCCTGACCTTAAACACCTCCTATTACTTATTTTATACTCTCCCAAATCTGTACTATCCTCAGATTTTCTTACAATTTCCTTGCTTCTGATATAATTCACTGATTTATTTATTATTTGAGTGTCTCTAAACAGTTATTAGTTATTAAGATTCTCACGTCACTGTTTTAGATCTCCTTCACTTTCTTTTTTTTCTTTTTTCTCTTTTCTTCCCTGCCTTTAGGGTTTTTCTGGATCTATTGATTTCATTTAGAAAATGTTTCTGCTTATTTAAAAGATATCTGTTTGAATCAAAAACCTCTAGCTATTTTTCCTTCCCCTTGCTTCCTATCTTGTTTTTGTTTAAGGGCATGCAATTCTGTTCCAACTTAATTTTCTCTATGCACATCTTTAATTAGCTGGTGTTCCAAGTCCAAGAAGTTGAATTACCTTATGTTTCACTAACAAATTTTAATTTGCATTGTTATTTTTCTATTGATTATCTCCTTCTGTTTTAAATTCCCTTTTGGAAGTTTTGTCTCACAAAGTTAAATTTTGGCATGCCTTGCCTCCATACAACACTGAACTCAGTACTCAAAACCAGTCTTTGACTAGGTACTCCAAAAACTTATATGACTTTAATTCAAAGACACTCTCTTTTGTTCTCTGATTATAATAATTCAAGAGACAGCAATATAAGGTCCTGAGAAACTTGGTCCATGAGCCCCAGTGTTCTGTGTATGCCTAAAAATGCACAGAATACTTAGGCAAAGTAAGTTGGTTTTGTACCTAAATTCAGTGAAAAGGATAAAAATGAAAATATTTTAGGGAAATTTTGACAAGGAATATGAACAATCAGAATACGTATCTTCTACCCAACTGAGCAAAACCTTTTCTGTCTTCACATTATCCTTATTTTTGTCATTGTTCTTGTATGTGAAATGTATCAGTCATGCACCCTTCTATGAAAAACTTTGGGGGTTCCTTATTACCTTTTTTTTATAAATTAAACAAAATTCCTAACCACAAGCCAACACTTTTTTACTCAAGGTCCAAAGGAAAAGACTATAATTTATACATTTTCATCCTATCTACTTTAACATGAAAATAACTCACATTTTTTTGTAAACTCTTTGATCTTAATAATACCTTATGATATTAACTAAGTTGATTATGAACTAAGTAAATCTTTCACTTTATTCAAATAAGGCATCATTTGATTGCATTTAGTTTCTTTTTATAATATTGAATTTGTATCACTGGACTTCTCTATGCTTTTCCATTTTTAAAAATACTGTCTCTTTACTTTGTTTTAAGCAAATATATGTCAATAAATAATTAGTGCTTACTGTAACATTACTATAGCATTAGAGTTCCTGACACTTACATGAATATTTAGAAATTGAGATCAAATCTTGTTTCACAAATGATCACATAGACTTTCGTAGATTTCTGACAGAACCTAATCTGGAATACTTTAAATTGGGGTTGAAAAAGCTGTTACTTCAAACTCGCATTATAAAAATCCTGAGGCACTTTAAAAATATTAAAATGCACACGTCGTTTCCCTGTGTTTTAATCTGGACTAAAAGGGACTACCGTCTTCAAAAATTAAGACATAATGGATAACCACAGAAATATTTTTGCTCATATTGAATGCATTCTGAATTTCTATGATCAGTGCTTGTTTACATCAGGTCTTTTGCTTTTGCTTTGGTATGTCTTAACTTCGGACAGAAATAAGAATACTTTAGGCAACATTAAATGAAACTTGTCCTAGCTATTAGGACTTCTTTTATGACTGTTATGCATCTATATTTCTCCTTTCAAATCCTGTGCAAAAGTTCCACCAAGACAAACAAAAACTAATCAAAAACATCGTGAAGTAGCTGCACCATATACTTACCTTCGCAGTTTTGTCTCAGATCTTTTATAAATATCTCAGCATTATGTGAGCAAATGATGCTCTGAATTTTTGTTTGTTTGAAATTTTTTTTAAATTTTTTACATTTGTAACAAATCTAAGCAAAAATACAAATTAAACAAAGTTGCAAATCCTGTTTGTCCTATTCCTCCCCACCAAGGTTATCAATAATAGATACCATCAGCAGCTAAAAATGAAAGCATTAGCACTGATATAAACATCTCTCTGTATAATGTCAATATAACAAACAGAGAATCAAAAGACAATTTTGGATAGCTACATAAGTGAACTCCCTCTTTAGCAGTAAATTTAAAGCCTAGAGTGTGTTTCAGTGTTTTGGACTTCACATTGCCTGTGTAATTTTTGTGCATCCTTTGGTATAAATATAAGCAGGGTTGGATTCTTTAAGATAAATACTACATTTTTTTCACTGATTTCATCTGCCTATACCATATACCTATATATATATATCATATACCTATACCATGTATATAGTCTTATATAGTTTTAGTAGCATCAGTTAATAAATTGCCTGTATGAACACCTATATGCAACCCTCTAAAGAATTCTGAACGTTCAAAAGAAATGTTTAAACAGGAAATGATTCGATATTTGATAAGAAATATGAAAGATTTTTCCCCAAAATAAAGAACTGCTATTGAACAGGTAAATTGGCCACTGTCTTTTATTTTGGATCGACTTTATTAACAGTCAGAACTGAATCAATAACCACAGAACACCTTTATTTGTGTTTTATTGATATTCTAGAACCTAAACAAAAGTTAATTAATAGACCAGACTATATCCAGCAAATGAATTTTATTTCATTTTATGAAGTTATAAAAATATTATCATTTATTATACCTCTTCTAAAATCTTATGCATTTTATTCATTGAAATGGAAAATAAAATCAATATGGAGACAATATATCACTAATTTATTAATAGATTTATTCATATGTTGCAGAGCATGATATTATCCTTGTAGATAGGCCAATATTCCATTGACAAAATGTATCTAAAATTAAGGAGAGCTAAGCACCACTTAAGTCAGTAGATTGCCAAGGGATACTGTGGAGTCTTCACCACTGGAGGTTTTTAAGAACATCTTCGACAAACCTGTCAAGAATGGTTTAGGTAGAATTTATCTTGCCTTAGGTCAGAAGGTAGGATGAGATGATCCCTTGACATTCCTTCCAGTCCTATTTTCAGTGATTCCTAGCACCTTCAGCAATGCTGTTTCTTACAACAGTAAGTATATTCAAGGAAGTGGTATGACCTATAACAACCATTTCCAAGATCCTTTCCAAAGTATTTATTAATTACTGAGATTTTATTTTCTTGGAATTTGAGCAAGCAAATTCAAATAATAGATTATTTATATATGCATACATACATATGTACTTAACAGCAGTTGTTGGCACTGAATATATTATTTTCTGTACATTTAGTCTTCCCTTTTCTTTCAAGTAGGGGGAGGACCCACTACTACTCGTTCTCTAGACCGTTCACCAGTTCCTTTGCTCTTTTTTGGATGCAATGATAAACTACAGAAGATTAATTTGTTTTATTCACCAGTGAGCCATTAAATGGTTGGAAAAGGTCACTGCCCAGCTCCTGAAGAGATGTCCTCCAGTCTTTGAAGAAACCTGGCATTTGTTAATTGTAGCCAAAATGAAGCTGGATTAACAATGGGATTCTCAGTGTTCTTTGAGTTCTTCTAGTGCCACCACCCATTCTTCTGTCAATTATCAAGCTTTGCTTCATATAACTATATTGAAGCATAGTTCCTTCAGGAAAGCATTAGGCAATACAATGGCATGAACTAAAGAAAAGGAGACTTACAGAGAAACATCAAAAAATATTCCATGAATTCAAGATTCAAAAAAGATACCTTGCAAAGAAAAAAACCCACATCTACTACTGCCTAAATCATTTACTAAAAACAAACAAACAAACAAAAACACAAAAAGGCTGACAAACAAAAAACCAATGCTAGAATAGTATTTATTAGGCAATTATTTGTTGCACTAAATGAATGTAAGAAGCTAATAGCACTCTAAGAAGTGTTAATATTTATTTAATAGTTCTGGTTACAGAACTTACATTAGCTATCAAATATAGACTCTACTGTTTGTTTCTTGTTCAGTGAGTACAAAGGGTTCTTTTATGAAGTTAAGACAGTGTCAAAAATCAAATATCAAAGAGCAGCAGTAATTTGGAGGGGTAATGATCAAGACACCCCAAAATAAATAGTGCTTTAATTTTCCTGACCCTAACTTTTCAATGAAATGTTTGGAAAATTTCAAATTATCAGGCATGAACTTGTTAAATTAAAATTGAAAAGTTGTGGGTTTCTGTAGTATAAAGGGAGTTTTTAAAAGTCTCTAATTATGTGTTGATTACAGTCAAAACAGCAGAAAACAATTCCAAAATCTAATAAATATTTTTAAAAAACCCAACATAACTCAACATCTGTTATTTGTTTGTGACTGATTTTACTAGGTGTTTATTAATTCTATTCTTCCTTTATTTTCCATCTCATCTTAGAAAATAATGATGACTCTTTTATCAAGGATTCATTTTTATTTGGATTAAAATAATACTTAGCTTGCCACATGAAAAAAATTGTGATGCTGAAGGTCAGAACTTCTTTAACAACATCACTTCCATTGCTAATTTCTTCAGTGCCTACAGACCTACTGCTTTGAAATATGTCTGCTCCCTGGAGCACAGCATCCTGATCTTGTTTTATGGTACCAGTAATATAAGCACTAAGACTTGTTCTTTTTGAAATTAAGTAGCTGAAAAATCCACTGGTAGAGCTGCCTTCTTGCAGTGAACATTTTTGTTTGAAACATCTCTTTTCCCATTAATGTAACAGTAAAAACTTACTTCAGAATAACTAAATATGTAAAAAACAATCAAACCCAAAACTCTATAATATGTAAGTTGAATGGTAAATCTTAAGTATTTAAGTGTTTCTTAGAATTGTTACACTAATACTAAAATGAGATGAACTGAAGTTTAAAATTTTGCCATGATTTATTTAATTCCTGTGCTGCTGTGACTTAACCTCTGTAGGCAGCTCAGCCCCACACCGCCACTCACTCACTCCTCCTCATTGAGACTGGGCAGAGAATCAAAAGGGCAAAAGTGAGAAAACTCGTGGGTTGAGGTAAAGACAGTTGAACAGGTAAAGCAAAAGCCACATGCGCAAGCAAAGTAAAACAAGGAATTAATTCACTACTTCCCATCAGCAGGTAAGTTTTCAGCCATCTCCAGGAAAGCAGGGCTCCATCACGTGTAACAGTTACCTGGGGAAACAAAACACCATAACTCTGAATCTCACCCCTTCCTCCCTCTTGCCCCAGCTTTTATTGCTGAGCATGACATCATACAGTGTGGGATATCCCTTTGGTCAGTTGGGGTCAGCTGTCCCAACTTCTTGTGCACCCCCAGCCTACTGGCTGTCTGGGCAGTGTTAGAAGCAGAAAAGGCCTATAGGTTCAAATTTCTTCTTAAGGCTCCCCTTCCCTTCCCCCTGTTCCTTTTTTTTCAATTGAATGGGAGCAAAAGGCACTAATCTCCTACTAACGGTGGAAGTCAGTGGAGCTCTGCCAAGTTGTCAAACTTTTTATTCCTGTTTACAACTCGTCTGATTAAGAAACAGAGAATCTGCAAAGAAACAACTATTGTCATTGTCATCTATAACGCCTTGCATGGTGCATATTTCAAATGGTAGCTATGGGTATTCTTGCTTTCCCTCCTAATTAGTGATTTAGATATGACTGAATGTATAATCTCTCCATCAATATAATATACAGTGGGTTTTATGAATAAAAATAGTGTTTGACACATTATTTTGTGTAGTGTACATTTTCATTTTTCTTAGGGGTTGCTGGCAGATTTTTTTCATTCCATGCAATTTTAATTTGTAGGGTGAGATTGCCAAATCTAATCTGACCTAACATTGGAAAAGATCAGAAAAAAAATATAAATACTTCTACTGGATTTGGTTCTGCTTTCCCCTGCTGGATCCCACATCCTAATTTTTTATTACAGAACATTTTCACTAAAATAGGGCACTAGAACACAGGAAAGTATACTATGAGCTGGAATTTTTAACATGCATACTTTTAAGAAAGCCAAAGTTGCTGCTGACAGCTTCATCATGCTTTGTATATTGGTGAAACCTGCTTGTACTAGGAGTGTGAAATTATTTTTCATTTCATATAGCAATGTGCCAAAGCAACACAGATGTTCTGTTCAGGAGACTGTGCTTGAATTTTCCTTTCAAAGAAGTACAGTGTTGTTTTCATCTTATAAAACGAAGAAGAAACATCTGTCATATAACACATTTGTTTTAAAGTATATGCTGTATTTTTGAATGTATTACCTAGGCAACTTGAACTGCAAGGTTTAAGAGAATATACACAAGTTATCAGGTAATATAAGAGTAAAAATATTAATTTCTTAAAGATGAATCTATGAATAAAACTCCTTCCAAGACTTTAGATGGTTAAGGGAAGTAAAAATTTCTTCTGTTGCTTTTTAATATTTACTTGTGTGTTTATTTTTTTTGGATATCACTACTTTAAATGTATTGCTACTGTTCTTCTACTGTCATATTTGAAATTTCATTCGCCACCTTCAGCACTAGATGACTGGACTACTAGTTCTTGACCTGATTATTAATCTGTTTCTAAATGCTGAATTGCTTCTACCTGTTGAAGGCATTAGAACTACTTATTAGTGCTGTTTTCAAAGGAAACACCTTATTGGTCACTCTTACTTGGGTGGCCTGTTAGCTCTGGGCCCTAACCCCCTCTGTTTGGTAAAGGGCACTGAGTAAATTGTGGGACCATTAATGTAAAGCACCATTAGGAAGAGGTGCTGCTTCTAACGTGCTGAGGAAGGCTGCTAGTTGGAGACATGCTAGTGCATCTTAGAAAGGAAACAAATACCTTGACCTGAATGTTCTGACCAATTTGCTGCTTGACAGGCCTGACATCTGGGAAAGGTTTCTATTTCTGAGTAAGGCTGCTAACAAAACACTACAAAGACAATCTCTCTGTTGGAATTATTCCAATCTCCTTGACTTTCGTCTGTCTGTGTTGACCCAGAAACTCTTCACTGGTTATGATTTCCCTCAAAATAAACATCAAACATAAGTTAGGATGTAATTTGATCTATCAAGTAACTTTGATGTCAATGACTGTTAGACACTGTTGGTACTCTGAGTGCTGTAGTACGAGCAATAGCTGTTTCATCAAGACTTTGTTTTTTCTTGGTCTCTTGAAGGGGCTGGGAAATAATCAGAACAGATTATTTTCCACAAGGCAGAATAGTTTCTTCAGAGATACTTATCACCCTTTTTATCCAATGTTTTCAAGGGGAAGAGGTAGCAGGAACAGTCTTAAACATGAGTTTATTTTACATTGCTACTGTTTTATGTATTAGTTTCCTCTGACTTCAAGGACTTCAGACAACATAACTGTGAAAACATGGCTATGAAAGCAAAGCTATTAACAAGCAACTCAATAGAAAGAGTAATAGTGATCCAGTTAACTAAAGGGCAGTTGTTGACCATTAGTTACCCAACTCTGCAGTGAAAGGATAATGTTGAGTTCAATTGTGTTAAATTATGGGAGTCCAAAATGTTTCTTTTCATGCTTGCAGTTTGTTCTCCTTGATGTTCTTTGCTCTCTGTGACTTTATTTCCCCTTAACTAAGTCTGAGCTGCCTTTTCACAGGAATTGTGTTAGAGATGGACAGACCAGACCCATACAATGAGAGAGGTGTTACAATACATGACATGGTAAGTATGTACACCAGGGTCCCCCGAATTGCATTTGTTCTTTCTTGTTTTCCATATGGACATCAGGCTGAGAAACTTTGACCTCTCAACAGATTATATCTTTTCAAGTCTGATATAATTACAGAGGCAATTGTTAGAAGTGGAGGGGGAGAGGAAATTGTTGTTTTAGTTTCCTGAGCAGTCAGTAGCTTTCTGGGAGAATCATACTCTGAAATTTGCTTTCATCTTAGTATGATTTTGCTGGCACTTGGGTCCCTATCTATTTGGGAAGAGCAGTGGCCATGAATTTTCCTGCACTGGAGTATTTATTGGGCAGCACATTTAACTGTGTAAAGATTTAGATGCTCTGATAGTGGGGTCATTAGTCTATTGGAAGTTAGTATTTAGTGGCTAGGCTTGGGTTTTAGACTTTTTCTGCAAAAGGCAATGCATTGTGTTATTTACCTAGACAAATCCACTCTGGCACTAGCATACCACCACTTCGCTTCTTTTGTCTGGATTATTACAATTTCAAAAACCTCACAACGTAGCAGTCCACTTTTTAAGGAGTGTTGGTGTTTTTGATTCCTTGTTGCTGCCTGAAATATATGGAATCTCTTAGACATATAGACAGGTCCCATTCAGTACTCTGGCACACTTTTTCCTCTGGTTTGTTCCATCTTTTGAGCTTATAAAAGCAAATGGAAGAAGACTCGATAATGTGGTTTTGTGGAAAACGCATTTATCAGGAACACTTTTTTTTCCCAAAGCTCAAAACAGCCCGTTCTTTGGTCAAAAGGTTTATTTTGTACAAACGTATCCCTCTACAGTTCAAAATCGGAGAAACAGCAGAACAAGAAACTGAAAAAAAATAGTTGAGTATTTCACAAAAAAAATGTGGGGGGAAAAAAAAACAAAGAAAAATCTATCAATCAAACACATTTCAGAGAACTTAATTAGTTAATCTGGCACCTTTCAGCTTTTACATATTTCCCTATATTTATTATGACTTTTTAAATGCTTTTTTTCTGCCAAATGATTCATAATAGGTTTAGAGAACAACTGCTGTCATTATTTTTTATGTAAATTGTTTGGAGGGAAAGGACTGAAGAAACACTAAGGGAATACAAAAGTATCTGCTTGCTTGGAGATTTATTTTTTAACTAATTAAAGAATCATGTTATAAATTGGCAGGTGAGTGAGGCATAAAAATATTGTGGATCTTCACTGCTCCCAGCAATTTATATTTCCAAGGTGAAACCTTTACATTTGCTTTACTTCTTGCCCTACATTTGAATCCCACACAGCCATATTAATAGTGACCTCGGGAGACTCTAGTTATGCTGCAGGCCAGAAGATTCTTGCTAATACCACGTAACAGTTCAGCACTGTCTGTCAACTCCGCCAAGCAATATCTTCCTCCCAAATGGGCAACCTCTATAAAGGGTGACACCCTTACCTGGTTTACTGAATTCTGGGAGTTCACTTCTAATTAGACCTGACAAAAGCTTGACATAATCAGCAGCACTGGGAACTGAAATGCAGTTTCTTGAGCATAACAAAGCCTTCAGTTCTTTCCTTTTAACATCATTAAGAGCCCTGAGGATAACAACAGAATGTGAGGGAAGGATAATATGATCAAAAAGATGGAATTCTCCACTATCCTAATCTGTGGCATGAACCAGGTTTTAACAAAAGTAAATTTCAGGAGCTGATACAGTAACAGTAGAAATAAGTACACTTTCATAGAACTGAGGAAATACTATACAGAGTGTTGCAAATGCAACCTTTCATTTAAATAAGACTAATTTGTTAAATATTTCAGAAGAATAATGGAAAGGATTCAATACATATCTGTAGTTTAGACAAACCTAATGTACTGTTTCTTTAGAATTATTTGTGAAAATATACAAAAGGGTCTCAAACAGCCATGTATTTACAGCGGGTGGAAATTGTCAGTCACCTTTTCCAAGACCTTGGCTTTTCACTGTATATATGCAAAGTGAAATGGTTTACTCTTCTTTATTTGTTTAATAAAAAGTACTGTGTCAAGATGGTCCTTGTCAGCCAGCTCTAGCTGACCCTGCTTCAGCAGAAGGTTGGACTAGATGATCTCAAAAGATGCCTTTCAACCTCAACAATTCTGTGAATCAATAAATGAAAGCAGTGAAAGTGGATCAGGGAGTTAATGTGTCAGCTTCTAAACTCAGGATCATGCTTCTGGATTTGATCTAAAAAGAAGATGCATTTGATGCTCACAGGTTGCTTGTACAGTTGCTCACAAAGTAAACCCAACATACTCAGTTGGATGCATGATGAGTGTGCAGTATTCTGCCCCTCCTGACAGAAGTAGAGTAAAGGCTGTTGTCAACAGTTTAAGCTATTTTGGTGAGCTCTATGTGGATCAATATGAAAGCTCAAGGAGAGGTCATGACATGTGATGGACTCAATGCTACCAGTATACAAATGGACAGATTGGTTTGTACCGGTGTTTTAGTACAGATGTCCATTGCTTTCAAGATACTAGCAGTTAGCTGAAAAACATCTGAGTCAAATTTATTGTCAGTAAGAGTAAGACGATGCAGTAGGGAAGAAATGGCTTGCAGAGATTGCAAAGCTCGTGACCTCAGAGGAACTTACACCTTGACAGTCGTGTTAAGATTCGGGTAATTGAACTCAGCTCTGCTTCTAAATGCACAGATAGAAGCTTGAGATAAAATTTTTTGATAAGTGCTAGGGGGTATTCTTGCTGGGATAGAACTTAGCAAAATTAATATACATTGCTTTAGAAAAATAATGCAATGAAGTTGGGAAACGTAATGAGGAATCTTAAAGATAAGTGGTTTGCATTCATATATGGCTGTCATGACCAAATGTCAAATATGAGACACATCACATATATACTTCAATATAGGATTAGATCAGCAAACACAGGACATAAGAACCCCTTGAATATTACAGCAAATTGTCTGTAATCACAAGCAGCTTTAAAATACACATCAAGTTCAGAAGGGTCCATGATACTTAATTTTTTTCAAACATGTCTTCTGTATTATTCACAGACTGAAACAATTACTTTAGTATTTGGATTGATGCAGTGAGAAGTAAGGTTCTTTGACATTCTCAGTAAAGGACTTTTACCTCTGGAATCCTTTACTGAAGGAAAATAGAAGCTATTCTCTGAATACAATTCAGAACATTCTTTTATTCAGCAGTCAAAAATACAGCCATTTAACAGATGGATATAGTAACCATAAGAGGATTTACTCCATGGAGAAAGCAGAATGTCCTGGTCTGCGAGCCAATTAGTCTATCTCCAATTATTCTGTGTCTCAGAGGAAGACTGTTGACTCAGGAATCCAGTTCCCACTTGAGAGTATTTAACTGCAGGCCATTTTCTAAGGTTTGACCATTCCATCGAACTCCTTTAAGCCTAACTGATATTATAGGATTATAGAATATTGTGGGAGATTTACTATTTCTATTTGTGCACAACTGTTTTATTCCAATTGTAAATATGCTTCATGGCAGTAAAAAAACTCAACACATTTTGTAATGCATGGAAAGTGAATATTTTGATTCTCTGACCAGATTAAAGGAAAAAAACCCTCACATTGTTATGTTTCTGATTCTGTGGAAACAGCTTAAGAACCAGGGTGAGAACATGAGGGAGTTTATCATAATAGAATAAAGGCACCTCACAAAAACTCTCACCCCATGATTGTAGGGTAAATGCACGCCAACATCTATAGATCTGTGTCAGTGTTTCTTCCCAGCGGAGAGTGCAGGAGAGAGAGAATTCAGTCTGAATCAATATTTAGAAGTACACAATACTGAACTGAAGCAAAGCAAGTGCTCATATGCACTTAAGAATACACACACACAAGCTGTTAAAAAGTGTTCCTCATTAATTTGCTTGTCTTGATCTCCCCGTTGTGCTTCAGTCTCCAACTTGGCAACTTAGCACTGGCTCTTGCCAAGCTTCTCTTTTCCTTCTCCATTTTAATCCTTTATCTGGTAGCTTTGGGCTTACCTTGGATTTAACCTTGTAAATATCTCTGATACATGAATTTAGGTTTGACAAATCTGAAGAACTTCTATATTGACAACTCTGATTTTCACAGAGTCCCTTTTTTCAGGACTAAATGTAAGATGTTTTTTTCTTCCTTGGAAATAAACTTTTAGCTTCTAAATATGCATGCAGAGCTATTTATAAGTGAAAAAAAAAAAAAAAAAAAAGTGAAAAACACAACAAAAACCCAAACCCAAATCTACTCTTCTGTACTGTCTATTTATATGCCATAAGCGCCTGAGCATGTTGGGAGAGTAATCAGCACAGGGCTGTCTACTACTACCACTCCTGTAGATGTGGTGGAAAGTCAGGGAAGTGAACTAAGCATTGAGTTCACCCCTTAATACATCATAATAATGTGCAAAAGTGTGAAACTATGCTACTACAGAAGGAGAGCTGGAGAAAGGGTCTTCATCCCCAAAGCAGAGGAAACATGTTGGATTTTGACTGAATTACAGGCTGACTTCCCACCTTTTTAGTGAGAAATTTTGTATTGCCCTCGTGGTGAAAGTTTCAGCTAATTGTTAAGCACTGGGAGTATCTAAAACAACCACAAATAAAACTATTTGGTACCTCTAAGGGTAGTCTTTTTTTTTTACTATGAAATTGCATGATGCTACTCAATGAATGTATATTTTAAAATATCCTTTAATTAGGGAATATTTGGGACTTCTTCTGTATGTTAAATACTTTGTCATTCCACAAAACTGAATTCTTCATCAGAATTAGATATTAATTTGTTTCCAACATACAAGCTGCTAAGAAATGTAGGCATTTAGAGGATAAAAGGAGAGATTAACTATTAATGCAATGTGCCGTCAATATTTGACACCCTACTTAGCATGACCATTATCCACTACAATCTACAAAATTTATTCTTCATGCTCCCACTGTATTGCTGGAGTGCCATATGGCCATGCTTGTTTTTCTTCAAATAATTTTTACATAAACAGCTGGTGAGCTGTTTTCATTGTAACATGGCACATATTTTCCAAGACAGTTAGGAAGAATTGATGTAACACTAGTATCTGCAATGCTTTTCATGTCAGGGTTGTAAGGAAACTCATATGTATTATTCAAAAACTCCAAGATCATTCTGTGTTTTGGTTGCTTTGGGGGGAGCTTTTTTTTTTTTTAATTGACTGCTGAGCAAAAAGATTACATTTTCCCACTTTCCACTGATATAATCTTTGAAATAAGACTTGGTGTAGCTGAATGCTTAATCACACAAAAGACAGTCAAATTATAAAGTCTTGTGGAAGCTCTTTAATATTCATTTGATTAAAAGTTGGAGTTCAGCTAGCCTAGAATTTGACCCCTGTCACCTTATATAAAGGTAAATCTGAGTTGACTGGCAGCAAAGGGATTATTTCACTTACATGGTAACAAATTTATTTAATTTACTGTTTTATCCTATGCAATTCTGAGGGAACTGCACAGTATAAACAGTAACAAAAGCTGAGTTAAAGTCATATTTTAAATCTTTTCCTTAGCTATCAAAGATGTTTTTTCAAGGCCATGCACCAAAGCCTGTTTCACCAATGATATTAGTTTGCAACAAGCTTTATGTGAAAATTAATTTTCCCAACACACTAACCTAAAAAGTTTTNTTGTTGAGGCCCCATCCCTGGAGGTGTTCAAGGCCAGGCTGGACGTGGCCTTGGTCAGCCTGGTCTAGTGGGAGGTGTCCCTGCCTATGGCAGGGGGGTTGGAACTCGATGATCTTCAAGGTCCTTTCCAACCTAAACCATTCTATGATTCTATGATTCTATGATTCCTGCCTCTCACTTGTAAATAAAGACAAAGAATATCACAATTGTTCATAAAAACCAAAGGAAACTCAAAACTTTAGGAAAGAGGACTAAAGGATGAGGAAGTACTTTACAGATTTACTTTGAAAGTAAGGCTTTCTGTTGTTTTCACAGGTATGAGGGGTGGTAAATATTTTATATATTTTACTAGTGGCCAAAGGAAGCATTTGTGAAGGAAATATACACCACGTGGTAGCTGACAACTGTTGAAAACAGTTTACTGAAATGTGTGGGGAATTCTGGACTGGTGATGTCAGTGAGCCAACTGCTGTTAGAAATGTAGGACGAGCTTCCCTCCGTTATGTCAGACTGTCACAGCGATTCACATGACACCAGAGAGATTACTGGTGGAATACATGTGTCGGACTACACTGAAATGGTCATTCGATAGCAGCTGAGCAAATTAGTTCCTGTCAGCAAGAACCTATAATAAATTCTTCAACTCGAGGATCTGGTACTTAGTTTTTATTTTCTAAGCAGGTTTTCCTGCCTGTTTGTACAGACATTATCTGCAGATTAAAGCAGTAAACTGATGGGTAAATTTACATGCTCTTGAATTCTACAGGGAAGAGCAAACACTGCTGAAAATAAATTTAAAAAGCTTACCAATAGCAGGCAGTTTTTAAAAAAGGTTGGGACTTTCTGTGGAATACTTAGGAATCGCTGGCAGGCTCAACCTTGCATTTTTTGGTCTATGGGCTAGCTGCTGCTACTACTTGAAGCAATTGCTCATTATAAAGCCATTTCAAGAATTAATAGTTAATTCTGCCTAAATTTAATCATTTCTTATATATCATCAGTCGCTGGCTAAGAAAGCTTGAGACCTGCTGAGGCTGATGAGGACAGAATTATTCAACAGCTAGCTAAGATGAATGAAATACTGAAAATTCATCAATTCCAGAGAAGAAAGGTAAATGTCCCCATTGCCTTTCTTATTCACCTTGCTCCAAACCCAGCAAGCACCCTGTCGAACCCTTCTTCACAGAGATTCACATTGCCTTTTGCTTGTGAAAGCATGTGATTTGCTCTAGACTGGAGCCTGAAGCAGTCTATTGTCTCTGCTGCCAGAAGCCAAGTGGCTGGTAAACAAAAAGACGCCTATCTCCTGGATCTCTGTCCAAACCACCTATCATATAAAAGGAAAAAATCGGTCTACAAATAGCCCACATCTACAGTAAGCAAGTATAGGATCACCAAAGGGAGGAACTGAACTCTGTGAATGACAGAATCTTACCAGCAGGACGTGACACGGGCCCAAATGGACCTTCTGCTCAATGGGTAAGTGTTTGCAAGTTCAAAGCATAAGGGGGTTCAGGATGCCAACTGCTTATTCAGCATACATGTCCCAGTTTTCTCTGTTGTTGCACAACATTGTCATAACCACTCAGTGTAATTATTTTGTCCCATAAAACTGAATATATTTGGTAATCTGTTGGCCTATTTTTTTTCTTTTCTTTCCAAATAACTTATTATGTATTTGCTATATTTTCTTATTGAAATTGTGCAGTAATACTGCCTGAAAGTGGTGATAATGATCATGTGATAGATCACTTTGCATTGTTAATACTGCCTTTTATGACTCTGTAACTGTTTTAGTCTGGTACTTGTACTCTGCACTTTAACTTGTGTTTGTACAATAGAGGCATTACTTTTTCTGTTATGCCATACCAGCTATGAAAGACTTAGCACCCAAGGGATCAAAACTCTGACAAACTGTTTATTACAGCTATAATAATAACAAATAAATAAATACATTAATAAATTAAAAATATTCTTAAATATTCATTTAAGTAATGGAAAACTATGGCAATAAATGATTGTTGAGGGAATTAGTGAATACAGGCAAGCTAAATCATAGAATGATAGAAAATCATAAATAAATCTCTAAATACTGAGTTTTACACCAGATGTGATTTGCATCCCTAAAAAGTAATTTATTTTGGAAAATAAGAAATATTTAAGCCTTGAACAGCTGCTGTATCTGTATAAGGTGTTATATTTTAATAGTTAAGTGATATTTTGTTTTCTTCAACCTTTTAGTGAAAGCTGAATTGTTACTGTAAAAATTAGAAAAAAAGGGGGAGGTGAGGAGAAACTTCAGAAACTCTTTTGCCTCAGTTTCAACCGGGAAATATATATTTTAAATGATCCTTTAAATGTTTCTACTCTTACAAGCCTGTAAACATGCACCTTTTAAACAAGACGCATTCACTTGAATAAGTATTTTGACACATCAGTCAGACATTGATTAAATTGGTTCTCTTTAAATCATCATCTAAATACTCTGCTGAAACAGGGCAAAGGGAATACAGCTTCTGCACAGTAAATTCTCATTTAATTCCAATGCTAAAGGAAAAAAAAGTCTGTTATTGAGCTGTAAAATCTGAAGTCGAGGTAAAGATTAAAGCACTGATCACTGAGCTCATCTTCTCTAACCTTGCATTAGAATTGCTACTATTTAACATTGTTTGAAAAGAGCTCTGATTTTGATCAGAAACAATACATGCTTGTGAACAGTAAGAAAAAATACATTTTTGGAGAGGAATAAAAGTGTTCCCTCTATATATTGAGACATGTATTTGTATTTTTTTGTTGTGTGATATCAGGACAAGTAGAAGTGCACATGCACATAAACGCACACACAGAGGTATATATAAGTTCCTCTTTCTTTATCTGACCAATATTAAACACATAATTAAAGAGATCTCACTATTTTGCCTCTAAGAACCTTTCATGACCACAATTTGTAATTTCCTTAATATTCATGGAACAGATATTTGTCATGGGCCTTTGCATTTGGTCAGAGGTCAGAATATGTTTATGAAGGAATATCTGAAAACGTGGCTCAATTCCCATGTCCCTAAGACTTCTGAGAACACCTAAGACATCTAAATCTATCTAGGATGGGTTTTTAGATCTGATCTTGATATGAGTATTCCCCTGTCTTATAGCTTTAAAAATAAATAAATTAAATAAGAAGATGTAAATTTCTACAGTGAAGAAAACTGAGGTTGAAAAAATGCTTCATGATCTTATTAAAAAGAAGCAAAAATATTTTATAATCTGAAAATGAATATCAGATTTAATTATTTAAATTCAAATTTAAATCTTTCTTATGTTCAAAAAACTGACAGAGTTAAACCAATTTTGCCTCAGAAATGTTTCAGTCTGTGCTTGTTTTACTTACACCATATGTTTTGCTAGCTTGAAAGATACTCAAGATTTAATCAATGTTATAACAGAAAATGAAGTTCTATCGGCTTATTAGGCAGTAAGAAGCTGAGTTTCTAAAATCAAATCAAAGCAAAGTTTCAAATTGGTTCACATTAACAAGGTCATATCACACTATTTTGGTACATTAAATACAAATTCATATGTGTGATATAGTGAAAATTGTTGGATATTCTAAGCTTTGCAGAAGTGAAGATGTGACAAGGTAATTGAAGTAACAGCACAGGAAGACTCTTGGATCAACTGTGAAAAATGTGACACTCCTTTTTACATACTTCTCGACCAGAATTTTTTTTATCCATGGTGCTCTAGTTACTACAAGGGAGTGTAATTTGCTATTGTATACACTTATAGAAAATGCTCCCCTGCTAGGTCTTAATGTAGGTGGGCAACTGTTGGGATAATAAAAAGCCCTGAACAAACCCAAAATTCCAGCTAACTGTAATTTATTTGATTGCTTGATCTGTGTGTCTTCACTGTCTTTATTTTTTCCATCAGAATGAAGATAAAAATAGCTGTACAGGGTCAGACCAAATGTTTATCTGGTAAAGTGTCTGATACCTCACAGTACCTCGTTACATGTGCCTAGGAGGAGTGTGCCATACTATGCTTAGCAGGCACCAGCTCGCACCTTCACCATAAGTACCTGGTCAGTACCTCTGGCTGGCACCTTAGCTTCCAGCATTCTTCATGGGAGCTTCTTTGTGAGCTGGAGGCAATGGCTTTGAAGGCATCTATACACACATTGCAGTGTGGATCAGGAGTGACCATCTGAAGCAAGTCTCCTAATCATCCCCACCCACCGTGTGGGCAGCAGTTTCTTAAGACCACAAAATTTCAGATGAAACTACAGAGGAAAGTCTCTATGGGACCCCACCTGTTACACCCCAGCTCCTAATGGGATAACGCCAGGCTAGAGCTTGTACACAGAACAAAGACACTGCAGTGTTCCTGGTGTGGATGTCAAGTCCCCAGCAGCCCCTGTTTCAACCTGCAAAGCTCTAACCAATGGTACCACAGTTCTGCGTGCACCGACTGGCTCTGCAGCCCATCCTCCATTTCCCAGCCAGCCCGAGGTCAGCTCCAAGATGGCAGCAGGGAAAGCTGCAGCATGGTGAGGAAGAATGTGGGGAAGCCTCATCGGGGGTCTCAGCCCCAGTCCAGGAGCAGTGTCAAGGGAGGACCCAGGCTTCGCCTAGGACCAGGCCCCAGGAACAGACACGTCAGCCTTGAATTCTGCTGCCCCCACTTCACCCACCTGGGGCCTGGCTTGGCCTTGGGGCCACCCCATCCCTGCAGGTCTGCACAGCAGTGTCAGTCACCATCCCCATCCTGGCTCTGCTCACTGATTCCAGGCACAGTGGGATCAGGCTGCTGAGGGAGGTGGCTGCCCCAACTTTCCCTGCTGCCCCACCATTGCGCACCCCAACCTTGCTGCAACCTGGCAATGTGTCCTCATAGCTTGCCAAAACTGGCATCTGCTTTTTGTTTTTTCATCCTCACAGAATCTTCCAGGAACCTGTTTTTGTTTGAATCCATGCAAAGTTCTCCCATGCACCGTATCCTGTAACAGTATCTTCAATAGTTTACCTCTTCAGTGTGTGAAAATGTGCTTACATTTCTTTGTCATCCACACTATTTTTGTTTAATGCATATGGTCTATCTTGACTGCTTTGCACTGTATATTGATTCAACTAGATTCCTTTCGGGAATCAGGCATCTACAGATCGTCAGAGAGCTGCTGTCTCATTCCTCCCAAATTTGAACACCAAAGGAAGAATAAAACCGACAAAACCCACGTAAAAAATGCTTGACTGTTCTTTTTTACAAACACTTGGTAGATGACTCTTGAAAGGGGACTCATGAACATAGAGTATCTAAATTTTCAACCTTAATATCTCTATTACTTGTAGCAGTAGGTTTCTCATGATATACTGAGGATCCTTGAAATATATGTGAAACGGGCAAGTAACAACTTGGGAGAGGCTTGTGAAAACTAGGAAAGGAGTATCACTCACTTTTCATTCTTCTTAGTGAGCAGTGTTCCTTCTCCATCACCTTGTGAGCATGATGTGTGGAAGGGTAGGCTTGATGAATCAGCTTAGGGTACCATTATTTGCTAACTTGAGGCAGGACTGTCCCTGCTATCCCAGTATGGTTTTCACAGATATAATTTGCTATTCATTCAAGTGAAAAATTTTCTAAGATTTTTGAAAACACTTATTTTTAATTTACATTTGTAGTATATGTATAAAACAACAGGTTAGGGAAACAGTCTCTAAATTTAGGGATTTCATGTTTGCAAGGTCACATCATCACTGTATTCAAGAGTCAAAGTGGCTGGATAAGCTTTTATTTATGAGTATTGATTCAATTGAATTAAACAGCCAGAGAAGCCAGAAACAGCTGCAGAAGAAACCAGCAGGAACTATATGATTAGTGCTTGGTACATCCTCCAGTCCATGCTATTTTGGGCAGAAATTATTCCCTTCCCACAGACCTGCAATACCTCCAAAAAGAGATTTGGGGACAATTCCATAGGGCTTACTATAGAAAAAGCCACATTAAACCATATTTGATTTCAATTACACAGTTTTAAATCTAGACCAACATATGTTTTTCAGTTAATTTAAATCTGTTTGAGAATCTAGAATAACATTGTGGGTTTATATCAGACAATAGTGTTGTTTAATAAAATCATTCAGCTCAGAATCAGCCTGTATAAACAAAAAATTCCCAGGAATTAAATTAATAAAAATTACAATACAAGAGAGTATAAATTGGGTAAGAATAGAAAGTGAAGGCATTTTTACTTCAATTTTATGTTTTCTCAAAGGAAATCTTGCTTGGTCTGAGTGAAATATGGAAGTTTGTAGGCCACTGTAGCTGCGTTGTCAGGTTTTTTTATTTGATCACCAAACCTTGCTTTTTCTCCCTCCCTTATTTTAGCATGAACAAAACCATATAGATCCTGTTCCCATGCGTGTATGTATAAAGGGAAGGATTTAGCTTTCTTAGAAGGAGAAATAGAGTTTGCAACTGAAATATTTTTTTTTTATTGTTAAGATTGCCTTATATTTTGTGAGTAGTGGAATTGTTTATTTCTGTCTCCAAATATTTTTTTTTTCTGCTAAAAAAGCTTAACAATATAAATAGAAACCCTTATTAATATATGCAGGAAAACAGAGAACTGAAGTAGTAGATGGTCATTCAATTTAGGAAAGTTTTTGTTTTATACAGCATCTTTCACTTACACTGTGCTTCAAGATAGGTTGTGCAATGCGTTAATACAATTGTCAATCTAAATAATGTAAACTGGAATTTATATTTGGAGTGAAATTGCAAGGAAGATGAGAGAAACTTTAAAACAGAGATTTTCAAAGGCAGAGAGGCAGGTAAGAAGAAATGTAAAAAAGTTGTTTCAGATTTTATGTTCTGCATAAAAAAGGTTATTGATAATGAGCACTATGAGAATTGGGAATAGACAAAAAAGTAGAGGATGTCAGACAGAGGCATTTTTACGTAGTGTCTATAGAAGAAGACTACACAGTTCTTGAAAGTACAGTATAAAATAAAACAAAAAAATAATCATGCACGAGTTGTTCCTTTTCCCTTGACTCTAGTATAATTCCCCAAGGATGCATTGACTTGAGATATTTTCTTATATAGATCTATGAAATGTGGTTGTAGATTAGTCATTCAAAGTTTTCAACAGAGATTGAATGAATGTGTGAGCTCAGGGTTCATTCCTAGACAATCAAGAAAAAATAACAAAAGTTAAGCACCAATAATACCAGCCTATAACAAAGAATGATGTTAAATAGAGACATATTTTTAGGGGAATCATTCCTATCCTGAATACAACAGAGACAAGAAACATTAATTGATTTTCATCTAGTGTTCCTGAAGTATTCAGAAACCTGATTGCTTTTGCTCTGTCCAAAGCCTTATCAATAGCTGCACTTCTTGTGCAGAATGCTGTGCAGATCAATGGATGTGGATCGAGGGAAACAGAGGTGCTGGGGACTGGTCATTCAAGCTTCCCAATGACTTTTTTGTTAGAGTAGCTCAGATCTCAGCTTAGTCCCATGGACTAAATGCCTATTTACAGCTAGAATTAGGTGTGCTTTTGGAGCACCCTTTCTAGTCTAGTTTCATCTGAAAGGAATCCAGTTCATATACTCCATGACTGTACCATGGTGCAAACAAGTGCACGGCAAGGGGAATGTTCTGGAGACTTGGTTCAAAATCTTATTCTTACCTCCACTAAAACATCAAAGCAGGTGCAGCCATATAATACCAGATGTGTAGGAACACAGTTTTTATCATGTATCTAGGGGACCTTTCTCAAGGATAGCGAGTTGAGTACATAAAACCAGTTTTTATTGGGGCTGAAAGGGAAGCTTTATCTTCTTTCTCTTTTCTCTCTTTCTAGAAATATGACAGATGGGAAGTAATTAATCTAATTGTGAATGTCTACAGAGAGATGCTCAGTTTTGAGCCAGACACCTTAGCTGTCTTAGACACCCTTTTACAGTCAATGGAGAGACACAAGTGCTTTTACAGCACAGATCATCTGGAGTATTTTAAATTTCTATCTTAGATTAAAATAATCATGCCTTATGTCTTTCCACTGCTTACAAAGGGAGCCTGAGGAGTTTCTTGTCGGTCTTAGCTCCACTTATTCAAATGAGATCAATTCAATTATATGCTAAGTGTGTGCATATGCAATTATAACTTTATGAAGAAACTTTACAGGTAAAAGGAAAACAACGACTTTTTATTTCCCTTGAAAAGATTCAAACTCCTCATCTGTATTAGTTTTAACACTGAGAAGCAGCTTTTATTGGCCTGAACTGTCTTCACTTATTAATATATATAAATGCTCTTAGCTATCAAAGGCAAGTTGCAAAAAAATCTTTTGAAAAATATTTTTGTGTACTGAATTTTGTATTGGAACCGTGGACATATTTTAGTTCTGATGAGGATTGGCAGCAGTCATCCTAACAAATGGAAGAATTTATAATCAAAAGAATGGGCAATATTTGAACAATTAACATAAAGAAAAATGTGTACATGCAGGTAAGGAGAAGCAGCTAAAGGAGAGGAAGTAATGTTTGTCAAAATACTTGGCAAGAAAAAAAATCTTAGATTTTAGTTGCCAGAAAGATGGTGATCTAGAGAGATTTTGCAATAGAGACGTAGATTCAAAGACTTAAAATAAATAAACAAATTACCATCTGTGTTATCAGTCACTGTTTTTCTGACAGAAAAACATGGGAGGAGATATGAGTAGAATTGTATTAGAAGCGCACGTGCCAATATGAAGGACTGCACATGAGTGACAGCAGTGACTAATGTTATGCTTATGCAAAGAGGAGGCAAACATAACAAATTTTATTTTATTGTCCGTTATTGGAACACTAGTCAAATGGAAGCCAGCTGAGTACATGAGTGCAGAACCAGTCTCTGAGCAGTCAGACCTCTGTTACTTCTTGGGACAGTAGGAAGAGCTGCCCTATTATGCAGTGGGATGCCCTACTGAGACAGTAGGAAGACAACATGATCCCTACTGATATCACAGGTACAGGGATGGATGTATATATGGCAAACACAAGAGGAAACAGGCAAGGCCCGAGCCATGCATTTCATGTTTCTTTTTTTATCTCTTCCTTTTTTGCTATCTCCTTTTCCTTTTTTTTTTTCCATATGCACATAAATAAATTTAGCTCTAGGTTAAAAGTAGAGACTGCAAACCTGTTGGAGGGCTCTGTAAATAAACAGGAGGAAATTATAGTGATAAGACAAAAGTCCCTGCTGAAATTGGGGGATCATCATTTTGGGGTACATCCTTACAGACACAAGACAAGCAGGAAAATATCTCCATTTTGACAGTAGCTGAAGGGTCAGAGGCAAAAACTACCTGACAGTTGCACTAGGGACAAAGAATAATATTCTAACTGCAGCAGAAAGTCATGCGATAGATATGCGTATCCTTTTCTGCTTCCTAAAAACAGCATCATCTGCGTTGCTTTCTGTCACTGTTCTGTACTGCATACATTTATATTACCAACACTGCCCCAGGCATCAATGACAAAAGCTTTATTTTGTATGGATATGTTAGGGCAAGCTTACCTATACATAGCTAACCTATAATTGCATAGAATGCATACAGTAACAAATATATATTTTTTATGTCCTGTTTAAGATTTAGATAGTTCTTGCTTTATATTGAAAATCTGAGCACTTTTCTTCAGAATAAATAGTGTATATGTGAAACGTATGCACATATGCACACACAGAAAGATCTGGTTTTATTCAAAATTTGGCACAGGTTGGATTTCCTTCTACCAAAAAGGAGAGTTTAAAGTTACAGGCTTCCTATTTGTGTCTTCATACTCCACAGCTTACGAATAAGGACTTTGAAAGTTCATTTACCATCAGCCAAAGCCACCATTGTGTCATCCCATCTTCAGAAACCAAAAAGTAAAATTGTAAATAAAACTGCAGGTAAAAGAAATGTGAAATAGCATGAGAACAATTATGTGAAAGGGAAAAAATAAATGAGACAAAGGCATCTTTGCACACAACAAATGCATTGTATGGGTATGCACATGTGTGTGAGTATGTTTGTAAAATCCAATTGTGTAGAAACAAAATGTATGAAACCTAATATATTAACACAGTTATGGGTCTGGCTGTTAAGTGATAAAATGAGAAAATTCAGAAAATAAGCCTATTTTATGTCCAGAATATTTAAACAATTCCAAGAGAGTAGGAAAAAAGTGCATTTATTTGCTTTGTATGTCTCACCCTTCTTCATAATCAAAGAAGGTATTCAATCCCTTTGTCTTGCTGTAAAATTATCTTATTGGTTTGTCAGGGTTTTTTTGCTTCTCTTACTTATGAATCATAGAAGAAACAATTTTTACACTCAAGTGCAAGTACTCAAAAGATCTACTCTTCTCTTTTATACGATCCACTTTCATTAACCTGTAATTTTCACCACTTGCAAAATCCATCAGATCTGCCTCTTTTTTGTCAAACAGTTTTCTTCTCTCATAACGTAAATTTGACAGAATGTGTGTTGCGGATTTGAGACTGTCCAAGACCAAAGAGAACAGTAGACTATATAGTGACCGGGGACACTGAGGAGCATGAGTTAACTGAATACAAAAGTATAAATCAGTAGGATAGCTTTATAGGTCTTGACCCACCACCCACTCAGGGTGGCAGAAAACACTGTAGACATTGTAGAAGTTAGATATGGTCTATATAGAACAAATATTTTGCTGTGACCCATGGAGGTGTGACTGTATGATCAAGAATTAAGTCATCCATCAAACCAAAACACTTTGTCATAATCAGAAGATTAAGAGGTAGTGAAAGAAGTTTTCAGCAAAGTTTGCATGTAGGGTGGAAACTGGATCAATAGAATTTAACCACAAAGGTAACAACAGCAAAAAGAAAGTATCAGTGTTATAATTAAAACCATGTGAATTGTCACTACTCCAGCTACTCCTATAAGGAGTACCGCTGCTACACCTTCACTAGGCCTTTTCTAACCACTGAAATTAACAACATATTGTGCAGAAACTGTTCACTCTCAGAGTGATAAGACCATGCAGAGAGGCTTTGGCTTATACTTATTGCTATAACAGCCAAGGGCAACCAACTTTGTTATTTGCCCCCTTGGAGGGTCAGAAGCAGAAAAGCAGAGAGGGGTCCCACCTGTGGGGAGGAGTGGACAGGACAGGTGACCCCAAACTGACCAACAGGGTATTCCATCCCATCTGCCTCATGCTCAGTATAAAAGCTGAGGGATCAAAGGGTCAGCACTCTTTCTTCAATGGCCAGTGTCCAAGGAGGACTCTGTCTGTTCATCTGCCTGTGATTCCAATCCTGAACCCAGACTTGGAATCCAGTTCCCGTCCATCACTGAGTCCAGTCTGGGACTTCCCCAGTGCCAGCTGGTGACGTGATTGTCATTCTGGGAGCTTGATACGGTTTTGTATATATACCATTATTTCCTTTTTTTATTTCATTATTAATATCTCATTAAAGTAGTTTAGTTCCTTCTAAACTCCTAAGTCTCTTTTTCCCTCCTCTGCCTCTCTCTTAGAAGAGGGGTAGAGGGGAGCATCTGTCGGTCCCATCTGGGGTGCCCCACGTCCCCAGTAGCTGATTCAGCCTAAACCATGACAGAAGGTAAAAGAAAGCTGAGGCAGGATTTTGTGTACACTTGCTTCTTTACCAAAGGCAAGGTATTGTTTTTATTGCCCAAATTGCACAGTGACTTTTGTTGTTGTTGCTTTACAGCATCGTCTAAAAATCCATCTCCTCACTTCAAGTGTTAGATCTGGCTCTGCAGAAATAAGCTACAAGCCACGTTTGAAACTCCAGGATTTGGCTGAAGATGCTACGGAGATGTCAGTGGTGATCTTTGCAGGTCTTCTGCAGTTGGCTCACAGGATCCCTTTGCCATTAAAGGGAATTAAGAGACAAATCAATGCATAGAAACTGTGCCAGTGAAATTACAAAAGAAGGAGACAAGCTTAGACCCAGGAAGCTTTACAGAGAGGTGGAGTGTTAGGTATCACAAAGAAATTTGGTAATGCTCCAGGAGAAAGGGCTGGGCCACAACTTAAAACAGACACCTGTGATTAGGGGGGGAGGTGGGTGGGCATGGGGGTGGCCAGCACTTTGCATAATTCAAATTTCTCTTTCAAACACCCCATCTGCAGCCTTTTAAAACTGCGAGAAATATTTGTGCACACAGTCAGCTTCTGATGAATTTAAAATTGAAGTATTTGTTCTTGGGAAATCCACTGTGCTCCTAACTTGGCAATTCAACTGATACGGCCTCTTTGCAATTCATCCATGTAATCACAGTGTAACAGGTGAGAATTAGTGGATCAAAGCGAAATGTTCAGGAATGTACAAGCTATCTTTTGAGAGAAATAAAAACAAATTGCCTCCCAGCTTAACACCAGCAGAGATAGCTCTTCTTTATATACTGTCCTGTGAACCACATGCACTATTTAGCAAACAAAATACGTTTAAAAAAGTCTCGCTCTTTAGAGCATTATTTGACTATTATTGGATTTTAATTTCAATAAATAAGTAGCAATAAGTAGCTTGAAAAACTACCTTACCAGCATCTGCTGATGTCTTTGTACTGCTGGCTTAAAAAAAGAGAAGCTCTTCTGGAGTGAATTTTACATCAAATTTGCTACATAGAAATACATTCCCAGAAAATTAATGTCTCATAGATTTTCTATTGAGAGAAGCGCTTTCTCTGTGAAAAAAAAAGCTGATTTTCATTAAGAACAGAATAGGAAAGCAATCCCTAAAGCATCTCTTTTTTGACAAATAAGGAAAAGTAGATAATTCAGCATAGCATTTAGAATTTCCAGTATATGTTCCATATTCAGTACCTGGTTTCTGGTTTAAATGTTCCATGTCATATATTAAGAGTCAAGAGAAAGTTATGACAACTAACATCTTGCACATATTTTCAGAGTGTATGCAGGTAATTAAAAGAGTATACACATATAGTAAAAATATTCTCTATGAATCACTTTAATAACTAAGTATGGTATATATTACTGGGAACAGAACTTCTAAAGTTCTTTCCTTTTGGCTTCAAAATCTGTTGTTTATGCTAACGAGTGTGAATGGCTTTTATAAACGTAAGTAGTAGAAATGGACAGAAAATATGTATCTGAAGATTCTCTGGTGGAAAATATCCTGCTTGTAAAACTGAAATATTTCAAGGAAAAAGTTTGCTTTCTGGAAAACCATTATCAATTTGGGATGAGAAACACTTTAAAAATTATTATACTTCTTGGAAGGGATTACATTTTTGGTGACTTAAATGATATAATAAAAGCATGTAATTGCACAAATGAAGCACAGAAATAAGCCTTCTGCTGCCCCTGATCTCATTCCCCAGAAGTACATCTCTTTGTCCTCATATTTGAAATACAAATTAGATAAAACAGTGCAAGCACCAAAACCCACAAACTGTGACATTCTCCATACTATAAATACATTTTAAATAAGACTAGAATTAAGTAAGTGTGTTTAGATTGAAACAGAAATAATCGAAATAAAGGGAGGGGGATTAGGCTTTGTCTTGAACTTTGTCTCTTTCCCTATGGCTCTATTTACATATGAGTTACTTGATTTTTATTTTTTTTTAATCCATCAACAACGTTTGCTCTAACCCCCTGTAAAACCCATTTTTTCCAGAGAGTCAATATCTAAGAGTGTCAGCTCCTCTTTAGGTTCCCTATTCTTCCTGCTTCGTATCATTGCTCTACCCCACCATGCAGTCTCATTAATACAGCTTCATCAACTGCTATTTATACCCAAGCTTCTTTCATAATGCTTCTTTCTATACATCTAAATCAGAAAGATGAATAAAAAGTATCTTGTGCATTCAGAGGACTTCATGTTATGAAAATCTAATGCTGGAACCACGTTTAATTCCCTACATAAGATGGGCTCAGGAATTATCTTCTTCCTTCATACCTGGTACTGGAGGTCACATTATCTTCTAGGAAGACATTTCCTCTCCGATTTAAACACTCGGAAGGTGAAGGTCCATTCGACTAGCCAGCATTCAAATATCAGGTTGCTAAATTTAAGGTGAAACTCAAGTTTTCATTCGCATCTCATCCTATACCCAATATACAGATTCCTGTTATCTTTCTGCTTCTTGTATGGGATCGTGTCAGGCCATCAGCATGAGAAGTGTAAAATATTATATAGGAGAAAAGAATTTAAAGAGGTGAAGTTAACTTTTAAAGCTTTTTGAGGGTTTTTATTTCTTTCAAAATGTCGCTTGAAATTGTCTGATGGCTTTGCCCTGGAAAGAAGCAATCTCATGCTAGGATCATAACTAAAAAGACCATCATCTCCAAATTCTATGTGCAGCAAAATATATTCATACTTTAGTAACCCCATCCTGCATCTCACCAGTACTTATTTGCTAAATTTCTTCTGAAATTACCTATTATTGCAGCTCTACAGTACTAAAAGGGCGGGGGGTGGGGGTGGGGTGTGTACTACCTATTTCAATGGACTGTGGGTAGGATCACATGCTATTACAATGTGTACAGTAAAGCCCTATTTTGGTAGAGCCTGTAGATGCCATTGTAATATAATGGAAGGGTGCCAAATATATAGTTTTAATCCTAATGGCTCCCTTTCTTCATAAAAAGAAAATATTAAACATCTGTAAAGCAATATTAGAATTTTATATGAAGAAATTAAAGAGGCTTGATGTAACTTTGCATTAACATTTAATGAAGCAATAGTTTATAAAAATTCAGAACAAATTAAGATTATTCAATTACTTTCAAAATATAAGAACTCTTCAGAAATCTGAAAAAACTTGGCAGCATCTACAGCTGGGACTTAAGAAACTACAGGACATTTAAAATCAATGAACTGTTTAAATTTTTTGTACATTCATGTGGAAATCATTACAGTGCTATTTTTGTAATGCAAGACAGTGGCAATTAAGGAAAAGAATTTAAATACAGAAAGAAAATTCAACCCATGCAATTAAACAAAAAAGAGTGTTCAAGAGAACATCCCACATTAGCACAAAATCAAAGTATGTTTGCTAATTATTAGAAATATAAAGAAGGTGGGTTGCATTTATGTCTTGTTTTATATCTAAGTTTTATTTATGCCTCTTGGCCTGCTATACCCTACACTGAGCTAGCAATTAGCACCAAAAGTCAATACATGTGCTTGAAAACCTACTCATGTAATCTAAAAATAGAAACTGCAACTTCGCTACTTTAGTGATATTTAGAAGTTTTTGGTAATAATGAGTGCTAGCAGCTGGGATAGGGAATGAAAATTCATAGGGGAAAAAACCCAACTTGAGAAGAAAAGCTATTCTCTAGGACACTACTCATCATCAAAGAATGCTGTAGCGATGGTGATAATGATGGTGAGCGTTTGTGTCTGTTTTCCCTTATTGCTTCCTCCATGCAAAAAATTTAGACTTATCCCTCCTCAACAACTGATAAAAATTATCAGTCTCTGATGTTAAATCTAATTACTTCTGGTGCCAAAACTTTGTTACTGCTTCTCTGAAGTTACAAATCTTGGCAGAGACATGTATCTTCAGTTTTGCAGAACTAGGGATTTCATAGTCCCCACTACATATCCTGGCTACTGACTGCGTGAAGGCTGCAGTGGGTCACCTAGTCAAACTGAAGTAAAATTGTTTACTTTTCACTCAGAACATATATATAAAAATACCAGGTATAAAAAAACTATTGATTTCAGTTGTGTTCTCTGTGTTCTGAGACAGTCTACCTAACAGCAGGAATTTTGGTCCCTGTATTTGACAAAACAGTTCAATGACTATTTTAGACTTTAGACTAGGTTTTGGATTTCATTAGTCTTGGGGAAATGAGTTTCTATCTATCTTCCTCATCCCTAAAAGCTGATCAAACCACCACGCTTTTCTTCTCAGGTAATACTCCTCCTCTCCTAATGAAGCTGAACAGATATGCAAAAAGAAATTTCAAACAGAACAAATATAGAAAAGTCTGACTCTATCCCAGCTCTTAGCATAATTACCTATGCTGAGTTCTGCATCTATGCTAATAGCTAGAAAGTTACATGTATTTTAAACAAGTTTTTTTCTTAAAGAAAAAAATCCCTTATCCTGGGTTTGAATTTACATATAAACCGAATTAGGTGATTCTGGAAAGTGGGGAGAAATATTTCTCAGGACTGAATGGGTTTTACGAGCGTAGCTCACAATTTGGGCAAAAGTAGGATGTATCAGTTCACACCCTCTAGACTTGAGTTTTACTTTTTTTTTTTAGTCTCATTACCTAAAAATTAATAATGTTTGCTAAGATGATGATTAACTATTTACACATTTAAATAATTACATAGCTTAACATATATGGCTGTTTCAGTTTATGTATTTTTAACATTAACAAAAGGTGAATTAAAAATGTTATTATAAAGGTTTATTTTTTTAGTGATCTTTATCAAATTGTTTCTGAAAAGAAATTGTATTTTAATTAAAAGTGAAGACAAAACCTAAAATTTGATTGCTTTTTTCAATAAAATGTAAACATTCTGGATACAAAACAAATGCAAAATACATTTTGATTTTAAAAAACTGGGGTATTTAAAAGAAAATATTAATGAATTCATCTGTTTTTGAGGGAGTTGGATTATTTTCAGTTTTATCATCACATAATTCTATAAATCTCATGTCTCAGCATTTAACCTACTTTTTATTCATGGATCAGGAAAGGAAAGCAAGCTTTCATTTTTTGTCTGTTCACAAGATTTAAAGCTAAAAAGAAACAAAGATCATGTCTTCACCTGAAAAATAAGCTACAGCTTTCAAAAACTGGGTTGTATAGGTAATATTCTTAATTTATAGGCTTATTTCTTCAAAACTATGGTGTTTTACATGCATTTCTTGAATATTATTTTTGTTAAATTTAAGATTTTACCAAGGACTTTATTCCAAAATACAGCTTGTCATAATTTCTTTTTTATCTTGAAGTGCTTTTCAAAAAAAAAAAAGTGTGTTTAATTGAATTTAAAATACAATTGAAAGGTTTTTGTTTGTATTCCTATGCATCGTGGTTATTTCAAGCTCTTCATTAGTAATGTTCACATTGAGGAACATGTAATTATTTTATGTTCTGCTATCTTCACTTTTGCACTCTAAAACCGCTCTGTGCAATATATTCTATTGAATGTAAATAACAGAAAAGAAATCCAGAGAGTCAAACATGAATTTAACTACTTATGAAATAAAGAAAATACTCTGAATTTGCTGAAATACATTTACAATTGTGTCAGAGCAGTGAACAACCCTATTTTCTCCAAGAATATGGCATCTGGATTGAAAGAAGTGGATGTAGGTCAAAAAAAATGTTCAAAATTATAGACACCTTGTAAACCCATATTGCATCTGAGTGCCAGTCTGAGTATAAATGTGGAGATGGGTAACACTGGAGAACTTCAGGTTTGAGCCCTGCTGTTCACTATAAAGTCCTGCCATCTGCTCTGCAAATATTGGAATGAAGTGTGTAAGACTCTTCTTAGATGTACAGAGACACAGCCGACTCTGTGCAGGAGAAGCACAGAGAGATGTGGCACAACTCTATGACATGATGTGTGCCAAAGCAATCCTCACACTACTTAAAATGAAGCCACAGATTTGATGGTTGGAACAACTTCAGCTCAGCATACAGGTTTTATCTCCTTGGTTCTACACATTGGAGTTTTCTAAGATTTTGAGATGCTTTGGACGACTTAGATATCTTCAGCTTTTAGACAGAATGTGTCTTCAGTCACTTTAGAAACAAATTTATTTCTGTGTGCTCTGAAAAAGAAGAATCAGAAGAGTATGTTTCTCTGTGAATAAGTTAATTCTTTTGCCTCTACATATCTTAGTGATAGTACAGCTAAGCCTGAGTCCCGTCCCTGACCAATATTAAAATAATGTCAGGCTTCCTGGAAATGCCAATGTTCTTTTGATCTGTTCTCCAGTGACATAGTGATTTAGATATCCCTCTTGCCTTCACACCATGGATTACGTACCTTGATTACAATGAGATCCCAACACTAGGCTGCTTTAAAATGAGACAGCTATCTTACAGCCTTCACAGCACCTTTGGAAAGACACATCTGTCTTTCCAATAACTGCTCTGTAACATGCTGTGACCTACACAAACGTAACCACAATAAAGGTAAGAGTCCTCACCTGACTGTCCTTGGACCAGAGGCTTAGGGGAGGAGTGAAATCATGGGAGAGGAACTGGAATGGAACCTGTAAACGTAGCTGCATCAACCAATCCCAGGGCAGTTCCAGAGTTTGTTTGAACCTATGTATTTGGCACATTACGAAAGAGCTGAGTCACATTGGCATGTGGACACGCTTCCTTCATCACCCTCACTCCTTGTAGGTAGCCTTCAGCCTGTTCCAAAATCACTAGAGCTTACCAAGACCCAGGATGAGCAGACCATTCATAGACAGCAAAAAAATGGTTTCTGGTCTATAGGTCCCTAAACCAAGCAAGCTTTTGTGCTGGGTAATCCTTTCCAGGTTTCCGAAGGCACCGATAGACCATAATGGCACAGTATGCCTGTCTCCGGCCTTGTCTCTCAGATGTATCTCAGACAGATGCTGGAGGTCACTTGTTTCCCAGGTGGATCCCTTGTATATACATTGTATCTTGTCTGCAGTCCTATATCAGGTTCCATCTCCTGAGTGAACTCTGGAGCCATGTTGTAGCCTCGTTTCAAGGCTATGTTTCTATCACCCTGTCACCACTTGCTCCTGATGGAACACCCCTGGAAGGACTTCAGACCTGGTTCATCACTTGCTCTGTGTGTCCATTACCAGCTCAGCTCAGCTCATCACATTCAAACCCAGTGGAACTGCACCCCTATGTTGAAGACACTGTCCGGGCTGGGGTCTTGCTCAGCTTCTGGCTCCCACCCTCGTTATTCCCTGACAAACCCTGGCATCAGGATTCTATTACAGACTAAGAAAGATAAGGAGAGCTTATCGACGTATGACACTGGAGAGTGGTCACCCAAAACACCTGTGCCCTTTGTGAAGAGTTTTTGACCTTACTAAACAAAAATTTCAGCAAAGAAGGTCACAGCCTTTCAAGTCTTCATTAGCCATCCCACCAAGTTGGACAGTTGCCTGACCTTGTTCTCAGCTAAATGATCTAGATAGGACACATCAAATCTTCTTTCAAAGTGAGTTTCAAAAATACCAATGGTTTAAAACATTTCTTGAGCCCTCTAGGTCTCCGTCTACTTAATTCCTTTGTCACAATCCACTGAAAGTCATGCATTCTGAGTTTTCTCAAATCTGACCAGCTAAAGCTTGCTTTGGAGAGTGTCTAAGGCAAGAAGACTTTCTTAATCTTATACTTCTGGTGAATCCACATAATTCCTGAACCCTGCTGCTTCTGGATGTGAGGAGCACAGCTGCCAAATTTCTTTCCCAAACTATCTCCTTGGCATAGGCAGCAAAGATAGCTATAAAAGGTAGCTATTGTATATTTCCATATTCAGAAGTGGTAGTACATTTTCCTTGCAGGTAATAGGAAAGTATGGCAGGTCAGTAATTGAGAGCATGGTAAGAGACACAGCTGGAACTAGGGCTGAAGATTCATTGAATGTGATATAATAATCATTGTATCTCATATTTACCAAAGAGCAAAAGTCTTGAATTTTTTACACATGTGCTATGCCTGATGCTGCCCTGAGCTGTGATATGA
Source organism: Anarhynchus alexandrinus (assembly GCA_008711295.1). Lineage (NCBI taxonomy): Eukaryota > Metazoa > Chordata > Aves > Charadriiformes > Charadriidae > Anarhynchus > Anarhynchus alexandrinus. Next base: position 1,072,288 of record VUYV01000018.1, on the reverse strand, counting down.
GCTTTAGGTAGTCTTGGTATTTACCTGGTAATTGCTAAGTCAGATGTATTGTCACAGCAATGAGCTGGGGAGGCGAGGATTAGTGAGAGAAAGGGAGGGAAAAGGTAGATTTTATCTTTGGAAAAAAGAAGGGAATGAGGAACCTGGAGCTGTTACTCATTACAGTTTTGGGTTGAGATGGAGACCATAGCTGTATGCAGAGTGTCTTCCATAGAAAAGTTTCACCTAGAACAATCCTCGTGGCTAGCACACCAGCATGTATGGACCTTTGGTAGCTCAATGAATAAGAAATGTAGGCATTCTGGCTGTGGGCAGCCTTTCCAAAGAAAGAATCTTTATAAGGATTAAGTTATGGTGAAGAAAAAAATTTGTAATGCTATTACATAATGGGACATGTATTTCTAAATGTGGAAGAGTCCAGGAGTGGGCATTCCAGGGGCTGTCCAGACCTCACATGAGGGGCAGGGGTACAGGAATCATAAAGGCTGGTGGTTTGTGCTTTGTAATACGCATATGTAGCCCTCCCAGCTGTACTCATTAAAACCCCAGGCATGTTCAAAGATGACAACAATTCCTCATGGAATTTGGCTTCAAAGGTACTTATAGAATTATTTAAAATGACTGCAAATTGTGCATCCTAGTGAAAGGGTTATTCTTTTTAATTTGTAGAAGAGTATATTAAATTAAGGTGGATTGGTCTTGGCAATTTAACTGTAGCAATGTCTTTGGTCAGAAGAAAAGTAAGACAAAACCTTATGGTTTTGGTTTTCAGTTTTGTTTTTTATCTCCTGTAACTCTTGTAATGTGTTCTGTGGGTAAAAAAATAAAACACAGGTACGTACTGAAGAGCTTAGACTTAATGCCTTTCACGGCTAAAATAAATTTTTCTTCTGCTATTGTAATCAGTCTATTGAAATTATAATTATAGTCTCACTAGCATGACTATAGCTAAGCTCTGTCAGTTTTTCCATTTTATAAATATTTATATATTTATACACACTTCCCTATTTTTACCAAGGTCTACAATTCAGCCAAAAACATTACCTTCAGATAGAAACTTAAATGGCTTTTTTTTCTGTCTTTTGTTGTTGTTCTTGAAATTTCATCCTACTCAGCTTGCTCTCAGACATTCTTGCCATTTTTAACATGAAGAATCCAGCCTTTAAAATTAAATTTAAAAATTCCACCTTTTCATTCTGTTCAAGTGATTGTGTCATTCCAACTTAGTTTTAAGCTAATTAGTAGCAAGTCATTTGTAATGAGAAAGTGTTTTCTCATTCTAATTAAAAACTTGGTAACAAAAAGTAAATACAGTTCAAGCAATCAGCACATTATTTCATTTTGAAAAGTTCATCATGATTATTAGTGAATCAAATGGATGCTTGTGGGTAGCAGTGACATTAACAGAACAGAGGTGTCATTACAGTAGCACAGAGTATGACAAAAACCCTTATTTGGAAGAACTTCCAAAGAGATTTTGTGGTCCATGGCATTAAAAAATTTTTTTGGCTTTGAGAAAAAAAAAAAAAAAAAAAAAAAGGAAAACACATTAATAAGTACATGCTTGGAATCACTGTTGTTCACTAGAACAGCAATGTCACTCATCAGAATCAGTGAATGTACAAGTCTTCTCACACTTCAGTCTGACATGACATGAAACAGCCTGGGCAAAATCAGTTGCTGAATTAGAATTAAAGATAATGCAGTCTGCAACCCGAAACGGGAGTTTCCTCTTAAATTAAAGGTTAAAATAAAGCTGGTAACAAAAATATCTTTTTTTATTATTATTTGGAAGCTGGGAAAACTCTTGAGAAAATGTTATATTCAGCACTTCTCTGACATATATTATGAAAGGTGACAACCTCAACAGCTGTAGGTGGAATGTAATTAGGCTTTATTATCCCCATTTTACAGATGGCAATCTGAGACATATAGCAATCAAAAGCTACACAATGCAAAGAGATTATAACACGGAGTCCTATTTTCTGGGATAAAAGAACTTCCACTGACTTTAATAAGCATTATTTGTATCACACAGTGGAAAAAAAAAAGAGCTTTCCATTTTCAGGGCCCTAAGCTTTACACTAAATCCTCCAGTAGTTTATACTGCCATTCGGGCAAATCTTCTTTAATTTATCAGCTACAACCAAACTAGACTGTTAGAGACACTTTAGACTGGTTTTATGTGTTACAGCGTAAATGAGGTGATCAACATGGGTTCCCTCTGGGGTCTGGGTATCCCACAGAGCTGAATTCCTAAGAAGTGAGTAATTGCAAGTTCCTTTCTGTCTGGTGGATCTAGGTGTGAGAAAAGGCAACTAAAGTGCTTTGTGATTCAGTTAGTGTGGGCAGATGTGTTCTGTAACCTTAATGAGCCAATTAAGGAAGCCTATGAAAAGGACAAGGGGGGGGTGGGGGGTGTGTGTCTAGCTGCATTTTTAAGGAAAAAGGGTGCTTGAGGGAAGATAGCAAGGCTTGAGTAGAGAACACGCTGAAGTTACACTAGGTAGGTATATACAGTAGGATTTTGTTCTGAACAGGGTTCACTTATTTTTAAAAAAGACTTTAAACCAATTTTTAATTTTGGAAGATGCAGCTGTGGTTGTTAACACTTAACTGTTTCATTTTGAAGGGGGAAGGGGAAGCAAGAATATTTAAAAACATTGGGAGATACTCTTTCTCACAATTTCCCTACTTAAGAGATGTGAACCCATAGTTTTCCTGCTTGTCCAAAAACATTAGTGTTTTTTAGTTTCTTTACAAGAAGAAGGGAAAAAAGAGAAAAAATAAAAGCTAAATCTGGTATATGGAAAAGATCTACTTCTGGGAAGGTGCAGAAGACACAAAGTATTGGAGATGTTGCTTATAAGTTTATTTCTACATTCTTCTGACACTTGGTCTGTAGGTTTTGGATGGTTTTTTGGTTGCTGGGTTTTGGTTTTCCAGGGAAAAGTTTCCCAGTGGATTATATCATATTTTGTGGACAGTTACAGTTCTTTGCTCTGTTTCACCCAGAAATATACATATATTTGGACCTGGGCTGTCATCAGAAAGTGTTTCATCCATTAAAAAAAACACACTTTGAGTTCTCTAGTAAACATATGCTTGCATAGTTCTTTAAAATTTCACATTCCACAGAAATAGTATGTCCTAAATAAATAAAGCATAATAATAGGATTTCTTGATTCACTGATGAAATGCAGCCACCCTTAGATGGAAGGGTAGATACTATTAGAGATACTGTTCAACAGTGCACAGCAGCACGGCTACTGCCAGCTGGAATTCAAGGTAGGCTGAATGTAAATACTTGTGTTGAAATTTGGTGGACACATTGCAAATTTACTATGCCTTTTGTGTTGTAGAAGCCATATTATGAAGGCCACCTGAAGATGGTATTAGAACTTCTTTCTTCTTATTGCTACAACAAAAAAAAAATGGTACTAATTCTTCTTATTCATAGCATAAACTGCCAAACACAAGCCAAAACAAGCTTCTTGCTGCAGCAGGTACACTCTGTTCTGCTTATCTTAGCAGAGGTGCATATCAGTTCAACAAATCGACCCTTGTAAGACTCCAGTTGCCTCCCACACCTTTGCAGACTAATAACAGCTACTTTACACCCTACCCTCTGTCTTGTCAGATGCAAACCATAGAATCATAGTATCATAGAATCATTTAGATGGGAAAAGACCTTTAAGAACATTGAGTCCAACCATAAAGCTAACACTGCCAAGTCCACCTCTAAACCGTGTCATTTAAGCACCACATCTGCACATCTTTTAAATACCTCCAGGGATGGTGACTCAACCAATTCCCTGGGCAGCCTGTTCCGATGTTTGACAACCCTTTGGTGAAGAAATTTTTCCTAATGTACAATCTAAACCTCCCCTGGTGCAATTTGAGACCATTTCCTCTTGTCCTATTGCTTGTTACTTGGGAGAAGAGACTGACCCCCACATTGTTACAACCTCCTTTCAGGTAGTTGTAGAGAGCAATACAGTCTCCCTTCAGCCATCTTTTCTCCAGGCAAAACAGCCACCGTTCCCTCAGCCACTCCTCATAAGAGTTGTTCTCTAGACCCCTCACCAGCTTTGCTGCCCTTCTCTGGACATGCTCCAGAATGTCAATGTCTTTCTTGTAGTGAAGGGCCCAAAACTGAACACAGTATTTGAGGTGCGGCCTCACCAGGCCTGAGTACAGCAGGACAATCACTTCCCTAGTCCTGCTGGCCACACTATTTCTGATACAAGCCAGGATGCCGTTGGTCTTCTTGGCCACCTGGGCACACTGCTGGCACGTATTCAGCCAGCTGTCAACCAACATCCCCAGGTCCTTTTCTGCCAGGCAGCATTCCAGCCACTCTTCCACAAGCCCACAGCGCTATATGGGGTTGTTTGTGACCCAAGTGCAGGACCCGACATTTGGCCTTGTTGAACCTCATACAACTGGCCTCAGCCCATCGATCCAGCCTGTCCAGATCTCTCTGTAGAGACATCCTACCTGCAAGCACATCGACACTCCCGCCCAACTTGGTGTCGTCTGCAAACTTACCAAGGGTGCACTCCATCCCCTCGTCCAGATCACTGATAAAGATATTAAACAGAATTGGCCCAAATACTGACCCCTGGGGAACATCAGATGTGACCAGCCACCAACTGGATTTAACTCCATTCACGACCACTCTTTGGGCCCGGCCATCCAGCCAGTTTTTTACCAGCTAAGTGTACGCTCTTCCAAGCCATGGTCAGCCAGTTTCTCCAGGAGAATGCTGTGGGAAATGGTGTCAAAGGCTTTACTTTGGTAGGTAGAAAACATCCACAGCCTTTCTCTCATCCACCAAGAAGGTCACATTGTCAGAGAAGGAGATCAGGTTAATCAAACAGGACCTGCCTTTCATAAACCCATGTTGACTGGGCCTGATCACCTGGTTGTCCTGTATGCGCCGCATGATGGCACTCAAGATGATCTGATCGATAACCTTCCCTGGCACCAAGGTCAGACTGACAGGCCTGTAGTTCTCCAGATCCTCCTTCTAGCCCTTTTTCTAGATCGGTGTCACATTTGCTAACTTCCAGTCAACTGGGACCTCCCTGGTTAGCCAGGACTGACGACAGATGATTGAAAGTGGCTTGATGAGCTCTTCTGCCAGCTCCCTCAGTACCCTTGGGCAGATCCCATCTGGCCCCATAGACTTGTGTGTGTCTAAGTACTGTAGCAGATCACTAACCATTTCCCCATGGGTTTGGGGGGCTTCATTCTGCTCCCTGTCCCTGATTTCCAGCTCAGGGGGCTGGGTACCCTTAGAACAACTGGTCTTATTATTAAAGACTGAGGCAAAGAAGGCATTAAGTACCTCAGCCATTTCCTATGTTTCCCCCTACATCCAGTAAAGGATGGAGATTCTCCTTAGTTCTCCTTTTGTTGTTAATGTATTTATAGAAACATTTTTAATTGTCTTTTATGGCAGTAGCCAGATTAAGTTCTAGTTGTGCTTTGGCTCTTCTAATTTTCTCCCTGCATAACCTCAGAACATCCTTGCAGCACTCCTGAGTTGCCTGCCCCTTCTTCCAAATGTCAAACTCTCTTTTTCTCTGAATTCCAGCCAAAGTTCTCTGTTCAGCCAGGCCCGTCTTCTTCACTGACAGCCCATTTTTTGGAACACAGGAATGTCCTGCTCCTGAGCCTTTAAGATTTCCTTCTTGAAGAATGTCCAGCTTTCCTGGACTCCGCTGCCCTTCAGGACTGCCTTCCAAGGGACTCTGTCAACCAGGCTCCTAAACAGGTCAAAGTCTACCCTCTGGAAGTCCAAGGTGGCAGTTCTGCTAACCTCCCTCCTTACTTCTCCAAGTATCAAAAACTCTATCGTTTCATGATTGTGGTGCCCAAGACAGCCTCCAACCACTACATCACCCACAAGTCCTTCTCTGTTCGTACACAACAGGTCCAGCAGGATACCTTCCCTAGTTGCATCCCTCACTAACTGTGTCAGGAAGTTATATTCCACACACTCCAGGAACCTCCTAGACCATTTCCTCTATGCTGTATCGTATTTCCACCAGACATCTGGTAGGTTGAAGTCCCCCATGAGAACAGGGGCTAGAGATTGTGAGACTTCTACCAGCTGCTTATAAAATATTTTGTCTGCTGCCTCATCCTGGTTGGGTGGTCTATAACAGACTCCCATCATGATATCTGCCATATTGGCCTTTCCCCTGATTTTTACCCACAAACACTCAACCCTATCATCACTATCATCAAGCTCTATATCAAGTTCTCTTTGCATAAGACCAAAGCAGAAAATTAAATTTACTAAGAGCAAACAAACTAAAGATTTTTACCAGAATAATGTTTGTTTGCTGGCACAAACTCTTCCCAGGCACTCTAGTTCACACATTCTCCCTATTACCATAGCTTTTTTTTCTTTCGCTTGTGCTGTTTCCCAGAGAACCCTTTTCTTCCACAGAAATTCTTGCATTAACAGCACTCAGTCACAACACTTAAGCAAAGAAATACTTTGCTACCATTGAATTACACTTGAGAAAGTTTTGAGAAGCTGAGCAGTGTTTAATATCAGTTGTCTTGTATAAGTGTTACCTAATAATGGCTGGTCACCTCACAGTCACATTCAAATCAGCTTAGACCAGTTAAAAAAAAAGAAAAAAGGCTTATTTACTAAACTAAATTAAAACCACACCCATCCACAACATTTTCTAAAGCTATAGGTAGCACTAATGAAGAAAAATGTTTAATATTCTGTTTTAAGATTGTATCTAAAAATTTCCATTCCTGATAGATTTACTTGAGCCTCTACTAGGTGTTTAATCTAAATGATATTAATTCAGCTTTCCTACACCTTACTAGTAAGACCACATGCCTACAGAGGCAGACTTGTTCAATTTCTATCGCAAATGTTTAGGAGCGCTCCTACCATTTGCGGCTCCCCAAGCAGGAGATTTAATCCACTAAATCCAAGGATTTTCCCTCTTTTGCTCTCAAAGTTCAGTGCTCACCTCCCTTTCCCTAATTCATCTTCATATTTTTCCAGTGTCAGATTGGCTCTTATCTAACTTACCAAATCAAATCTTTGGGGCTTACATGTCCCCTGTGGTCCAGCAAACTTATATACCAAATTTTCCTTCAGGCTCAACATCCCACTCAATGATGCTGCAATGAATGTCAAATCTTAAAAAGCTTTGGCTATTTTGGGTTCTCTCATGAAAATTTCAAATGATGGTGAATATGTGTCCTCACTCATCCACACTGATTGTCCCTTAAACTGGCATTTGTTGTCTGAAAGACCATTGCCCAGTATGCTAAAGTAAGGAAAAAAATACTTCTACACCTCTCTTCTACCCTATTCAAATTATGCCTGGATATAATTTCTTCTTTCTTCACAGAACAAAACAGCTTTGCTTATTTCGGCGCTTCTTGGTTTCTTATAGTCATTTGTATGTGAATTATCTTGTACAGTATTAGTCGAGTTTAATTTTCAAGATTGTTAGTAAATTCCTACATGAAAAGACATGTAAAAATGTATTTTTTCTTAGGAATGTTTATAAATACACTGTTAGTTATCTCTTTTTGTGTATGAGTGTTATTGTAATGTCATCACTGACAGCACCAATTAGAACCAGAGTTGCAGAAATTTGGTGCTAACCTGGACAGAAGATTCCAAAATTCTTTAGGAATTAAATATTTATGGAAAACATAGATTTGGAGAGATGTTGAAGCTTCCAGCAGCTTTTGTGATTCATAATGGCAGTTTATCTCATTTTAGTTTTAATTCTGAATTTCAAAGCTTTATCTTTCTGGGTTTTTTGGTTGGTATGCTTTTTGTTGGTTTGCTTTTGTTTTGTTTTCAGGTTTTTTTAATGGATTAGTTTTAAATATATTTCAATATGTGGACATACTATTTAATTAACATTTGGTAAACACTCATTAATTAATTAGGCTAGGGAAAAAAATTAACTCACTTTATAAAAAATAACTCTCACTCTAATTTCTTACTCAAGCTCAGGTTGATCATCTTGAAAGCACAATTATCACTCCTATTGTGTCATCATTTTACATCCATTATCTACTAATGGTAATAAACCAATTTTCATCCTTTTATATTTCTCTTCAGCTTCTGTTTTTCACTTTGTCTCTGCAGTTCCCAGCTGACTTAATTCAGGACCTGAAACAGATCGCAAATTAAACTGCATAACTTCAAAAATTACCATTGTTTACTCCATGAATGGCCCTGAAGCAATGCGGCTAATCAAACACTTGATTAAGCTTGATTTAAAGTAACTGTGTTCTGCAGTCCCTGGACACAGAATGCAATGTCCATTTCGTATGTTCCTTGCTTTAAGGATTGCCTTTAGTTCTCATTGAAAATCTGTTGGTTTAATGTATTTATGGTGACCACCACAGTTACTGTTCAAAAAAAAAAACCCATAAAGAAAATAACAAATGTTACATTCCTGTTAAAAAACATTGAGTTTCCAATATAGGGACTTTGTATAAGATTTTGAGAAATATACCAGATATTATGCCATTACTAGATTTTGGCAACAGTGTCCAGAGGAAAATGTTCTACCAAAATTTCTTGCTTTCATTGGTTTGATAACTCAATAGAATTAAAAATATTAATCAATAAAATCCAATACTTTCTTCAAGGATATTCTTTTTTTTTTTCTTCTGATACATGCATAAATTAAGACTGGGAGGATATATCAATATTAAAATATATGTATTTAGTAGGAAAAAATAATTTATATAATCGTTCATATAACAAAGATACTAAAATATATAAAAGTCTGCTAATAAGGATATTGTTGAAAGAATGTGGCTTTTGCTTTGTTTTCCTTGGGGTAGGGAAGAACCTTGGGAAGTTTCTTCAAATATTCTTATAAAAAGAAATTGATAAACAACGTGATTGATGAACACTACAATGTCAATGATCATGTCAATAGTTAGTTATGATCTATAAATGGTATGTTAGATACATGAACCAGTGGCTAAAGATGGAGAAAGAAACCTATATAGCATTTTCACTCCTTTACAATATATTTTAAATCAAGAATACTTATTTGAGGTGCTGGTTGGCCTCACCTTTCATTTGGAAAGCAGGGATTTCAGTATGGGAGTTCTACACTGTTCAGTCATGGAGTCCTCAAAACTCCTTCTCGTGCTGTTACCATACTTTGCCTTGAACAGCTTCTCCACTCATCTTTTTCTGTGATGCCTCTTCTGTTAGGATTCTCCCCACTGAGTTCCATCTTCTTTGAAAGCAACCTTCTGTCAATTTACAACCACACATTAAGAAAATATATTCATTATGCGTGGACCAAGCTGTATGGACATCACTCTTCATCGGTCACGTTCATACTGCTCTATGACGTCTTTTTAATGTCTACTATGAACTGGAAAACAAATTGCAGCTATTCTATGACATCCAAACAGATATATGTGAAAGCACATATGTATTGCCACAACAGACATATTTAGATTAATTTCCATAACATTTTAAAAATAATGCATCACAGTGATACAATATTTAGTAAAGATTTTTTAAACTAAAAACTAAGAATGATCAATAAAGAGGTGCTTGTATTTTAATTTGAAATGAGGCAAAATTTCAAATTACATTGTCTAATTTTCTGATATGCATAGGAACTGAATATAAGATAAATGGGCACATAGGTTTCAGTTTCTTTCCAGATTCTCATTGCTTCTTAAAACATAATGTGTGATTGAGAGGTCCCACAAAGAAATTTTCAGTGAACGATACCTCTATTCACTTAAAAGCATGCATTATCACTGATAAACATGCACTGAGTATTTCTTATGCTTTCCAGATACAGTTTTGATTCTGGATGTTTCTGTCTATTTTATAATATAAATATATTATATGCCAATAAATTCAAATTTTATTAAGGGCTTTTGTTAATATTCGGCAACATATTTGTCATTATAATTTTCTATAAAAACTGTTCAAGACTGCTTTAAGCCCGTACTAAAGAGATACAAAGGCTAAGTGGTCAGTTTTACAGATCAGAGCGTAGAGGCTCGTAAAAACTTAATAAAAACACAAGGACACAGCTTTTGAATTAAACTCTGATCTCTAAGGTGTCTTAATCACCAGAGTATTTTTTTCAGATTCAAGAATAATATCAAGTAACAATCCATATTGGAAAAAAAAAGGTTGAACATGTAAAAATTGATTCCTTTATATGGGATGTATAAAAATGAATGAAGTTACCTTTTGAAATAAGACAATAGGAAGGAGCTTGCGCTGATATTTTGCTTCTGGACTGCTAGCTCTTTATTCTAACATTCACTGGGTTCATTTATTTTGTGACTTGAGGCAAGTTACTTCTTTCGACTTTCCTCAATTTAGCTGTAGCGCTGAGTAACAAGACTGCAATGGAAAAACAGGTGCAGCATGTCCATTAGCATTTATGGATACGTAAAATAACAAAGTGTGAGTTAGAACGGCTATGTATTGTTTAAATGTGAAAGAGTTAAGCTAACAACTCCCTATGTTGATATATAAGCATTAAGGACTATGTGCTCAAATTAATGGCAGATGAGCTTGATGTCACTAAGGACCTATAGAAATTTTGAGCTCTTGCATAAAGGAAAAGACCAGGCAGGGATACATTTTCATGAGAGTTCTGGGAATCCAATGTAAGAATTTCCAAATTATGATATTTTATACTAATAGGAAAATTATTAGTGAATATTGAGAGAAGCTTTGTCTTTGCTTTGGAGCAGATAATTAGGCAATTAGAGCTGTTAAAAATTGACATAACACTAACCACAGAGGAACAGCATTCCAAATCTCAGAAGGAAACAGCAGAAAATATAAGGTATCTAAGAATGATTTTTAGTTACCTCTTTTGATATGAGCAGATTAGGTCTGTCTTCATACTTCGTGTATTAACTAATATTCTGAAATCCTACTCATGTATGCTGTCAATATAATGTAATAAAATATATGCTGCTGAGAAATAATTAATTCACTTTATGTTATAGTTGCAAAACTCTATGAAAGCTTGAATTTTCTGCTGGTTTGTTTTTTAATCTGTTGATTATTTTTTTTAATACTGTAGAGAAATTTTTCATCACTGGAGGTAAATGCCTCTTTGATTATACCTGAAGTAGAGACTTCAGCCAAGAATAACAACCTACGTAATATGTCTTACTCAATATATTAGCACGCTTTTTGACTCTGAGACTAGGTTTCGTGTATGGAGGTTGATGCTTAGGATGACATTTAGCACCTTGCTTGAAACAGAAAATCACTATTTTTATGAATGTAAGACTAGTAAGGCATCTATTTACCCTGAGTCAACCCACATAATGTTTTTGTATTGGGATATTCCATTTTCTTCTGAGTGGAGCATTATGATTTTTCCAGTGAAATCTCAGCCAGCTGTATACCATGTCAGGAAGCAGCGAAGGTTGTTTGCCCCACATGAGAAGGGGAGCTGGGGTCCAAGCAGGACAACAAGCAGCAACCTCGCAGGCTCAAAGTACCCCTGCGAGGGAAGGAGAGAAGGTTGGTGATGGCAACCACGTGCAGCTTAGAATAAGAACTGCTGGGCAACTCCAGTGAAATGAGTCCAGTCCAAAGGCAATCTGAGAAGGCAGCCTGTGGATCTGGGTCCAAACACACTGTGTTTCAGGTACCATTTTTCTACCTCTAAGTCAGACGTCACAGCTATGACACCTTCTTGATTTCCCTTTTGGAAGCGTCATACAGAGGACGTTAATCAGCCAGCTCCTGAAGCAGAATGTTTACTTAGTAGTAAGTCATGGAAAGTAAATACATAAATAAGTATTTTCTGTAACACAATCAATAGCTTGCTTACATGTTTAATTTCTACCCTTCCTTTCATTATTAGAGAAAAATTATCTTTGATTTCAGGATTCTTCTAATTCTACTCCAATTATTTTTTATTTTGGAGGACTAGGAGACCTAGGACTGAAGACTTTTTTTTTACCTACTGGTCAAGAAGACATTCTCAAAAAGGGTGTTTCTAATGATTGCTGCATTGTTTGTGAACTTGGACCAATTCATTTTCAAAGAATTGTATCTGATGTTCTGATGACTTTGACTTGGCAAGGATTTTCAAAGTATCTGAATAAGTGTGATTCTTGACTGCCTATGTTATTTTAAAACATCTACTGTGGAATCAAGTTCATACATATACTAACATATCACAGTACTCAATCAACAATGATATTCATAAGATATCACAAGTTATATATTGCATCTAGAGCTACCTACCTATCATGTATTCTCATCTATATTAAAACAGCCACTTTAAGCACCAAGTACTCACCTAACACCCACTTAGCAGAAGCGGGTTGTTGCAGTGTTGCATACTGTGTATTGTATAAAATTTAAGTGGATAAAATCCTATTTTTTGTTGTTGTGGTAGAAATTCAGTCCATCATTATCTCAGTGTGAGTGTGGTGGATATGTAATGCGTATATCAAATGTATAATGACTACCAACAGATGAAGATAACAATCACTGGTTAATCCTTAAAATTAAAGGGAATGGTTATTATGTACATTTATTCTCCCTCCAAAATGTAGGCCATTACCGTAAACAGTAATGACCACCTCTTTACCATTCCATAATCAATAACCAACTCTTTACCATTTTATTATCAATGTAAGCTACTTAATATGTACAGATCTACTAAAAATGATACATTAAATGGAGACCTGTGATTTCATAACTTAACTTTAAACAATATCCAAATCAGTCCATTGAAAATCAAAATGTTCACCTGACTTTTAAACCTCTGAAAATTTGAATATTCTAATAAAATCCCCGATAAGGGTGGCATGTGAAAGTCAGAGAGAAGTGCTGGACAGGTGCCAGTAAACATCCAGAGATACTGTGCTAACTAATTAGAGAACAAAAGTTTATGACCAGAAGTGTAAATGTGGTTTAGTCAGCATACATTTGAGGAGGAGTTGTACCCAGATACTGCTTGGAGTACAGGGCACATTATCAACATATTTCTGTGTTCCAGCAACAGTACTTAGAGGCATGCTTATCAGTTTAAAGCAGACACTTTTGGAGAGGACTAAATGCACAGATGTTTCTGTCAGCTAGATTATTAGAGTTATAATAAAACTAGTCTGTCAGTATTTAATAAGAAAGCATTTATTTCAAATTCATATCTTCAAATGCTACAAGTATGATCTAGCGAATCTTCATGAATCGTATCATATGGGTAGTTATGTGTGACTACTACCTTTTATGCCTAAAGTAACGCTGATGATGAAATTCAATGACTTGACACGGGCCACCCCAAAAGAACCACTATTGGAGCTGAAGAGATAACAAATAAGGTTCCTTGGCTTTGTTCATCCTTCAGTAACACATCTGTGCTTCCCTGTTTTTGCTGTTGTTGTTTTTACCCAAACGTAACTTAAAGCATGACTTTCTGTATAGCTGCTGATTGGCAGGCAGTGTTCTATATCCAAATATCTCCCTGGATTAAGTAAGAGCTGTAATATCTCTGAATGATAGTACTGCTACAGAGATACTGTGTTTTCCTTTTGTTGTAGTCTTGGACTGAGTTCTAGAAACTCGGTCTCTATCTCTGTCATAAGAAAGTAGAAATCCCAGAAAGGTTTCTTTAGTGTCTGATAGGTGTTGTCTGTGATCATGGCTAAAGGGAAGGAGCTTGCACAGCTCTTTATTAAACTCTGAAAATACCAAATTTTCAAAAGTACACAGAATCAAAATACAGTTTCCTCTGGTAAATGCTCATTTGGTTTGGAAGGGACTTCTGTCGGAACAAAGTGTAGAAGCACGTTCGGAAAAAAATATTCTTTCCTTGTATTGATTTATTTCATAAAGTCTGAGAACACAGAAGGCCTCACAAATGCCTTGATTCTGTTTAGTGAAATAAATAAGTCGCAACTGATGTTACAAATACTGGTGGAACTCACAAAAATAAAATAACATCGAAGAATCATAAATATGCCATCCAGCCAAGGATGGATATTTCTGGAATCATGTTGTGTGGGAATTGCCTCATCATAAAGCAGAATGGTTCCTTTTGGAACACTGCCCAGACATACCTAACTATATTAACTCCAACTAGATACTGCTGTATAAATGCAATGAGCAGTGGTAGTTAAGACAGGCCTCTGAGATATGTAAAGAGGTGTTTCCACACCAGCACCAAAGCTGACTTAAGGGAGAAAATTAGATATTAGGGTGCAACAAAGAAATAGCACTAAAAATGAGGGTGGGTTTTTTTGTTGGGTTTTTNTTTTTTTTTTTTTTTCAGAAATAAAAGCTTTGTCAAAAACATTACCTTCTGGGATTTATATCATAAAAAGGAGCAAGATTGTTTTGCCAACAATGCACATTTCAATGAATCTTCCAAAAGTTGCAAATGTAATTTAAAATATTAGGAATGTTTTGGAATTTGAATATCTTATTTTAAAGTAACATGTTATATTATTGGAAGGGAACAAAAAGACTATAGAGTAAATTTCATTTACAATTGTGATTTTTTTGTGTTAAGTCTGATTGAATACATCATTCTATTGTAAAGGTACTGAGGATAGAACTCAGTGCAAAAATCATTAATCTAACGCTTTTCTTCTAATAATGGAAATCTTTCACAGCAATTCTTTTCACAGGGTTTTCCTCAGGTGACGTTTAATGAAGTTTTACTTATCATAAGGAAAAGTGGTATTCTAACTGTACTTTATCTATGTTCCACTCTATATCCAGCTCTGATATAAATATACAAAATAAGTTCCTCTTCCTTCAGATACTGCCATTGATACAAAACTACACTTGTTGACTCAAATGAAGGAATACAAATCTAACCTTTTCAACACATTTTATTTTAGCAGGGTTTTTAACATAAATTCTCCTATTTCTCACTTGTCATATAGAAAAAGCATTATTCCATAAAAAGACTGAATAACAACAGTAAACAGACAACAATTTTGTTCCATTCATCTTAGCTGTACTTAGTTTTAACATTTTTTTCATAATTGTCTCTGAAGGTCAGAACACAAACAAAACGATGAGTAAAACCAAATGTTTCTATTTTTATGTGAACAGCTTATATTGTTAATTTTTATTCTTTTTAGATGTGTTATACTGTATCACTATGAAAGACAGAAAATTCCTTCAACAGTTATAAACTTTAGTAAAGCAGTAGATCTATTTTTTTTTTACAACACATTCCACACCTATTGCAAATATGACAAATTCTTCACTTAAATTGATTTATTGGATACAGTATTCTGACATCTAGGAAGGACTGAGATGATTATTTGTATGATTGATTTATTAATCATGTCATACATTTCCATGATACATAGACTGAATTTTTAGCACCTTAATCTAAAATAGAAAGGACACATCAAAAGAAGAGAACATACTGTATAACTATTCATGTGTGTGAAGAAAAATTATTTGTGAAAGTATTTCTTCATCAGAAAAGAGACTGTTCCAAGGATAGAAGCAAAAGGTTTATTAGAGCATAAGCAAAGGTCTGAATCTGAAAGCTGAAATTAGTAGAAAACTCTTGAGAATTGTGAAAAGTAAAAGATGCGGGGAAAGCATAATATGTAGGGGAAATAAATGCAAAAAGAGTGGAGGGATAGTTTTATTTATGTCCTTGATGATCAACAACCTTGAAAGACTCAAGGTAAGAAACAAATTTAATGGAGGATGTGGGAGTGACATATAGCAAGTCCACATATAGCAATAATGAATGGCAAAACCCCTCCAAAAGAGGAAAACAAAGTATTCATGTGGAAACTGAAAGTACAGTTGTATTCTCTTTTTTAGACTCTCAAACAAAAGACATTCTTTGGGACCAATACCTCTGGTATGCTTTAGCTTAACTATAAGCTACAGTATTTCTGGCCAATTTATTTGGTAATCAAAAATGTATGTACAAACCACAAACAAGTATATCTACTGCACTGCCAACCGTTATTAATACCAGCCACTACTTGCACATTGTATTTTGCCATACACTTACAAAAGCTTTGCATGGCTAATTGTCTCATCACCAGCCACGCCAACGGCCAGGAGGAAAAACCAATTAAAGGAACTTATTTCATCTGTCAAACACTGCATGCCAATATATAATAATGTGATGTGGTGAGAAGTTACACTACTCAGATAATACTTAAGCATACCTCTGCAACTTAGGAAAATAAAATAGAAAAAGCACAAAAAGCGAGTGGCTTGTCACTAGAGAACAGGTTCACTGCCCTCAAAGCTGAGGAAGACCCGGGTGTACTTTCAAGTGAGGTATCTAGGCCAACTGACCCTGACCCATGCAAACCATCAGGAGGAAGCGGCAAGTGACAGTAGCGGGTGACTCCCTGCTGCAAGACACAGAGTAACCCATCTGCCAACCTGACCTGTTGTCTAAAGAAGTTTGCTGCTTATGGGTGTGTGGACCTAAAGATGTTGTGGAGAGACTGCTGTGTGTCCAACCCTCTGACTATTACTCCCATATGTTATTCCCTGTGGGCAACAATGAGGCAAGCTGGAGAGTACCAATAGTGACTACAGAGCTCTGGGGCCTTGGTGGTGGTCTCAATCCTGTCTGCTAGTGAGGGTAAAGGGTGCAAAGAGGAGGGGGCTGATACTGTATGCCAACAATTGATTGCAGAGCTGATGTCAGGCAGAGCTCAGCTTCTATGAGTCTGGCCCTATTTGAGAATCAGCAGCTGTTTGGGATAGATGGGATGCACCTCACTAAGCAGAGCAAAAGTATCTTTGCCAGAAGGATGGCTGACCTGATAAGAGCTTTAAACTAGGAATAAAAAGGGAGAGAGAGAGTTACCAGTGAGGGAGTGATGGGCAGGACTCATAAGCAAAGGGCCTGGGGTNAGTATCTTTGCCAGAAGGATGGCTGACCTGATAAGAGCTTTAAACTAGGAATAAAAAGGGAGAGGAGAGAGTTACCAGGGCCCTGTGAGGGAGTGATGGGCAGGACTCATAAACAAAGGGCCTGGGGTGATGATGAGCACAAAAGGGAATAGAAAATCAACAAAATAGGGCTTAAGCATGCTAACCACAAGCATCGAGATCTAAGAAAGGAATGCCTACAAGACATCATTATGGAAAAAGCCCAACAGACCCTTTATGGGAAAACAGCATGTTGGGGTGCCTCTCTGAAGTGTCAGTGCAGTAATGTATGAAGCATGGGCAATAAACTTGAGGAACTAGTGATCTATGTGTCGTGGTTTAGGCCAAATCGGCTACTGGGAACCTGGGGGACCCCAGATGGGACCAACAGATGCTCCCCTCTACCCCTCTTCTAAGAGAGAGGCAGAGGAGGAAGAAGAGACTTATGAGTTTAGAAGGAACTAAACTACTTTAATGAAATATTAATATTAAAATAAAAAGAAAATAATGAGAAATATATACAAAACCGTATCAAGCTCCTGAGACGACAATCACAACACCAGCTGGCACTGGGCCAGTCCCAGGCTGGACTCAGTGACAGACGGGAACTGGATTCCGGATCTGGATTCAGGACCGGGATCACAAGCAGATGAAAAGAGTCCTCCTCAGACGTCGGCCATTGAAGGAAGAGAGCTGACCCTTTGATCCATCAGCTTTTATACTGAGCATGATGCAGATGGGATGGAATACCCTGTTGGTCAGTTTGGGGTCACCTGTCCTGTCCGCTCCTCCCTGCAGGTGGGACCCCACTATACTTTTCCACTTCTGACCTTCCAACGGGGCAAACAACAAAGTTAGTTGGCCTTGGCTGTTATAGCAATAAGTATAAGCAAGAGCCTGTCTGCATACCATGCCTGGGCATCAGATATAAACATAGGTCTTATCACTCTGAGAAAGTGAACATTGGCTGCACAATATGCTGTTAATTTCAGTAGTTAGAAGAGGCCCAGCTAAAAAGTAAAGTTACTGAACAAAATTGATTCTGTTTTACATCAAACCAGGACACTATGCACAGTTGCAGGTCTATGATCTTGTTGGGATCATGGAGACTTGTTGGGATAACTTACATTACCAAAGTGCTACAATGGAGGGATACAAGATCTTTAGGAAGGATGGGCTGGGAAGACGAGGTGGTAGAGTTGCCATTTATGTGAGAGAGTACCTGGGATGCATTGGAGCGCTGGATGAGTGGTAAGTCAGCCGAGAGCTTATGGATGAGGATTAAAGAGCAAAACAGTATGGGTGACATTGTAATCAGTGTCTGTTATAGACTGCCTGACCAGGAAGTACAAGCAGATGAGGCTTTCTAAAGACAGATGGAAGTTGCCTCACATTCGCAGACTCTGGTACTTACATGGGACATCAATCACCTTAATATCTGCTGGAAAATAAAGCAGGGAATAATGTCCTCTCCAGGACACACCTGGAGAGCATTGATGACAGCTTTCTAACCCAAGTGATAGAGGAACCAACAAGGAGAAAAGCTCTACTGGACTGCATACTTACCAGTATGGAAGAGCTCACTGGGGATGTGAAAGCCAAAGGCAACCTTGGATACAGTGACCATTATATGTTGGAGTTCTGGATCATGAGAGGAGGGAGTAGGGCAAAAAGACAGATCATGACCCTGGACTTCAACAAAGCAGACTTTGGCTTCTCCAAAGATCTACCTGAAAGAGTCCTATGGGATAAAATGAAAGAAGCGGCAGGGGTCCAAGAAAGCTAGTTGATATTTAAGGATCGCCTCCTCCAAGCTCAAGGGAAATCCACCGCAATGAGCCGGAAGTCAGGCAAAAATGCCAAGAATCCTGCATGGATGAGTAAGAGCTCCTGGCAAAACTCAGGCATAAAAAGGGACTATACAGAAGGCAGAAGCATGGACAGGTAACCTGGGAGGAATACAGAGACAGTGGCCAAGCATGACAAGATTAATTTAGGAAACTCAAAGCTCACCTGGGGTTGAATGTAGTAAGGGATGTCAGAAAAAAAAACAAAAAAAAACAAGAAGGGTTTCTATAAGTACATAAGTGGCAAAAGAAAGACTAGGAAAAATGTGGCCTGACTGCTGAATGGGCAGAGGCCCCAGTGACGCAGGACATGGAAAAGGCTGAGGTACTGAATTCCTTCTTCACCACAGTCTTCTGTAGAAAGACCAGACTCCAGGATTCACAGGCCCCAGAGACCAAGGGGAAAGGTTAGAGCAAACAGGAGTTACTTCAGGATCAGGTTAGAGAACACTTAATCAAACTGGACATACGTAAGTCTATGGCCCTGATGGGATGAACCAATGAGTGCAGGGGGAGCTGGCTGATGTCATCACAAGGTCACTCTTAATCATCTTTGATCATGGTGACTGGGAGAAGTGCCTGAAGATTGGAGAAATGCAAATGTCACTCCTATCTTCAAGAGAGGCAAGAAGGAGGACCCAGGGAACTACAGGACAGTCATCCTCACCTTGATCCCTATGGAAGGTGATGGAGAACTAATCCTAGAAACAATTTCATAGCACATGAAGCACAAGAAAGTCATCAGGAGCAGTCATCATGGCTTCACCAAGGGGAAGTCATGCCTAACCAACCTGAGAACCTTCAACAATGAAATGTCTGGCTTTGTAGATGTCGGGGAGCAATGAGTATTGTCTACCTAGACTTCAGTAAGGCTTTTGACACTGTCTCCTAGAAGATCCTCATAGACAACCTGTTGATATATGGGCTAGATTGAAAATGAATGACTGGGCCCAGAGGGTGGTGTTCAGTGGCACAAAGTCTAGTTGTAGTCCTGTAATTAGCAGAGTAGACCAGAAGTCAATACTAAGTCCAATTCAGTTCAATATCTTCCTTAGTAACCTAGATGATGGGCCAGAGTGTACCTTCAGCAGGTTTGCTGCTGACACTAAACTGGGAGGAGTGGCTGATATGTCAGAGTGCTGTGCTGTCATCCAGAAGGACCTCAACAGACTGGAGAAATTGGCTGTCAGGAACCTTATGCCATTCCATATGGGGAAGTGCAGAGTCCCACACCTGGGAGAAAAAAACCATGCATCAGTACCTGCTGTAGGCCAGCTAGCTGGAAAGCAGCTTTGCCCAAGAGGCTGTTGGGGTCCTGGTGAACAGCAAGTTGACCGTGAGCCACTGATGTGCCCCTCTGGCAAGGAAGCCTAATGTTTTCCTGGGCTGCATTAGACAAAATATTGCCAGCAGGTGGAGGAAGGTGATTCTTGCCCTCCACTCAGCATTGGTGAGGCCATAACTTACTATTCTGGACTCCTCAGTACAAGAGAGATATGGAGGGACTGGAGCATCTCTCCTATGAGGAAAGGTTGAAAGAGCTGGGACTGTTCAGCCTAGAGAAGAGAAGGCTTGGTGGGGGATCTCATAAATCTTTGCAAATACCTGAAGGGAGTGTGCAAAGAAGACAGAGCTAGGCTCTTTTCAGTGGTGCTCAGAGACAGGACAAGGCAATGGGCACAAACTGAAACACAGGAGGTTCTGTCTAAACATCAGGAAACACGTTTTGACTGTGAGAGTGACCAAGCCCTGGCACAGGTTGCCCAGGGAGGCTGTAGAATCTCCATCCTTGGAGATATTCAAAAGCCATCTGGACACAGTTCTGGGCAATCTGCTGTTAGGTAGCCCTGCTTGAGCATGGGGGTTGGACAACATGACATACAGAGATGCCTTCCAACCTGAGCCGTTCTGTGATTCTGTAATTCTGTAAACACATTTTGAGTGACAGATTTTGCAAGTTGTTAATTTATATTGAAGAGAGGAAAAAATATAAGCAGGTATAAATTAATCAAAAATATGAAGTAGATTTCTTCATAAATCAATAAAGTACTGTTAATTATTAGCCAATAAATACATTTTATTTCTGAATGTCTGTGTGGTCAGATCTCCTTTAAAGTCTCTTGACTGTTGTGTTTGGTACAATACATCAGAAAAACAGTATGTAGTACATTTTAGGTGTTGTACCAAGTATGATACATGTATTGATTTCAAAATGTCATGCATCTGGGTCTCTCAACTACAGTAATAGAGTCACAATAGATCTAGGATTATTTGTAATTCAAAATATTATCAATGTATAGCATGTGAGAAACAGGCCTGTATGTTTGATAAATGACTTACAGAACTTATACAGAACTCTATACACCACTTTCTTCTGTCTTTGTCCTGTCAGCACTTAGCTTTCATGCTCTGGATAGCTGAAATCTAAATGAGAAGGTATTTCAATGGTCTTGAATGCATGTCCTGCCAGACCCCCTCCTGCGTGCTCTCTCTCTGCTAGTAACAGATAGGCATGAAGATAGTACACAAACAGGAAACATTCCTATCTCTCTCTTTCTTTGACCTAAGTAAGAGGCCTGTAGTTCTTTGGACCTTGTTCCTACATCTCCTGAGTTACAATATTTTCCATTGTGGGCTGTATCTTTAGTATAGCACTTGCACATGTAGTATCTGATTGCCAAGTTTCTCTGCAGAATCCTCATTCAGATCCTTCCTTATGATTCATGCCTGCATATCCACAAGCTATAGCGCTGTTGTAATTATCCAGGTTGAGCCCTAGGATTTCTAGGGACAGGTGTTAGTGTTCAACTACCCTCAGCCACGCTAATGTTTACATTGTGGAGAAATGTAGGAAAATTTGCCAGTTGTTCCAGAATTCAGTGTAGACCCACAGACAAATCTTCACTGAAATGTTTCCACTGTCTCTGTACGAAACCTTCGCCAAGTTTACAGTTTCCAAAAGCAAAGTTTTTGATAACTGCTACTTCCAAGAAATTTTATCACAATTTCCCTCTTCAGTTAAGCTTTGCACTTAACATTTGTGTAACTACAATCTCAAAATTGTAACACATCAATGCTAATTCAGCTTATGAAATTTTTTTTTCAATGCTTGACATGACTTATGGCTTTCCAGAGACAGCAATCTTTTTTTTTTTTTCTTAAATCTTTTTTTTTTTAATCTAAACTAGGTTGCTTGTCCCAGAACTAAGATATTTTACTGTAAAAGATATCTTACTCCTTCTATGGTGGAGTGACTACATCAGTGGACAAGGGAAGAGCTGTGGATGTCATCTATCTGGACTTCTGTAAGGTCTTTGACATAGTCCCCCACAACATCCTTCTTTCTGAATTGTGGAGAGACAGATTTGATGGGTGGATTGTTTGGTGGATGAAGAATTGGTTGGATGGTTGCATCCAGAGGGTAGTGGTCAACTGCTCAATGTCCAGATGGAGATGAGTAACAAGTCGTGTCCCTCAGGGGTCTCTACTGGGACAAGTACTGCTTAATATCTTCATCAATGACATAGACAATGGGATCGAGCGCATCCTCAGCAAGTTTGCAGACGACACCATGCTGAGTGGTGCAGTTGATATGCCTGAGGGACAGTATGCCACCCAGAGGGACCTGGACAAGCTTGAGAAGCAGGCCCTTGTGAACATCATGAGGTTCAACAAGGCCAAATGCAAGGTCCTGCACATGGGTTGGGGCAATCCCCAATATCAGTACAAGCTGGGGGATGAAGGGATTGAGAACAGCCCTACAGAGAAGAACTTGGGGGCACTGGCAGATGAAAAGCTGGACATGTGCCTACAATGTGCGCTCACAGCCCAGAAGGCCAAATGCATCCTGGGCTGCATCAAAAGAAATGTAACCAGCAGGTCGAGGGAGGTGATTCTGCCTCTTGACTCTGCTCTGGTGACACCCCACCTGGAGTCCTGTGTCCAGCTCTGGAGTCCTCAGCACGGGAAAGACATGGACCAGTTGGAGCGGGTCCAGAAGAGGGCTGCAAAATTTATCAGAAGGATGGAACACCTCTCCTATGAAGACAGGCTGAGAGAGTTGGGGCTGTTCAGCCTGGAGAAGAAAAGGCTCCAGGGACACCTTATTGTGGCCTTTCAGTAATTAAAGGGGGCTTATAAGAACAATGGGGACAAATTTTAGCAGGGTCTGTTGCTATAGGACAAGGTATAATGGTTTTAATCTAAAAGAGGGTAGATTTAGGCTAGATATAAGGAATAAATTCTTTACTCTGAGAGTGGTGAAATGCTGGAACAAGTTTCCCAGAGAGGTGGCAGATGCCCCATCCCTAGAAACTTTCAAGGTCAGGTTGGACGGGGCTCTGAGCAACCTGATCTAGTTGAAGCTGTCCCTGTTCATTGCAGGGAGGTTGGACTAGATGAGTTTTAAACATCCCTTACAACCAAAACTATTCTATGAAAAGAGAAAGGCAGTGTCTTCTTTTCCCCCTTTCCCTTCAGTCTAGCTATTATGTCACTCATTGTGTCTATCTAGAGTAACAACAAATTCACTTCAAACTACAGCAAGAATGGGTGCCTCTCTGTCTTGCTGTTATCGATGCCTGTTAGAGGCAGGGGATTGGATTCAGTTGCCTAACTAAAGGCACCTGGTGCCATTTTAAAAGTCCTATGGAATCCCACGTCACCTTCATCTACTGCTTTAGAAAGGAGAAAGTCTTTTGTAGGTCTTCTGTGTCACAAACATCAGCTACATGCACATGTCCCAGATACTTTACAGCTTCCAAAATACCCCTTGACGTGTGTATTTACACAATTAAATACCACCCAATGAGTCATACTTGTGACACAGTAGCAGATCCTATTAATGAGATTTGCTTTTATGGGACTCTTGCAAAACCCTGATTTCGTTGCAGGTAGTGTTACAGACCATTTCACCTTCAGTTAAACAAAATTTAGAATGACAAGCCTTGTTTCACTGGTATTAGTGTGTAATTCAACAAAGCTAAAAAATATGTACCTGACTCCCCAGCATTTTTCAATCAAGGTTTTTTATTATTTTCACACTATTTTCTTCTAACTTATTGAATTGAATGTGATGGTGGCTAGTGAACGCATGTCTAAATCTGTACGTCCTTGTAAAATGCTTGAACCTAAACTTCCTAAACTTCTCTGCCCTTTTCAGACTTTATTCACTTCAGTGTAGCACTCCAAAAAAACCCCCCCAAAAAAACAAAACAAAAAAAACCCCAACACCACACCCCCACCCACCCTCGATTTAGTATGTAGAATCTCATGTATAATTCTAATATCCTTCAGTAAAGTTCTTTTAGGAGGGTGAAAATGAACCTGGGAAACAGGTATACTTTCCTTCCAGTTAATGAAAACAAAGCTATACTATTCTGTTGTAAGCTGACATTTTTGACTTGGTCTCTGCTGATGACATGTATACAAAATCATCTAAGTACCACTTAAAATATTTCTACCATTCACTTGATTTTTTTAATTGCTAAAGTGACCTCCATGTGGCTCGTTTTATATATTTTAGTCACTTATGCTGGTCTTTTTCACTAAAACCTCATTTGAGTTGCTTTTGAAGGTAGACAATACGATCTCTCAGCCACCCATCTGGCACTCTCAATGTTTGTCTGAAGGAGGAAAATTTTTTTCTTGAAAATCATATTAATATACACTATAATTTGTTCAAGAATTTTCTTTACTGCATACTTTTCGAGCATTTTGAGAGTTTGTTCAAAGTCACTGTGTCTCTCCTAAATTTTTGTATCATTTGTCTTTTGAAACTAATTGCTTGATATTCAATAGATTAATGAAATCTAGTTTTCTATGAACTTATGTCCTTTGCTTCTCTGCCTGTTCCCTTTCCACCCACAACCATGACACTCAGCAGGAGAAAACATGTGCTAATCCAGACTACAAATCTGCAGACTGTTGCTGCCAAATGAAAGGTTGAGGACTGACAAGGTACTAAAAATGAACTGACCTTGCACCTGTTGGTTGTCACCTTGTTTCATGGCTGAAGAGTTCTCCGCCAACTGTGAATCATAGATGCTTGTCAGTCTAACACATCTATCAGCGTATTTTTTAAATTAGATTAAACAGTAATTCTAGACGGAGCAAAACATGACCTTTATTAGTCATATCTTTCACTTGCAGATCTTGTTTTGAGGCCTAAGAAATTTCAGGAGTGTCAACCTTCTCCAAGCACAAGCAGATATTGCTGCTAAGGCATTCACGGTATTTCTGGCCCCTCTCTCCCAGCTTTGTATCATCAAAATATTGCAGTGTTGTCCTGTGACTTGGGTGATAAAAAAGCCACTTCCCTTATTTCCACAATAAATCACAATTATATAAACCACAATTATATCTAGATTTAACGACTGCAAAAGTTACTATTTGACCGTTTTAAATAAGGCCATGTCGATCAGGAACTG
This sequence comes from Anarhynchus alexandrinus, assembly GCA_008711295.1. Lineage (NCBI taxonomy): Eukaryota > Metazoa > Chordata > Aves > Charadriiformes > Charadriidae > Anarhynchus > Anarhynchus alexandrinus. The sequence continues at coordinate 1,047,098 of VUYV01000018.1, read as the reverse complement.
GCTTAGATGAGAACTCTTCTCTGTAAAACAACTAGATCTTCTATTAAAAAAAAAAAGAAAAAAAAAAGCAATAATTTCTCAAACCAGGCAGCTGTTTAAAACATTCATATGTGGATATCTGTTTCTTAACCATAGCAAGAATTCTTCTTATCGGAGCTACATATTTGTCTACTTGCTATAATGTGCTTCATGCCTCAAGAACAAACCACTCATATTTCCTTGATTTGAGAGCTCTCCCACCAGTATCACCAGCAGGGGAAACCCACCAAAGCTCTCACATATAGGCTAAATGAGGAACATTCTATATGTTACCTGAAATGTCTGATTCTGTCAGCATATATTCTGCCATATCCTTCCTTGATGGTATGGCCCCTGTGTGTTCTGTAAACTTACAGAAGGTAGTCTCACGGACTGTTTTAGTGACAGTTTAGTCAATAATTGAAGTTCTGACTGAAAGGGGTCACATACAATGACTGAAAACATTTGCCAGAGCAAACTCAATAGAGCTATTGACCCTGTAGTGATGGATCAGGAAAAACAGCACTTGCTGGTTTTGGAGCTCCATAGGATACCCAAAGGCAATACTTGGATTTTTCACTCCCACTGCAGAATTACCTTATCTCCTTTTCATGTTCTATCATGGACGATGACATCCTGAAATCACGTTCCTGAGATGCTGGGCATGGCCAGCCAGTGAGACTTGTAACAAAAAACCCAGAAAGTAATAGAAGTAGGAATACAAAGGGGAAAAGTCTTGGAAAATATAAGGACCAGATGATAATTTTATTGTCACCTGAGTACTAGGCAGTGGCATGGCTCTCCCATTTCTCACTTAGGCCAGAAACTGAACCTGCAGTATGTGGAAGAGGGATAGGCACATTGACTGAGTGTGAAGATGGTTGGAGAAATTTACAAAGCCAAGTACATGTTTTCTGATGAAGTGTTCTGTAAAGGAGCTCTACTCAAGATACAATCAAATTATTCTGGGAACTGAATGTTCCAGAGACTGAGTCGGGGAGTTTTCCATCAATATGATGGAAAGAGAGAAGGCCCTCTATCTGCAATGAAGAAGAGAGAGATGGAGAAATGTGTTTTGAAGGGGAAAGACGATTTGGGAGAGGAGGTTCATGGAGAGCTGTGGAATGAAATGAAGAAACAGATGTGAAAAATACAAGTGGTATGGACTTCACAGTCCACAGTGTACGTGGATAGTGTCAGATAGAGCCGTCCCTTCACAGGAGCCACAGCAGCACTGCAAACAACTTTATTTTGGGACTGCTCAGGGGTCCTTTCTTGCACAGCTTGTGAATGACACAGCTTTCCGTGGTGATCCTGCTGATATCTGTGCTGGTTATATACATTTATGTTGATAACAAAACAGTCTCCTAGGTGTTAGGTTATGTGATAAAAGTTTGATCCCTGTGCACACAGAGGCACATGGGCAGCGGGGGGGACCCCAGTCATGTGGAGTTATGGATCCACAGCAGCCTCACCTCTATCAGGCTACCAGATTTGGCAGCTCCTAACACTGAGAATCTGCAGCTGACTTTTATATGACCAATTATTAATTTAATTGTAACAACTGAGGATGCACATAAACTACTTGTGGGGATAGTAAGGCCGAGTATGGCAAGGTGATAGGACAAAGCATTATCACCAGTGATACAAATAATTAGGCACCTTCTAATCCCGAATTTTTATGCCATTTTGTAGAATATTGTCCTCAAATGTAAACACTGTACTTTTGAAACAACTGTCAATCCCAAAGACATTTTAGCCAGCACTGGAAAGAACAAATGGCCTCTACTGACTGACAAAATACTGGATCCCAGTAGAATACAGCCTATGAAACCATTTAAAATAAAAATAATTACAGGCCTGCTCCTGTATGTAATGTATCGATGGATTTAAGGTGGATTTACTGAGGCTAAACTGCTGTTTCACAAACCTGTAAATGTCTAGTGAGTCTGGATTTCAGCAGACACTGATTACACTTTCCAAAGCTGCAATAAGGTACCAGAAACAAGTATGCTGCTGTTCTCAAGCCAGTTCTAGCTCTGACACCTGACCTCATGTGGCTTTCTGTATCCTGAAATTAGATGTAGGTTGTTGCTCATCTCACCTTGGTCAAAAGCAAGTGAAGGCTTTGATACATGACCTGAATTATAAAGACATATCAGGTCTAAGCTGGGTGACTTGGCAAAGTTGCTACTAAAAAGTTGAAGAATAGCGAAGTATTCCTTTGTATGATGGCAATACCAATCACAGCTGGTAAAGGAAGACCACGATAAGCAAGGCAAAAAAAAAAAAGAATGAGAAGCTGTTATTTACCAGATTTACTTTCTTCTCTGGAGCTCCCTTTTTGCTTCTTCATCTTTTCTCAACCTTGTAAGGTTTTCCAAGGACACTGTTGTATGGGGCCCTTTTTGAAGGGTGGCACGTCAGAGTCAAAGGCATAAATGAAGAAGAAGGGGGTGCAAGACGGACTCCTTAGCACTGCCACAAACTTCTGTGAAGTAAGTCTTGAGCTCAGCAATGACACATTTTCCACACATCCCGTTTTGTTGCTGTTGTTGTTTTTTACTAGGGCAGTGGGAAAGCCGCTTGTAATGTGGACATGACTGAGTACTTCAGCACAAGGAAGCAGTTTTGGGGAGCATATGGGCAAGGTCATGAGATTTCTTAATGTCGTAGTCTGTGATATTCAGCAGTGAAGTTTGCTAAAAGTTGGCAGTTTCACAAGCTATGAATAAGAAATTCCACTTGCCCACACTGCCACAATATCTGAACAGCCTGTTCTATATATTTCTTCAGTCCTTTGTACTACCAGATGCCATACATACATTATTTTTGTAAAAAGGCATTCTTTTTATAGAGGTGTTTCCCATATCCTGGCAGAGTTAATTGCAATACAACATTCATCATTTATTTAGAACTTGGTTTTCTGTATTTGTATACCTTTTATGTGTGTTTGTTGCTGGTTTATTTTAAAGTGTGATAAAGTCTGGAATTTTTTTCTTTCTTCATCATGTTGGTTTTAGTACTTTTATTTCTGTATGTATGTAGTTAACATGAGGTTTAATATATTTTCTTTTGTTATAGTTATAACAGACAATATATGTATCAGCAAAACTAAAATGGGTTCCAGTGAAAAGATCTTCTAAATAATACGATATGGTAAAATTATTTAAATATACTGGAAATAGGACATACTTACCAACTTTTTAATTAAATGCTCCAAAATGGAAGATCCTCTGGCTTAACAGATAATGTATTTTTTAATACCTTCTTTTGACTCATTTAACCAGATTTGTTACTCTTACAAAATGGTTTAATTTTATCCTTCCTGTGTTGAAGTAAATGTACATTTTCCACCATGCTGTCTAAACTGAGTCAATAGAATTTTTATAGATCTGTTTTAAGTAGCTTGCTTTTGCCTTTCTGCAGCTTTTTCTGCAAAGGTATTTATTTCCCCATATACGTACAGAACAGTTTGAATTAATGTTTGCCTTCTACTGCACATGGTTTGATTACTAAAGGACTCAAGTGTAAAGCTAAGTAGTTGAACTTGGGAAGACCAAGTTTCTCATATTTTGTTCTCCCACTAGAAAGCTGGTCTTCATCTTTGTTTCTCTATAAACTGTTTTATTCATGGATGTCTCTCACACATTAATGTCATATATGTTACTTATAACTACTTAAATTAATATTAATTTATTGTCAGGAATATAATTTAGGCTAGCAACATCCATTTTCACTTAATATCTGTGTCATTACTATAGAATTAACTCAACAAAAGCCATATGGACAATGCACAAGTATTTGGTATAAAAACATTAATCTTTGTAACAATTTTCTAACATTCAAATTCATACAGCTATTTTAATGTAATTTTCCTGGAATACATGTGTTAAACAGTATCATCAACTTGAGTTTTATAGGGAAGGGGGTTTAATATTAAAAATATTAATATACTAATTATCAATTTTGCAGTTAATGATTTGATACATAGGGAAGAAAGAGAAGTCTTTCCTCTTTTTCATGTGACTATTTTTCTATTTAAACAATTAAAATTGTAGCATTGATAAAATGCTATAATTTATTTTTGTAGTTAAAACCTCAAAATAACTGAAGTTAAAGGCCTTTTGCTTTTTTCCATTACCTTAAAGCACAATTTATCTGTATTCCTAACTTAGCAATATTACCCAAGCAGTAGATCAGAAATACTAAATAAGAATGCTACTGGTATCTCCTGCCTGAAACAACAGCTATTTTTTTAAGTTGGGAGCTTCTTTTTCTTCCCGTCTGTTGCTGAGAAGATGTGCTAGATACTCTTATCCTTCATTCTTACTACTCAAAATAAGAGCATGAAGACAAGGTGAAAAAGATGAAATAGCTTGTTTCAGTTTTCAGAGAGGGCATATATGGTCACTGTCAGCCTAATAACTGTGGACCACCCAAATGGATACACCTGAATTTGTGGAATTTTAGCCCTAGCAACTGGTTAGCCCTCTTTCTCCCCTCCCCCCCCTCCCAACAAACTTCAATAAAAAACACACAAAAAAAGTCATCTCCCTTTATAGCCCAGGTGAGGAAACAATTTTTGCATTCCATTGGTTCCAAAATTATTACAATTCTTCCTTCATCCTCATTCAGTCATTCAAGCTATGGGATTTCATACCCATTCTACACATTGTTTGGCAGCTTTCTTTGTAACAGATCATAACATAATGTGGTCAGGCTAGACCTTGAAACTTCTATTCAGGGTTTCCCAAGGTCCTTTATAATTTCCAAACAGCCTTCAAATTTCTTTCTAGCTTGTGGGTGCCCCTGACTTGAACATTTATTGCTGTTAGAATAATGTGACAGAAAAGGAAGAATCAAAGGCTTAGTATAAGTTCTGATTTTAATTAAACTTACTCTTACAGCACTAGATTTACAGCTTTTTGGAAATTGTCTATATGGAATTCATTGCCTGCCCATCTATACATTATCTAATCTGATAACATTTTCCTGTAAAAGCATAGTTCTTCAGTGTTTCAAGCTATGGAAATATTTCTCTCTCAGTTTTGGTGGGGTTTTTTTGTTGTTTTGTTTGGGTTTTTTATAATTTATTTAAGTATAATGTTACAAGACTGAGCAAGACACCCATTTGTGACCCTTATTCTTAAACTCCCAGTTCAAATAGTGAAATTTTCCAGAACACCTGTCTGTAACTCAAACATAAAAAGGAAGTTACAGAAGGTGGAATCAGGGACAGGTAACTTGGAGGAATACAGAGGCACTGGTCAAGCATGGAGATTAATTTAGGAAAGCCAAAGCCCACCTGGAGTTGAATGTGGCAAGGAATGTCAAAGAAACCAAGAAGAGTTTCTATAAGTACATAAGTGGCAAAAGAAAGACTAGGAAAAACGTGGCCCCACTATTGAATGGGCAGAAGCCCCAGTGATGCGGGACATGGAAAAGGCTGACATACTGAATTCTTTCTTTACCACAGTCTTCAGTAGCAAGACTTCAGGATTCCCAGGCGGCCCTGGAGACCAGGGGGAAAGCCTGGAGCAAGGGATACTTACCCTCCCATCAGCAGGTTGAGGGAGGTGATCCTATTCAGTGCTGGTGAGGTCACACCTGGAGTTCTGGGTGCAGTTCTGGGCTCCCCGGTACAAGACAGACATGGACATACTTGAAGGAGTCCAATGGAAGATCCAAAGATGGTGAAGGGACAGGAGCATCTCCCCAATGAGAAAAGGCTAAGAGAGCTGGGCCTGTTCAGCCTGGAGAAGAGAAGGCTCATGGGGATCTCATCAATGTTGTGCACCTTGTGCTAAGCCACTAGCCATCATATTTGAGAAGTCATGGCAGTCTGGTGAGGTTCCTGTGGACTGGAAAGGGGAAAACATAACCCCCATTTTTAAAAAGGGAGATAAGGAAGACCCGGGGAACTACAGGCCAGTCAGTCTCACCTCTGTGCCTGGCAAGATCATGGAGCAGATCCTCCTGGAAACTCTGCTGAGGCACATAGAAAACAAGGAGGTGATTGGTGACAGCCAGCATGGCCTCACCAAGGGGAAATCATGGCTGACAAATTTGGTGGCCTTCTACTAAGGGGTTACAGCGGTGGTGGACAAGGGAAAATCAACTGATGTCATCTACTTGGACTTGTGCAAAGCGTTTGACACTGTCCCACACGATATCCTGGTCTCTAAATTGAAGAGACATGGATTTGACAAATGGACAACTTGGTAGATAAAGAACTGGCTGGACGGTCGCACTCAAAGAGTTGCGGTTAATGGCTCGATGTCCAAGTGGAGA
>VUYV01000018.1:1010777-1040323 GCA_008711295.1 Anarhynchus alexandrinus | reverse complement strand
TTGCGGCCTTCCAGTACCTAAAGGGGGCCTACAGGAGAGCTGGGGAAGGACTTTTTACTAGGGCATGTAGTGATAGGACGAGGGGGAATGGCTTCAAACTGGAAGAGGGCAAGTTTAGATTGAACATTAGGAAGAAGTTTTTCACTTTGAGGGTGGTGAGGCACTGGAACAGGTTGCCCCAAGAGGTTGTTGAGGCCCCATCCCTGGAGGTGTTCAAGGCCAGGCTGGACGTGGCCTTGGGCAGCCTGGTCTAGTGGGAGGTGTCCCTGCCTATAGCAGGGGGGTTGGAACTCAATGATCTTCAAGGTCCTTTCCAACCTAAACCATTCTATGATTCTATGATTCTATGAATGTTTACAAATATCTGAAGGGTATTTGCAAAAAGTGCGGAGCCAGACTCTTTTCAGTGGTACCCAGTGACAGGATGAGAGAAAATAGGCACAAGCTGAAACACAGGAAGTTCTGTCTGAACATCAGAAAACACTTTTTGACTGCAAGGGTGATGGAGCCCTGGCACAGCTCGTCCAGAAATCTCCACCCTTGGAGATATTCAAAAGCTGTCTGGACATAGTCCTGAGCAACCTGCTCTTAGCAATCCTGCTTGAGGTGGGGGGATGGACAACATGACCTCAGAAGTCCCTTCCAACATCAACCATTCTGTGATTCTGTGAGTGTGTTCATAGGAAGTTTTTTCGATTAAGATGGAATATTAGCTTGGATTTGGAGACCAGTGCACTCAGTCCTGTGTCATGATTTTTTATTTTTTTTCTTGATACTATGTCAAATGTTTTACTTAAGAAGAGAAACTGAATGGAAGTAAGCTGTAATAGACAAGTCTGAATTAAGAACCCATTGTGGCAACAACCACTTCTGAGGAGAGAAAAGGGTACTGTAAAAGCCAGGTAGGTTCTTCTACCTGCATTGTTACAAGTTACTAGAAACTGCGTATTGACTGAAATAGTACTGTTGAGAAAACACTTATACTAATCATGGTGATCCCATGGGGAAACTTTTTGAGTGTCTGGCTTTACTCTCTCTCTCTCTCTCTCTTTTTTTTTTTTAATGGTAAAGCTGAAGGTCTTAATATTTTGTTATAGCATCAGGAGAATAGAGGTTTTTTGTAGGTATAGGATGTTTTATCTGTTCTTAGTCTAAACATCTGCTGATCCATGTTTCTACCAGCAACTAGGGAATGAGAGCTCTGGGATATATTAGCTGCAGTCACTCATATGGCCCTTTCAGTCCCACGTGCTTATCTTTCTGTTCTTCAGCACTCTGCAAACTCAGGTAGGGCTTAACACCATCCCTCATCTGATTTATATCCCAAATGTCTCAGTGCTCCCAGGTACTTACCCACTTAGCTTTGCTTTATTATTCATAATCCTAGCTTTACTGCTTCCTTTTGCTCTAATTCCTCTTCAGAAATTCCCTGCTAACAATGCAAATATCTTGCTGTGGTATCTTGTCTTTCTCCAGAACAGTTTAATGACTTTTTCTATATTTCAGAAGTTAAATGAATCATATAGGACCATCTGTTTAGAAGAAATCAATTTCATTTGATCTATTTCTTCTATCACAAACTGGTAACAAATTTTCTGGGCTAAAGTCATGTTATGGCTTTAATTATCTTTGAAGTGTAAGTTTGTTTTAATAAAAGGCATTGACAAATATGGAGTCTCCATCAGTGGGAAGAATGGGAAGTCTCTACAAGTGAGGAAACTGATTAGAATTCACTGTTAATGGCAACCTCTGTGAAAAAAATAAATGGAATGTCATAGTATTTTTAGGTGACATGCTGATGTCTGAAATAAATGCTAACTCAATAGATTTAAGGAAAGCAAGAGGTCTTGAATATACAAGTGGTTGTTCTGTAGAGCTGAATGAATTATCAGTGATAGAAACCTCTGATAGAATTGTTTCATCTACCAACTTGAAAATTAGACTATACATGCAACATTCATTTACTTCCTTTGAGCCTTTACACCTTATGAGACAGGCACATTATTTGACATAAGAGCCGTAACAGTATTAGTTCTTTCTTTTCCTGCTTATAATGAGAAGAATATGTGTTGATTTGTGTCTCAGTTTTGTGTAAGCTTATATGGTTAAAAATATGAGTAGAGCTAGTAGTGTTCAAACAACCCCAGTATTCTAAAATAATTACTTTCTGTGGTCTTCTATTTGATATAAAACAGAAGAGAGCACAGCAGGTTATTTTGGTTTTGTAGTGCTTACGTTAAACAATTAGCTGTTATTGTTGAATGCCCCCTTAGAAATAGCCAGGAATTGTTATCCTATGACACATTTCTGCAGTTGTTCTCATGTAGAATATATCCCTATGGTTTTACAGCTTGGATAGAGAAAACCTGTTTTTCTGCCTGTTCCAATATCATTCCTCCTTCAGATTGTAATAGAACCGCAATGTGTGCCAGTACTTGCTGTTGTGATGAGCTTTGGAGCACAGTTTGTGCATGCCTTCAGGAACTGGAAGATGTAGCCATGTATAGTCAAGAGCCAAAAAGTCTCTTCCTGAAAGCTCTTACATGACTGAGGCTTCCGCTGTAATAAAGTACCGTGTACAAGAGATTATGGAAACGATTTCCCAACCTCTCTTTTGCTACCACTGAAGTACAGTAAATCTTCACTAAATCATCGCAAAATCCTTCTATAAGAAGAGAACATGCTCATAAATGGTAAAAAAGGAAAAGCTGTACATTCATTGAAATACAGGGCTTGTGGTTTTATGTTAAAATAATGAGACTGATTAGAGTGCCATACACATAAAAAGCAAGTAAATCTGTTTATTGAAATGGAAAAAAGGAATCTGAAGAGGACCATCCAGTCTCTGCGAATTGCTTTGTGCTAAAGCCTTTCTTCATTCTATAATAAACTTGGACCTCCCATGAGGACAACTGTACCCCACAAAATAATAGGAGTATACTTTACTTATATATGCAGAAACACTGCTATTTCTTTTGTTACAGAATTACCAGGTAATGAAGACTCCTCCCTCCATCAGTTCCTGCCTGTGATGTAGTCACAGGAATGGTTTTAAATATGGAAAAACCTTTATGCGTATGTATAAAAATATATAAACCTTTTTTTCCCCTGTTTGACTATGCCTTTCTTTCTACTCTTCCTCTCTCTCCCCCATTACTTCATATCTCTACAGGTATCTCTGTGACACTAACTACCACAGCATCTAACTATCTCACATGTATTAACAGATGGCAATTAAGATTGACAGAAAATCTTCCATAAAATAGTCATTTTTGTAAAATGGCTTTTGAACAAAATGATTTTTTTTATTTAAAACATTTGGTAACCATTTTTTTCCTGAAAATAAAAGCTGAAAAAGATTATATTTTCAGCCTTCAGATTCTTGACACATATCCTATAAATAAATAAATAAATAAATCAAATTAAGAAGATTTAAAATTTGTCATAGGAAAAAAATTAATTTTCCAAACAGGTGTAAGGGGAGAACTCAGTCTAATTCTCCATTGCCCTTTGCACAGAGACACAGAAGGAGGTCTGCTATTCGTTAAAATTGTTATCCAGGTTAATCTGAATGGAGACTTTCATTTGCTACTGGGTTTTCAATTGTGAATGCTGACCTCAGCAAAAATAAGACAGTTATTCTTAGCAGTACTTTCAAGCGGTACTTTCAAGAAGTGAAAGCCCTACGTGTTCAACCAATGACATATGGCATATCTTATTGAAAGACTTGTTTGTTTGTTTGCTTTTTTGCAACATTTTAACACTCTTCATCTCTGACAGTCTATGTGGTCATTGGTCCTGCTGTGTATTGTCAGGGGAAGACAAACCATTAAAAGTAGAAGATGTATTTACTCCTAAGATAAGAATAAAAAGAGAAAGTTAGAGAGGAAGGATGAAATGCAGAATTTGTATTTAAAGGTTAAATATTTATCAAATAAAAAATAATCTTTTTTTTTTTCTTCCACCATTTCCCATCAGATAAGGTTGAAATATTTCCTTTTCTTCACTGCCTTGGGTCACTTTTCTTTGGAATGACTGGTAGGATCATTTAATACTGCTTATTTTGCTTGCTTTGAAGAAAAAAAAAGACAAGCAATAAAACACATGCATTTTACTAAAAAAGAAAAACATTTCCATCCTTATATCAATTTATTATGCTTTATTGCTTTCCCAGCCTTTTAAACTCTGTTATGCTTTATGAAAACCAGCACAATGAGACCTCATCTCTACATTTCCTTGTGGGTGATTGAGTCAATTAAAATCTCTCTGCTGGCCTCGCTTGTGAAAGCTGTAGTATTCATTGCTAGTGATCACTTTTATGGGATAAAGAACATCAATTCAAAATCAACAATGGGAGGACAAGATAGCAAACTAACAAACACAAGCTTTGATTACTAAAGAATTTAGGCTGAAAGGTTTAGAATTTCATGGTCATTTAGAACAGTTTCGGTTCTGTCATAAAACAATTACTCAGTGAATTTGACACTGTTTTTCTCTTAATATGGATCACATAACAGGTTAGTTGTGGTTTATTTTCTCTTTCTATTTAGAAGTCACATTTCGCAAAAAGATTTGCACATTTTGAAAACAAATGTCATGCTCCCTCTCTGTCACTTACTGTCTTTTCCCATCATAATAAATGTTTTATAATCACACAAAATATTAGTGTATTGCCTGATGAGTTACAGTCTCTCACTGCTGGAGTAATTCTCATTTGTCTTTATAAAGTCTGTTTGCAAAGCCAAAACCACTGAGACAAATTATTATTAATACTGTGTTGTCTCTACCAATTTTAGAATGAAACTGAATTAAAAAAATTGATTAGGAGTCAATTATCTTGCTCAGGGTAAGATGTTTCATTTAAAGTGGTTGTGTTTGAGCCAATGTGCAAAAGTTCCTTTTTCCTGTCTTGGGTAACCATATGGCTGAGGCCAGAAAGCAGGACACTTATTTATGCCTCTAGGGATTCTAAAACTGATAATTCAACCATATATGTAAAAAAAAAATGTAGAGAAGAAAAATCTGTTTCCATTTTAGGTTGGTCCTAATCAAGAAGTGACTTCTGAGAAATCAAAATGGCACCAGGTAATACGATGGCGTTACAGATCACTAGTATGAATAATAGCATTTTTAAAATGGTATTTCCAGAAGGCTACTATTTCACAAGTTATTTCCACAGGAGATCATGTTGTCACACAGTGAAATCTAAAATCCATTATATAAGTGGAAACACACCAGTGATTTCAGTGAGCAGTAGGTCAGCCATCACCCTTCATGATAAGCTCTCTACCAAGTAATAACTTGTGTACATATTCTTCTTACACATAAAAACTGACAGTTTCTAAAAAATAACAGGAATTCTCTTTTCTAGTTTTGTTCCATGAACATAAATATCTCCTTAGTTATAGATTCAGATTTAATTTGGAATATTATGAAAGCTTAAAACCTCCTCTGTACTGAGAAAATATTATCCTTTATTTTGTTACTTTCAAAACAGATGAAACAAAATGATGATATGATTGGCAGTGTGGCCAACTTGCATCTCATCTGTCTCCCTAAAATTGCTTTAGTTTATTGAGCAGTTCAAGGATCTCCTCCTTTTATTTAGTTCTCACAAGTTTTAGGTTTGGAATAAAAATTTAGAACAGCTGGATTCCATGGTTTGTGATCTCTTAGAGCTCCAATTCTTGTAATATCAACCACAGGAAAATTATAAAACAACATGCGCATGTCTGTATGCATATATAATATATCATGCCCTAGCAAGTGAGCTACCACGAAATCACCACTAGCAAGTACATCTATGATTATCTTGATCTATATCAAGCTATTAAAAATTACTATGAGCAATCAATAATATAGTATCAATCAATATTATAACATCAACGAATAACAGCAAAACCAAGAAAGTATATATTTAACTATAACAGCAAAACCAATAAGGTATAATGCAGGTTACTACAAACTTATAATTAGTGAAGCAAACTTATCAACAACATAACAGCAGATATATTTATGATAGATTACTTATATGGATATATAGTACCGGTACCAAGTGAATTAGACAGATTTCAGAAGGAGCCAAACCATCCCAGAGGGGAGAACAAACTGAACCATTTTATTTTCTCAGACCATTTCCACTTTTTCAGATCATAAGTTGCCATTACAGTTCCTTGATTTTGTCCTTATCGATGGTATCTGAGGATGTCTCTAGTTTCTAGGTACACCAACTGTACTTCAAAGAGGCTAGCAGCATTTGTCAAGATGTTTCTGGTTCCCAGGCTTAGTCCTGGGCTCACAGCTCCCAGGCTGGCAGGCAACTTCTCTGTCAGTACTTTTCAGCAGACATTTTCTTCTGTTCAGCAATCTTCCCCTTCTAACCAGGCCACCTTTATGGCTGCTCGCATCAACCTCATTTTACACCTTTACGCCTGCATATAAGTACTTCAGTGATCTGCATTTCAGCATTTTAATTAGTGTTTTTCACTTTCATAACCTAACATACAACCTTAGGAAGTCTTAGCACACAGTACACAAATCTGTTATTTGAAAATGTAGACCCAGATTTGGTTTCTCAACACTAGAATTTATGGATTGATTTTTTTCATCCTGAAATATAATTTTTAAAATAAAAGATTTCATCCTAACAGTGTCTAATACCTCATCGTGCAAAATAACAGTGTGATTCATTCAGCATATTCCTTCCTGGTATTTGGGTGGTAGGAGGTTGACTGCTTGTTTAATGGATCTTCAATCATTCTGCATATAAAACTTGTTCTGTTTGTTGCTATATTAACTTCTTCCAAAATGTATCTACTGCCAGTTCTCCGCATACCTCCTCCCCATTCACTGCAACAAAATTTGGGCTAAACAAACATTGAACGGTATATGAAGTATGCAGCATAACACAAGTAAAATGTCTTGTACTGGATGTCAGTAAAAACATTCCCCAGAGTACCTGAACGACAACTATGATTGTCCTCTATATCCTGTTATACGTGCATGGTAGCTTATAGCTTCAAACTTTGGAGAAACACTGACGCAGGCCAATAGTTGTTCTATACTCCTCTCTCACACACGTTCTCCTGACAAGAAACGTGATGATAAGCCCCAATGCAAAGTGCTACTCTCCTATCCAAAATTTGATGACAGAAAAATGTGGTTGGGACTGTAGCCACAGTCTGAAAAATATGTGCATGTGAGAGAGGGGGAAGAGGCTGTCTGGATCAGCAGCAGGCTTAGGATGAGGCAAAACCTCTACTTTTAAAGGTCTACACCTTACAGTAGCTGAGGTTTTGTGAGAACCATTTGTGCCAGCAAGTGGTAGCATGTCACCAAACAGCATGACTTCTTGCACTGATTCTGTTATGACCTGAGGTTTCTCAGGGAAGCAGGTGGCCCAAGATAGTATCCATGCTTGAGCGTTTTGAAGTCACGAAAGATGCCAGAATATGTACTGGTAATATGTAACTGGTTCATCTCAAAGGACCCTGAGGTTTGGGCAGTGTAAAGTCAAAAAAGGACAGTAGAAAGGAGACATCACAGTTAGTGAAGATAAATCAGCCTTGTGAATTAGAAAGAACAAGGACTTGAATTTAGCTCTCATAAGGGAGTGATCTAACCCTTTCTAAGCTATCATCTCCCTTGGATTTCTGTTCATTCACTACAGGTTTGACCAGAAATCCTATTCCAGTAATGAAAAGCCCATAATAAGTGTCATCCAGACAGTTTTTTGTGAAAAGCTTCTCTTTTGACAAACCAACACAGTTAAGGTGACATTTTTGTTTTAAAATACCTAATCAGCTTCATGAACCTTTCCCCCAACCAAGAATAAGTGCACAGAATTACAGGGAACGAGTGCTCAGGATAGCAGGGTAGTTTCTTTTTCTGAAGAATTTTTCCGCTATTAGTTATAGACAATGACGTGAAATATATTTGCCTCACAAGATCTATCTGATAATTATACTGCATCCATAATAGTACCTCCAAAAAGTATTATATTTTTTATGCACAAAGTACAGTTCTTGTCCTGCAGAGTACTAGCATTTGTTTAAAAATACTATTCTTTCAATTATTTAACTCGTGTTGTTATGCTTCATCCTTATTATTCCACAGAAATAAGTCTGAGGACAGTCAGTGACAGAAACAACACAGCAACTTAAGAACCTGGAGGTTCATTTTTGATTCGATAGTATCATGTCAAACCACTACATCAATGAAAAAAACCCATGTTCTCACTGATGTCCCTATTGAACAGAAGGAATCTTGGAACTGAGATCATCCTGCTAGAATTTGACATAAACCTGTAAGAAGACTAGGCATTTCATTCAGGGGCTTAAGATCATTAACTGATCTATTCCCTGCTGAGTCTGACCCTAATCTTGTATTCTAGGGATGAAGAGGAAGCCTGTTACTCTGCATGTCCTCTCTGGACAAGTTTGCTTACACTCTGTAGCTGCATAAGAAATTAATAATATGTTGTGCATGGGATTTGAGCCACTTCACTCTCCCAGAGCTGATGCAAAAGTTTAACTCTTAGTCATTTGGAACAGAATCTTATCTGAAGTAATTCAGCACATTTTAATTGCAATGAAGCAACTTTATATGAGCTGTTGATCTGGTTTGGTATAACTAGGTATCATGAAAGAGTGTTCACCGCAGAATTGACCTTTTCATGCTACACATTGGTGGTCTGAGATAAACAGACTATTTTTTCTTCTTTCGCATAGTCTTTTTAACTTTCTGACTATTTCACATGTGGACCTTACACAGAGATTGTCTTCAGCTAACACATCAATGGAGAAAAATTGTGATATCTTTGATTTCTGCCCACTTTGAACTAAATCATAAGGTCATAGTTCAATTCTTATCAGTCTTTTTTTTATTAAGAGACAAAAATCCCACAGATTTTCTATCTCAGTGATGCAAATGTATCTTGGTAGTCTGCATAAAAACTATTACAAAATTATTATATTTGCAATAAAAAAAAAGAACAAAGAAAAACTGAGTAGTGGAATTAGCATGAGAGACAGAAGTTTTCTCTGATCCTCTGCCTTTTAGAGTTGCCGGAGTAAGGGCTAAGTAAAACTTTGGGACTTGGTTTCTGTAGTTGATACTTGTTCAATTACAGCATGAATTCCATGATGGCTGGAGATGCAAGTGAGAACATGAGATGTGTTATTATGTGATATTTCTTGGTTAGGGATAATTACAAATTTCATTCCCTTAAATGTTGAATCTACCCTGGAAGAAGACTGAGAGTGGCATATTGTTGCATATTCCATGTGAGTATGACCACAACAAATCGATTTGGTTTATGGGTGATGTTTTTAAAAGCTATTTCTACCAATTTAGGCAACATTTCTGAAACTAGATATTTTTAATAGGAGCTGAAAATTATGAAAACATTGATATAGGTGTGTCTGCATTACTATTTTGTCTTGTGTTAAATGTACTATTTGAAGCAAACTGCTTGGCTTTCCCATTCATCATATTTTAATACACATCACATAGTAGTCTCAGACTGCACTATCTGGATTTCCTTTGGATACAAGTAAATCAGATGTTCTCCAGCAGCACACACCTAGAGCAATTCCACTACTTGTATCCATCAAAACCGGGCTAGAGATAGTGGTAGTAAAAACTCTCTGAAATTCTGATAACATGGATGTCAAGTCATTAGCACTAATAGTTTTGTTCTACAGATACAGTTTTATTGGTTGGCACTAATTTCCCTCAATGCCAGGTCAGATGTAAAACAGGCAAGCGAATAATATTTGTACCTTTTATATATGAATATATGAAGTTACACATGAATTTTAGTTGTGGCAATCTCTCACTTACACAGTGGCATAATGCTAGTCACATATTTTCTTTTCCTTTGTCAGAAATGTGTATCTTTGAATAATCGGGGCAACTTTGAAATCACTTCCTAGGCTCACTCTAGTTCCCTAACCACCTTTCATACAATTAAACAGAATTTTTTCCCAGAAAAAAAATATGAGAAGAGTGTTGTTATTATTGCTGGAAGAAAATATCCTCTCTTCTCTANATTGGGGTGGGATGGGGTTGGGTTTTCCCCCCCATATTAATATTCTGAAAGCTCCATACATTTTGACTTCCAGTTTTTATGAAAATGTACCTGAAGTCACTAATCACTGCCATAATTTGACATGTCTATTTTTTAAAATAATAGTGCTAAGTCCATTATACTGCTGAGCACAAATCATACTATCCTTTTGTATAAACTGCATCATTCATACCTTTTCAGACAAAGCCTGGCCAATCCTATAATATATCTTCTAGTACTAAATCTAACCTTCTCAAATTGTGAAAGCAATAGTTTTTACATCTTTTGTAGAATGTCACCTGCAAAAGTTTGTTATCCTTAAGAAAATTAACTTTTCCAAAATATCCATTTTGTTATTACATACAAGTAGAGGTCTATTTTTCAGTAATCGAACACAATTCATACAGAACTTATAGACTTCAAAGTATTTTATAGAAAGATGGTTGTAAAGGTGCTTTGGCCCACTTGACACCTTGCAGTAATCTGAGCATTTTTGAGGCTGTATTTAATCCAATTACAATACTTTTTGTGTTTGTGTGAGTGAAGAGAGAACATGGAGAAATTTTTCTCAGGTTGCCTCATCTCTCAGAGAATGAGGTTTTCTTCTCAGGAGAGGAGAAGCAATAGAAAGTTACTAGCACAGATGGAAGAATTTTTGATTAAAAGTCTTTTCATCAAAATATGCTGAGGCTAAGATATTGAGCTTTCAAAGCTCACGATACTCAGCAAAGTTTCAGATAGAAAGTGTCTGAGGCCCAAAATAAAATCCCTGTGTCGCTTCTCCAGAGAGAACCGAGTGAAAACACTGACCTTCTTTCAATCTGGAGGTGTACATTTCAAATCTTTTCCATTTTAAGAAAACATTGAAATGTTGGGGATTTTTGTTCAAAGAAAAAAAAAGAGAAAAACAAAAGCAGCAAAGGAACACTTTCTTGAAACAGTGAAAGGAAACAAAGTTTTCATTCTCTGGCCAGTTCTAATATATAATATACTCAGTAAAGCTCTTTGATCCATGACATTTCTATATAAGCATTAGATCATTAGATCACTTTGGATTGCTATAATTTTTCATTCTGTTGTCTAAAGTAAGCCATCCTTTGCAAAAAAAAATGTTTTAGGAGAAAACCAGAGTACAGCAGAGCAAAGCTGAGTAACAGACTCAAAACACAAAGGATGGCAAAATTTCCTCTCAGACCTTCAGAACTAAATAGGCACAGGAACAGAGATAATTTCACAGTGACGATCCCATCTGTGTAGTAGACCTGTAATGTTGATATTACAACAGTAACTCAAAAGATTTAGCTCTAAGATTTATATGTTTATTGCTTCTTTTTAAAAAAGAAAAATGGCATTTTTTTGCTAATAAATATACATAAAAATCACCAGCAGTGGAAGTGGTCAGAGCAAATAGAATTAAATACTGATTATCTTTCAACAGATGTAACAACAGACAACTACATAAAATGCAGTTCATGGGAGAAAATGACTTTTTGTTCATTGCCAAGTCACCTGCAAAACCACAATGCACATTATAAAACAGTAACACTCTTCTTCTGTGTAAATGATGATAACTATTTCTACACCAGCTGTTTGATACCTTTCTTTCTTGCAAATTGATTGAAGTTCTCATATTATTAAAGCCTTCACTTTCCCAAATTAGCATACACAAATGCTGAACTCCCCTCCCCAAATGGCATCTCTATTTACTTATTATTTTCTTTGTAGCATCCGGAGATTGATATAAAAGTGAAGATTCTCCTAGATTTGTTTTTGTAGCAATACACAAGAAAATATGTCTCCTGCTTCAAAGGGCTCAGTGCAACATATTGGAGGAGCAGAAGTGAATAGAATAACAGTAGCTACAAACAAGCAATTGTATTGGCTATATAATCAGGTGCATTTGTGTTGGTTGGTTAAACACACCTTGATGGTCCCCACAGCACTAGGAAATCAGCAGTTATACACACACAAACATATATATATATACACACATACGTATGTCTACATATTCCACTGTTTTTCTGGCTTGCAACTATAATCAGGTATCATTCATAAGTGTCAAGCATGAACACAATAATGAGCAGAGAACCAGGTTTCATGCAAAAATCTGCTTTGGACTGATGACACAGGCTGACAGCATTCACTGGTACAGCAATTGTAATAGCTGGATTTAGTGGGCCATGTAGACTAGCATTAGAAACAAAGAAATGATAAGATGATAATACCAGACAACAAGGTAATGGAAGCTATGTTTGGATAGACTGGAATATGAGTACCTCGGGTTAGTACACAGAACAAGAAAAAGGAAGACAAAGTCAAGATGTGGGTAACAGTCAATTGTTCGCGTGGCTCTTATTGTTTGCTCTGAGTAAGAAAATGCAAGTATGCAGAATTACTGTCTTCAAAGCATCCAGGACTTCTGGAGGGGTGTGTGAACCAGCAGAGCAGGAGTCAAAGAGCTGGATGGTTAGAGACAATGATATTGTCAGTAATGACCAAAAAAAAAAAAAGTAAATGGAGAAATTTTTTTTATAAAGACCATCAGTGGTTTCTTTTTGGCAATGTTAAAATTAACTTCCTGAAGAAGCCTCCAGGAGTAGGCATGAAAAAGTTGGTGGAAGGATTAGATAGAGGAGGGGTATATAAAACAGGAGGGTTCAGAGTTGTCGAAACAATATTGAAAAGATGATAAAGGCAGCATCAGCATTCTCACAGCATGCAGCTCCAGATAGAAAGACTGGAGGACAGGACTCGCATCAGATATGCAAATGAGGCACAAATTTATTCATGTGGACTTTCCTTTTATTTATGACATATCATTGCTTTAAGGCAGAAACTGCTTCTGATGTGAACAATGTGAGTTTCTCTATCGTGAGATCAGAAGTAAAGGCCACCTCGCATGTGTGTCCACAGATGTGTGCAGGCACATGGGCTGTGTGCCTCCTTAGTGTTCCCATGAGTACTTTTCAAAGCTTTTATTTTTTCAGAAATTTCCCAAACTCAAATTTAAGTTAGAATGTGTGTATTTGAATTTAGAGCCGACTGGTCAAAAGTTACTTAGATAACTCTAATTTTATTTCAGCTAGTAATACTACTGACATGACCTGGGTGTAACAAAAAGAGTACAATAACTTTTACCTGTGGAGATCTTAGTTCAAGAGTGAACAAAGGAAACAATTGTAATTGGTGGTTTCCTGTATTACTTGGCATAAAAATCCTTTGACAGTTGTATTGGTCAAAAGATGCTTTACTGAAGATGCTGTTGATTGATAACCAAATATTCTGGGCCTTGTAAAATATTCAGGAAAACACCGGTTAATTCAGTGATGCATTGTAGCTCTCACATACCCACTGGGTCCCTTTTGTTCAGGGATGCACAAAGAAACTCTCTAAGCAGAATATACCTAATTTAGGAGTACACAAAAATATGTAGGGCTAATGAGGTAGGAAGCTAAGGATTAATATGCTGACCCACTCCTGGTGAGATAGCCAGAGGACCTTTGATAGCCAGTAAGTCACCGGGGAAAGCTGTTTCCCCTTAAAATGTACTGAGACTTGATGATGCTGTATTGACAACTTTAAATTCGACTTTTTTCCACAATATATTTCATGTCTGTATTTTTCTTCTTGAATCCTTGAGCTCCTACCTACTCTCTCAGCAATGATACTTATCTACGTTGTTGTCTTTTTCTGTTATGCAGGGCTTCACCTTGCACACCTGTAACAATAATTTTCTTAGTAAAGCTGAGACAAGGCCACAGAGTTATGTGGCCTCAAACTAAACCTTGGATCACAGACACCTGAATTACAGGGATGAAGTTCCCATCAAGGTTTTCTAGACAGCAAGAAAACATTATTTTTGCTGAAAACAATATTTTCTTAAAAAGGAAATTCCCTTTTCTGATACCTTTTGTTGTTGTTCACTCTAATTTTAACAAAAAGTCAGCAATTTCCATCTTAAACAGTAGCTTCGCCAGCTCTCAAAAGCTTCAAATTCTAAACAGGAAAAAAGTTTGGAGATATTTAGCAACATAGATACAAAAAGAAGGTCAGTGTCTTTCTGCAGCTGTGAGTTCATTCTACCTGAAATAAAAATTCTCCAATTTCCAAACTGTTTTCTCTTCCATTTTTTAATTTTGCTGTTGCTATACCTCCTCAGATTCACCCCATTCTGTGTTATGAACAGATTTATGACCTCTTCCAGTCTTGAATTCTGATTGGTTCAGTTCTTAAGCAGCATATGATGAAAAACATTAGGACCTGCCTTCCCATACTCATCAATTTCTAAACAGGTTCAGGGAACTTATTGAGGACTTCTTGTTATTTCATCATTCTTCTGTACGTTTTTGGTACCTTCAAGCAAAGTTGCTCTGCTTCACTCCAGTTTACTTTGCTTTATTTCAAATGTTCTTCCCTAAAGTTTTGTGTTCTCCTTGTCTTCAAAAAAAACCAAAAACAAAAACAAAAACCCTACAAGAAAAAAAATAATCACTTTTTATGTTCCTTGTTCTCTACAAGGAAACATTAAGTGGTGTGCACTGTTGGGGAAAACAAACACTTTGATAAAGTAATTTTGGGATATATAGGTGGAAAAGTGCCAAAGTAGAAAGTGTTCTTCATGAAGAACTGAGAAAAAAAGTATAACTGGAGGAAATATTTGCCTTTTCTTTGAATCAGTAGCAGGAAGCCAGAGAGGAGAAACAGGGAAAAAAGTTACCGCCTGGGCCTGTGAATTGTGCCTTCCAGGCGATGTGAGTAAATGATCTGTTCTCCCTTTCTGCTTCCCCCAGTGGAGAATTAAATTGCCTCAGTAAGTGGACAGTCACACTGACCTCTCATTCAAATTGTCAAGGGAAATTTTAAGTGTGACTATGTCTTCCCCAATGTCAAGAATGAGAAGCAATAAAGAGGTGAACAGGACTCCTGAAAATGATGATAGGTCAACCAAATTTGGTTTGTGAAAGTAAGGAATAATAACTGAACTGCTTTCCAACACTTTTCTAGAAAGGCAGTTCTTTAAATTACATAGAGTTTTGTGGTCAAAGTATTTGTTCCTTGCATTAGCCATTTCTTTTAATCCTAGATTATTTTATCAGTCATGGGATACCATCCTATATCCCAAAGGGTGGTTGAAAACAAACAGAAAAGCATATAACTCAAAGAAGAACTCTAGTACCTGTGTCAGCTGGAATTACACCACTTTCCCATTAGAAGCTGTTCTCTCCTCAATTTCTATTTCAAAACTAATCTCTTACGATGCCCTGAGCTATGTTATTAAAATAGTATAAATTATGTCTAGTATGCAGAATACATACATTTTAGCAGTAAAAATTACATGATACAAATGGGGCACATGTCCATCAGAAGATTCAAAACATTTGCAGACTGAGACTTTGAGGGGTAATTAGGAATCCCTTTCATACTGATATGTGACCACAAACCGGGACAGAGTGAATTACTTCGTGCCAGTAAATCTTGCAGTGCCAAATGCCCCAGTATCTTTTGGCTGTCTTACAGATAGGCATGAGTATGCACAGAAACTGTTTTGCATATACCCTACATGTCTGCTGCCTTATTTAAATTGAATTCCATTCAATTAAATTGAATTAAGCACGAATTGCTGACTTTATAGCTGCTAATTTGTAAGTTGGCTTGAGGATGGGATGAGATGGAAACTTCATCTGCAAATGTCAGAGAAGGACCAGTAGCAGAACAGAAAAAGGAGAGAATCAGAACATTGTATAGGATTTTTGCTTTTCAAAAATCGGTTGTTGGGAACTTTGTTCTGACCTTTTCCTTGTATCCTACCTGAAAGAATAAAAGAACAGAAATTTTATTCCAAGTATTTTGCACATTGTATTCTAATAAAAATTATCATACCATCAGTGTGCTTCACAGATTGGTGTCATTCAGAATGTACCTAATTCATCAAAAACGTCTCTTGAGAGAACACATTGCTCCCCTTTAGACCTGTTTTAAAGTTGTATTGCATTGTAATTTTTTTAAACTTCTTTCTATATTATTCTGGCGGTGTGTATAGTAAAGACATCTTAAAAAGTACAATTCTGCTCTCTCAAATTTTTTTCTTGCATAAAATGCATAATCAACACTGTGTGGAACTGACTGGGTGCTTCCAGCTCTGTCAGCTATGCGGAGAATGCAGGTATATGTAAACCAGCTCTAACCCAACTGAAGAGTCAGTGCTTCTCTTCATCTGTGTGTTGAACTGGAGGCTGAATAATGAATATGCTGTATTTCGTTGCTGTTCCAAAATAGGTTTGTTACAGAACTAGAAAGGAATTTCAGAGAAACCACATAACATAGTTACAATACTTACTAAGTCCATTGATTGCTGGTTTGCTTATGTGTATGTTGCTTAAATATTTAAATATATTTGTAAACAAATCAGTGATTCAGAGACATTATACATTCTCTTTGGTGTTCTGTTTGAAAATTTTTTTAATGTTTGCAGGTCTTGTAAGAGGTAGCCAATGTATTTGCAGTCCCCTTGGCAGAGGAAAAAACAAAAAACCCTGAATGCAATTATGTTATTTTTAGGCATTAAATCAAGAAGAACGGAATTCCATCTCCCAAAAGACTCTTATAACGTCTGTGTCCAGGTAACCCTAGCAGAGAAGATTGCACTGAGAGAGATGTAATCATTTGAATATTGTCTTAAAGGTCAGTCCTGCTGTTTACAGTCTCATGGTACCTCTGTGTCTTCAAAGATACTATATTCCCTTATTAATGTAATTATCCAGCAAAGGGTACATTTTACCATTTAGGCACTGAGTTTGGAGAAAGGGTAAAATTGTTTCAATCTTCATTGAAAGGTGAAGTAGAAGGAGCATAGGTTATCACATAGTTACCAGCCATTTCCAGCTATCCAACCACTCTACATCTACCCACACCACAGCGACTGCAACCCTTATTGCACACTCGCACGTTCTTTTCTAAGGGCAAATCTACATATAGTTGCAGGCAATTTAAGGAAGCAAGTGTTCGTTATTCCAAATTTCTTTCCCTGGTTTGTCATGGGATCTCACGAGACTAGGTATGCACATATGGCAGAATTAATGGAGGGAAGATATCAAATTAATTTTCAATAAGAGCTAGAGAGTTTGAGTATCTGAATTTTCAAATGCTTGACAAAGATATTTTAAAAGAAAATTGAGTTTTGTCTTCAGCAATATTCAGCTTTAGAAAAACAAAATTGTATTACTTATTTCAAAGCAAGCTTCCAAGACCTGAGATACGTAGAATAGCAGAATTTCCCTGTCTTTTCTTCTGCTTCATCATTTACATCACCAAATATCTCATTGTGTAAATTGCTTGATTAACTTAGTCACTTTTCATATAGTACATAAATTTGAGAAAAGTTCTTTTTATTTATCTCTCAGAGCAAAATAAATCAGTGATAGGCCATTGGCATGTGACTTATTAAAGATGGCAAACAGATTTTGCAGGAATTTATTACTTAGAATGTTTGGGTTGTTCATAACAATTAAGTTTCTAGTGTAAATATGCACATTTAAATTCCTAAAACAGTTGTACCTGCGTAACATGCTACTTTAAATACACTGTTTCTACAAACTTGCAAGGTTTTTTGTAAAAGCAAACATAGATCATAAATACTATCTTTGTAAACCTGGTTTGAAAAATTAAGCAACATTCATGAGTGGTTTCCAATATTTCAAACTGATAAAAACAAAGCTGATTCCAAACTGATGAATCTTAGGTACTTCTTGCACCTACCTTCCAAATTACTACTGTAGTTGAATAAGTCACATTTTCTTTTCTGTGGGAAAGCGTTATGGGAGGGAAATAAAATCATCAGGATCACTGCAACAAGGGTTTGAAGAGATAACAGAGGCTTTTCCAAATACTTTGAGAACTTCCACTAGCATACTTCATTGAATTAAATTATTCTATAGAACACAATAATAATTTCTGGAAGTCTGGTTACCTAAAGCTTTACTTTATTCTGCCCAGTGTACAGTCAGTAAAATTTGTGGACATTTGTTGTGACTTGCTACCCCTGGTGATGTAAGCTACAATATAAAGCTATGAGGAGGTAAAGAGCCAACATTGTTTAACATAAAGCCAGTAAATACCAATTTCCTATTTTTTTTTTCATATTCCTAAGTGTCTTATGAGCCAATTAAACAGCTAGTAGACAGTGTGACTTTGTTGAAGGTAGCTCTGGCTAATTTGTCTTACTTATTTTATTTTGATCATGGTTAAAATGACAGCATTTGAAAATTAAGGTCTAGTATACATAGATTTATAGCTGTCTTCTAATACATGCAGAACTTGCATACAAGATTATGTGTTCTCTATGCAACTGAGATTCATGTTCACTCAGACAAGGACTGAAAAACAGGTCTGTTTAAATATGTCACATTAAAAGAAAATGCTGCTGACAGCAATTCCTCCTGTAGCTCAGTATGTGAAATTGTGAATAGACTGACAAGCAAATGAAATTTATGGTGAAAAAGAAAATTAAACAGAACTAAAAATAAAATATAATGACATGAAATCAGATAAAATAAAATAAAAATAAAGAAATCCAAGGGAACATTTTTCATAGAATCATAGAATCATAGACCGGTTTAGGTTGGAAGTGAACTTAAAGACCATCTAGTTCCAACCCCCCTGCCATGGGCAGGGACAACTTCCACTAGACCAGGTTGTTCAAAGCCCCATCCAGCCTGGCCTTGAACACCTCCAGGGATGGGGCATCCACAACTTCTCTGGGCAACCTGTTCCAGTGCCTTACCACCCTCATAGCAAATTTTTTTTTCCTAATATCTGTTCTAAATCTACCCTCTTCCAGTTTGAAACCATTACCCCTCATCCTATCACTATATTTTTGTGAAAATCCTATGAAAACAGCAGATCTCCACTCCTTCAATTCCATAAAAGGCTTATCTATTTATATCTGAACAATTTTGTGATCACTGAAAAAAAAATGTCGTTTAGCTAATAATACAACTACCCTTTCCAGATGAGGATTTATTCATTAATTGTCATTAAATCTGCAAATAAAGCTCCTAGTCAGTTATGATGGACATACTCTATTCAGTGATAATGAATTGTTTCAGTAGTGATTTTTATCTCCAGATCCTTACAGACATTACAGTTCTTCTCTTCAAACCTACTACCCAATATTAAAATCAGAGTCTTCTATGGCTGTGATATTGCATTTTTCAAACTGAGAGAAGGTCATCTGACTATTATTTTGTTTAACTTGTTCAGAATTCTGGTTTAGATAACAATAGATTTGCTCAAAGCTGCCCCTTTTCAATATGTAATTTGAAGGTTAGAAAACAACAAACTCATGGCTACACTACGGCCTGGACTGAACAAGGATACTGAATTTATTTCCAGATTATCTACTCTGACATTGGAACCGACTGCATTTTATTGACACAAAGAGTCATTACATATTTGGTTGGGGTTTTTTTTCTGTTTGTTTGTTGGTTTTTTTATGAACATTGCATAGTTGGGGGTTGAGGGAAGTGCAAGAATTTTCTTCTACTTTCCCAATCACTGGTCTACAGTTCTACTGAGATTCTGCACCCTGAATTTAGGTTTCTGTACAGAAGTGCCAATGCATGCTCCTGCACATCCAGCCTCTCCTTATTCCCAGTGGAGGTCTAATCATAGCTGT
The DNA here is from genome assembly GCA_008711295.1 of Anarhynchus alexandrinus. Taxonomy (NCBI): domain Eukaryota; kingdom Metazoa; phylum Chordata; class Aves; order Charadriiformes; family Charadriidae; genus Anarhynchus; species Anarhynchus alexandrinus. The sequence continues at coordinate 1,020,581 of VUYV01000018.1, read as the reverse complement.
CAATAGATCCTAGAGAAAAACATTGAGGTACCTACAGGTGAATAGCCAATCAGCCAAATGCCTCTTCACATAAACTGAGCACCTCTTCACTAATTATAACAGAGGCGTAAAGGTTGTACCCACCTGTAGACACCTACACTGATGATACCTAAATTTACCTTACCACATCTGGAGGTGAAAGCCAGAGATGAAAGAAGTCTGTACCCAGATAAACCCTTCCTCTTCAGATTACCTGAAGATCCACAAAGTTTCTGCATGATTATGTCTACTGGTGATGCTGACTAGGATGATACTTCAGTTTTCAGTGGCATTTATGCCATGAAACCCTACAGAAGCATTTTAAAACAAAATTTCATTTATCGCATGGATCCAGAGCACATTATTATGCACTAATTTATTACACTCAGTAGAAAATAAATTATTTAAAACAGTTCTCAGTGTGTCATTTGCTGTTAAGCAAACTAAAAGTATTTGAACATGTGTGAACTGATCAAATGAACAGTATTTCTCATCTGTCATAGTCACTGACCTTTTATTTCCAGTAAAAATATGAATTTCCTTTTACGTTTAATACATGGTAGTACTTAACTTTACAGTCTAGGTAGTTCATTTGCATAGGTATATTTTGTTCAAATAAATTCATACAGTCGATTTACATTGAGAAAAATTCTTTATTTTAACTCCAGTAAACTTTAAATCTATGTTTCAGCAGTCTAAACTCTGGTTTGGCAAGTGACAATGACCTAACAAAGAGTTTGAGATGATATTTGTTTCTCAAGTAATTTAGGACTATAAATTTACATATTTACCAATAAACTGCTTAGTTAATATTTGTTCTCCCCAGATGCTTACTTCGATACAGAAGAAATTGTTTAATGCTTTAATATTGATAATTTTTTTAGTCTTTCAGAGCAACTACTAGTGAATTATTTTATCATGCAAATGTGTCTGTTACTCTGGTACTTTCTGTTTACTCTAGCAAAGTGAAGACCTACACATAAGGATATGTTAATGTTAATTGTTAAAAATAATTTAATGACTAAAAACAACTGTAAAGATTTTAAAGGAAATTGACACTTCTTCACCTAGATATTTTCATTATACTTAGTGGAGAATGAAAACCATATTGGAAAGTCTGAAATTAAACAAAATCTTTGTCACTGATTTTTTTGACACTGACATGGAATAGGTAAAAAGAAATCTTCTTTCTTTCTTTCTTTAAAGAAAACCTTCAATATGAAGTGAAAGGCAGACTGTTTCCTCAGAAACTATTTTAAAGCTTGACACCTTCTGTCTAGGAAAAATTTAATTGTGTTCATGTAGATTTCATACTTCTGTATATACAATCCTGGAATAATAGCAGAGATCATACAAGTAATTTACATTAATTTGTCTCTGCATTTGATGTGTATATGAGAGAAGGAAAAACTTTCATTTCAACCATTTTTGAAAGTTGTTATAGACAGGTTTTTTTTCTGTATTTATAAACAGTTACATGAATAACCAAGGGTTTTCTTAAAATGTAGTTTCTGGATGGTTTTGCAAATTAGATCTCAAAATAATCTACTGATTTTATTTCTAAGAATGACATAAATGGATTTATCCAGAAATCTAATGAATTCAGATTTCGTACAGGATAATGCAGACCTCTGTAACCATCTGAAAACATTGTTTTTCTGTCACCACCATCTTTATTCACGTTAATCTTTGTAGGTCTACATCAAATCAAAATCATGGTACAACATAAGTGGAGGATTGCAATGTTGGAGTACTCCTTTTCAGGGGAAAATCTTGCTTTGAGACCTTGTATATTCAACATATGCTTCTTTTAGTAGTAATGCACGTCTATCTGAAAAAGTTAACAAAAAAAGGACTCTCATTACGTGTACAAGTGGATATTTCTTTTCAAACACTCAAACAAACCTTACAAGTATTATCTTTTGACCATCTTCTGAAAATGATGCCCTTAATCAACCTTCCTTAATCACACAAATGTGAAAAGTTTGGTGAAAATTTGTTGTAGTTGTTGTTAGGGTTTTTTTTGTTTGTTTGTTTGTTTGTTTTGCTTTTGCTTTGCACATTGAGAGAATTAATTGTTCATACAAAAGTGTTTCAATTCTGTTTTGCTTCATTTCTTATTTGCCTTACAAAAGTCATTAACCTATATTTCCACTCTTTTCTCACATGTGCTTGGGGCAGGAGAATATGTAGCCCTGCAAATAGTTTAATCTTATGAAACAGTATTAGAAGTATTAGGAAAAAAGTGTAAGATTTAGCTGAAACTATGAGTAGCATTTTTTTTCTTTATTATTTTAACATTCTGATTAAAAATAAATGTAAGTTCTAATAGACTACATATGCTGTTTTTTTCAATTAATTTTCAGACTAGTAAATGATAGAAAGGCCCTCTGATTATTATTTAAAAAGAAAAGGCATTCACCTTGAGACATCTTTTCACTAAGTACCTGACTGCAAGGATTTCTGTTCCAGTCCAGAAAATAATAAAAAATATATATAAGAAGAAATATAAATTTCTTAAATTTGCATACTTTTAACGAACAGACTGAATGCCGGTTTTTGCTGTTGACTACTTAATGTTTGTGTATGTGTGTTGCACATACACGTTAGAAATTTTTGTGTTACATATTCATATCCTCATATAGCTTCAGGTATAGGGGGATTTGACTTGTTGCTTTGCATCACTTCTCCCTGATGACAGGGATCTTCAGGCAATAGCTCTTTCAGCCTGAAAGATCACTTTTGGTGCCTGACTGAAGTTATTACCTCTTCTTTTAAACATTTAATGTAAAAAAAACCCTGGAAGAGACTCTGATACAGTACAGATTAGATTGATTATACTTGGTTGAATGTATCCACTATGCTTTCTGTGAAGGAGAGTTTAACTTCTAAATATTAATGTTAAATTTGTGTCGTAAAATTCTCTGTGCCATAATCCAGTTCCTAGGTCATGTGTCTCCTTCTTGATCAACAGATTATTAACATAAAGCTTCTCTGTAAACTTATTCTGGACTATTTGTATTTCTGCTGGAGATAATTTTTTCTGTGACCCTGTCTGAGTATTTTCTTATAACAGCAATCCTAAATTCTAAAGACATGACTAAGACTGGAAATATTTTTAATCTTAAATGCCACCTGTATCTTATGTTTATACGGCATCTCTTTCTCCTTTACTAGTAAACTGTTGCAGATATTAAGAAGCACTTTGAAAATACTCCTATTGCCTTTTGTGTCAATCATGGATATGAAAGCAAAAATAAAAACAAAACCCCCTCAGTTATGTAAATTCTGATCTCTAGAAATGTTGAGCAGATTTAGGAAATTATGACAGTTGATCCCACTTGAGCATTAGGTGCTCCAATATGGTGTAACATTTTGAATCATAAACCGTATGAGAAATACAGTCTTTAAAGAAAAGAGTTACACTGTACCTTTCTTTCTAATTATATTTTCCCACCAATAAAAATAGGACTGTAAATATTAAATCAAGTATTTGGTCTTGGGTTGTCTTGGGTAAACCACATAGTATTTTTGTAATATCAAAAGGAAATAATTCAAATAAGTTATAATTTGGGTTTCATAGGTTGTGAAATGTCGCTCCATAACCAATTTCAATAATAACTTATTGCTTTTGGTTTATATATATTTATACAAAACTCACGCTGGTTTTAAAAAGCCATAAATTTCTGTATCAAACTTACATCAGAAAACTGTATTTCCATCCAATTATACTTCTAAAATAAACACATAAGGCACTAGATTCTTCTGTTATTTTTGCACACAGCTCTAGCTGATATTAGGGAAATATTTTTTATGGTCCTTGTCCAACACAGAATTCATTCGAACACAAAGCAAAGCAAGGAGTGATTGAGCTGACATTGCCATAGCAGGGTGCATCTCTCTCTTGCCACATCCAGGAGCACTGAGTTTATTTGTCTCTGTTCTAACTGTCCTACACTGATGAGAAACACGTTCATCTCAACAACTCCTTGTCATCAGGTTCTCTCCGGTCCCTTTCCTCCCAAGGATGTCCTTTAGGGAATGAGTCAATACAACAGAGGCCTCTGTGACTTACCCGGAGTTAAGAGATTTGCACATGATTCGGTTATTGAATCTAGGTCTTATAAGGTTCACCTTAATGACAAATCCATCTTCCTGTTCATAACAACAGCCACATTTGCTTAGCTCCAACTTCCTTTTGCATCTACCAACTTATGCAGGGAGCAGAAGGAGGTGGCTTATTGCACAATATTCAGCTGGCAAAAGTTAACCATGTCATAGTAAAAATAAAGGTAACTGCAGAGGGAAAGACTGCTGCCACTGAGACTGAGAGGTAGAGAATGGCAGTAAAAGGAGTATTTGTTGGGCCCTGTTCTAAAAGGTTATCAATAGAAAAATCTCCTTAAAACTCTGACTGTAGTAACAACAGCTAGACCTCAGTCTTATGGGTATGGCAGTTAGGGGTCTCAGAAATTAACTTACCACTGGCAGCTCACAGATGACTGGTAACGGGAGTGTCTGTCTTTGTAAGCACAGTGTTCTGGATATGTTCTGGATAGCTTGAGCCCAAAGTCCCTTGCTGGAATGTTGCTCCAAGACACCCAGAGGAGAAAGTCAACGAGACTTAAAAGTGAAAATATTATTGGGACAATCACTGTTGGAGTTTTGGAAGAATAAGATATGACAAGGTACAATATGACAGCCTCTTCTCATGTGAATCTCCCCAAACCTGGCAAGTCGGCATCTCTCTCCAGTCCAGTTGTCCATATAACTCCTCAGAATAGGTTTTCCCTAAGGAACGGTTTGTTCAACATAAGATTTATTGCTCTCCTTCCTAACTTTCAGTCACATACACATAGCAAGAATGGATGAATACAGCACCTTCCTTTGATATTGAGTTGAGGTTCTGGAACACAGAAACCCTAGACTCCCACTAGTCAAAATTCCAGATCTTCCAAATTATAAGGAAAAATTGTCTTGCCTATTTTTACAACATAAGCAGAACATTTCAAATGAAATAGGTTCTTTTCTTTTTCTATAGTAGTCCAAGTACTTTCCTGAGACACTAAAAGAAGAACAGGAAGCATAATTTTTTGGTTCATTGAGCAAACTGAGAAATTATTCCGTTCCGATCAACTCAAAGACAGAAAGGTATTGCATAATCAAAATAACATAGTAAAATAAAGAAAAAACCCACAATTACTTCAGATAAGAGTGCATGTAGCTGTTTTTATTTCATCAATAAACCTTCCATTATTTTTCTCATTTTTGACTAAAATCTCTTTCCATTCTTTGTAGAAGAGATGGGGACATGACACATTTTAAATTCCTTGAAAAATAAATCTTTTACTTTGTCTGAATTCAATTTATTTCACCCAGAAAGTAATTTTTTTTTTTTATTTATTTCAAAATGTCTTTATTTGGTGAATAATACCAGTCTTATATCTGAAAAGAAAGAAAATTATTTGCACAGTAGTACTCATAACAAACATTGGTGTAAATCGAGGTGAGAATGAGTAGTAAAGAAGAGAAATATGGGGAGTTTGGTGTGTTGCAGCTATTTAGCTTTAAGACTCTGAAAGATTTCACATTTGAATTTTATAAAACCTAGCTCATATATCTATATGTATCTACTTATGTATGTATTACACTGTTACTCAGCCAACTCACCATTAATTGGATGACTTCTTTCGGAAACCTAAAGAAAAGTGGATCTAGAGGAAAGATTGTGTTGCAGTGAAGAGGGAGGTCAACAGAAAGAGGAACGGCAGACTGCTGAACTCAAGATAACCTTGATATCACTTGTATGCCTACTTTATCAAGTACACCACATTGTAGCAGCCAAATGAAACACAATTTTTCAAAGCAATACCAGCTGTAAGAAAGACCTTTCAAGGCAGTGTAAGTTCCATACACGCATCTCTCAAAACATTGTAGCCTCTGAGCTCTTCACATATATTACAGAATTTTTATTCTCAGTAAAGATGCTTAAGTACATGGTGAAGTGTTTTCATTCCTTGATTACAGATGATACAGAAAAACAGATAAGGAAAGGAGAAAGGNTATATTATTATATATATATTATATATATATATATAACACCATACATCCTCAAGGATTCTTAAGGAAGAGTGCTTAGGAACTGGAAGATTTCAATCTTTCTATTTATTCAGTTAAATTCAAATAATCCTGACAGGCACATCCATCATGTTGCACTGCTAGTCTGACAATGCAGTATACGGAAATGCTTTGTGCTAAAGTTCCACTGATAGATAGGTGTACATTCTTCTAGGCCAGAAATCATCTGCCTGCATTACCGTGCACTGCCCTTTAGCATTCTGGAACTGAGTTTATGTTCCAACTCTGTTATTCTGCAGCCTGATTTTTATCTGTTACTCTGTTTCTTGATTTTTTTTCCGATGTAATCATCTGCACAAACTTCTGAGCATTCCTTTCCTGCATGACTCCAATATTTTGACAATATTTATTTCCTCTGAGGATTTCTTGATGGTTTCAATATAGAAGTGAAAATAAGCAGCCTATATTACCACACCAGTAGCCTTGCTATCTGCACCATAAAACTTTCATCCCCCTGCAACAAGAATTTTACATACAGTTAGAGAATTCAAACACGTGAAGCCCTAAGTTTTTCTTCAAAACAACCAGAGGACACAGACATTTAGGGGAAAGAATGAGTACCACAGACTTCATTTTTGTGGGCAGCAGGCAGTAGATTGGTCAGAATTCCTAATTAGAAAAAGAAAGAAAAGATAATAAATACAGGAATCCTTTACTGAACTGAACTTCAAGTCCCCATACAGCTTGATTTGCAATAATAACTGGTTGATCATTGTAAAGTTTTCTCTGAGGTTATTAAAGTATTAAGCAAAAGAATTCACCTGTGTGAGTATAGACATCTCTGCGGGGTATATCTCATTGCTCCCACCAATACTAGGTGGATGCTCTTTTTTTCGTATTAAACCACAGAAACTGAAAATTAATTCATTAATGTGGAAAAATGTATACTCATGATTTAATGGGGTAACATATCTATTAGCTGACCCCTACATGGTTCTTCCTGTGGGAAGAGGGTATTGCTTTCCATCTATATGACTACTGCTGCTAATGTCTGAGACTGTTGCAGCCTTAAAAATGCACAGTTCATTCTGCAGATGGTGATAGCTCTACTAACGCTTCTATTGTTAGTTTGAAAGTCAAGTGATGATATGTGTAGGTGTATGTGTGGGAGCAGTGCAAAGAATTACAAGGATTTTCTCCCACACTAACGATCCACATGGAAAAGAGGGCCTTATGAAACAATGTTCTGTTCCTCTGGTATTTTTAATCAGTCTGATATTTTGTTAGAATAGCATTTTATTGCACAGCTTGTCATTCTTCTAAGGAGTGCCTTTTTAAATAAAAAAAAAAATCTTTTATGTTTTTTCTTCACATTTTGATATGTCATAATTTTAAAAAAATTGAACTGTGTCAAAGCAGAAAAAAATAGCTGGAAAATTAATGATTTATTCTGACACTCATGTAATTTACTCTTCTAGTTTTTTCAGCAATTATGCATTTGTTGGACCTGCTAGTAATTGGAAGTTCCTTAAAAGACAACGCCTGTCGGTTTTGTAATCTCTGTAATTTCAGTGGTGGCTGCAAAACAGGAAATATATCACTATTTGATGGTAAACACATTCTTCATGGTACAGTCAGATGAGGATAAAGCAGTTGACCTGGACAACCCAGATAAATACTTCAGTCCCAAAACGGTTTTCTCTTCAGTTTCTACAATTAATTCAGGACATTTTAGCATGCTGTTTAGATTTTCATCAGTTCTGGTTACCCACCCAAATTTTCTGTTCACTCTTAGTTAGGAAAACTTCTTATTTTTTTTCTCCCAAGTAGGGTATGAATTCCTTCTCCACTGCTTTCTGGGTGGTTTTTTTTTTTTTTTTTATTTTGTTTTGGTTTTATACATATATATATAAATGTATGTATGAAAATGTACATATATGTTTGAACATGCATACACAAATATTTTGTGCACATGCAAGAATACACATGCACACACACATTTGTATCAATTTTGCTTAGTTTTTGGCTCTTCTTCACATACTGTATAAGCTTAGGTAATAGGAAAAAATTACTCCATTCAAATCTTCCCTCATCCTCCTCCTCTCCATTTTTCCCTTACTCTTGTACCTGGGTCCAGCCATTTTTTCTCAATGCTCAGAAATGAACTGCTTATCTGTGCATTTTGAATGAGGGCTCAGAGAATTAGCCTTGGGTGATCTGTGCTACTCTAATTTTTTTTTTTCTTTTGATGGTGACTGTGGTTATATCCACTGACAAATGTCCAACAAAAACTTATAATCTATTAGAAGTAAAAGAAAAGATCCAACCACATGCCCCCATGTATCTACACCTATTTTAGATTTGTCTAGTTTTTGGTTGAAAAGTTTAGTCCAATTCTATTCAAAATTATCTTGCCCATGACGATACTGTGAAATAAAATATGTGTTCTATAGTTCTGTATGGGAAGGTCTTTTGTTTCTGATTTTTCTGGAATTAGTTTTATTATTAAAAAAAAAAAAAGCTTTTTTAAATTTACATTAATGTTTCTGTTAGATAACTTTCTTTAGGAGATGTATTGTTCATTTAACTGCAGACTCCAAAAATGCAGACAACTGACAAGTTGTCTTCTACTTGAATTGCCAGGAACATCAACAGAGTAGGGAATGTCTCCTGCAGCACACGTTGTTAAGTGGCACTAAGTAACATAGTAATTAAAAATTGTGTTATACATCTAAATGATTCACTGTATATTGCAGGTCCATCTTTTTGTAGACTTGACTGAATCAGATCTCTGCCGGCACATAGGGACTGTTTGACATTTTGGCTGTGATCTTTCATAAGGGAATTATTTCATCTATTTCTCTATACTTTTAAAATCTTTTTAAGTCTCTCACTTGTCTCACTAACTAGCAACTCAATGTAGTTACATTTTTTAAATGAATTAATTACGTAATAAAATATATCTGTAAGGTTCTGTATCTTTCCAACTGACAGAATAAAACACAATTTTCACTTGATCCTACAAACTATATGTCGTGGTTTAGGCCAAATTGGCTACTGGGGACCTAGGGGACCCCAGATGGGACCGACAGATGCTCCCCTCTACCCCTCTTCAGAGAGAGAGGTAGAGGAGGAAAAAGAGACTTATGAGTTTAGAAGGAACTAAACTACTTTAATGAAATATTAATAATAAAATAAAAAGAAATAATGAAAAATATATACAAAACCGTATCAAGCTCCCGAGATGACAATCACGACACCGGCTGGCACTGGGCCAGTCCCAGGATGGACTCGGTGACGGACAGGAACTGGATTCCGGGTCTGGATTCAGGATCGGGATCACAGGCAGACGAACAGAGTCCTCCTCAGACATCAGCCATTGTAGGAAGAGACCAAGAGGGGGCTGACCCTTTGATCCATCAGCTTTTATACTGAGCATGATGCAGATGGGATGGAATACCCTGTTGGTCAATTTTGGGTCACCTGTCCTGTCCGCTCCTCCCTGCAGGTGGGACCCTACTATGTTTTTCGCTTCCGCCCTTCCAACGGGGCAAACAACAAAGTTGGTTGGCCTTGGGGGTTATAGCAACAAGTATAAGCAGGAGCCTCTCTGCATACCATGCCTGGGCAGCAGTTATAAACATTGGTCTTATCACTCTGAGAACGTGAACATTTGTCTGCACAATATGCTGTTAATTTCAGTAGTTA